>CM024761.1:15143162-15650417 GCA_014218235.1 Colocasia esculenta
AGGCCCATAAATTAATAACCTAAATAAGTAAAATTATGTTGATGGAAAAGGATTAAAATAGAATTATATTATATTAAAGAAATATATGGAATTTTATATATGTATATATAATATATATCAATTATGGCACAATGATTACGTAAGGTAATCACTGTTCATCCTGCGTAACTTGGGTTACGTAAGAACTGTATTACGTGTTTAACCCAGGTGAAATCCTTTCGAAGATTTCATCGCCATCGTTCGTTGCAATCTCGCATGCGGATAAACCCCACCTTTAAACCCGCCAATGATCTTATCTTATCCTCCCGGACATGCTGCTGCTGCTATGCTTTGCTACTCCTACAACTACTCTACTGTTACTACTGCTTTACTGCTGCTACTGCTTTGCTGTGGTGATGCTATGCTCTGCTACTGCTACTATTGTTTCCACTGAAGCCTGAGGAAGAGGCAGGAGGAGGCATTAGAAGATATAGGAAGAGCTCCGGAAGCTTGTCTTCTTTCCAACCGATGTAGGAAATCTAAACACTTTGTAGGAGAG
This sequence comes from Colocasia esculenta, assembly GCA_014218235.1. Classification (NCBI taxonomy): domain Eukaryota; kingdom Viridiplantae; phylum Streptophyta; class Magnoliopsida; order Alismatales; family Araceae; genus Colocasia; species Colocasia esculenta. The sequence continues at coordinate 15,143,701 of CM024761.1, forward strand.
CTTCATTATAATAGGAGATTTCATTCCTCCCCCTTTTTATTCCAAGTTCCAGAGAGTTGCCATTTGAGTGATCGTTCCCAATAAGGGAGGCCCCAGCCATAACCCTTAATGTTCCCTCTTTCCCCTCCATTCACATGTACAAAAGAAAACAGAGCATCGTTTGGTTTGTCACGGAATCGGTCGACCGACCGATCAATTCGGTCGACCGATCCCTCCTTTTCCAGCCTCCCAAGAGAGAGAAAGAAGAGAGATGAGGGACCTAAAGCCTCCCACTTCCCCAGAAAAATATATACAAGTGTAGTATAGTCATATATCTTCTATTCCTGCTCATTATTTCCATTCCCAGGCCCAAAAAAGTGGTGCGATTTACATCCGTACGAGTCTGCGTTTTTTCGGAATCGGTCGACCGACCTTGTCTTTTCGGTCGACCAATCCTACAGCCAAAACCCCACTACCAGTACTGGAAAAGTCGGTCGACCGACTTTCCCAGGTCGGTCGACCGATTTTGCCAGATCGGACGACCGACCTCCCCACATCGGTCGACCGATTTTACAGTTTTTTTTTCAGACAGGTCTGTTCCTTCCTTAAGTGTCAGCAGATACCCTGCAAGACTGCAAACTCATACCTTATTACATGTAATATCTTAAGTAAATGAAACATCAAATTATAACATTTACTTAAATGATATGGAATGTAAATAAGGAAGTACCCCCCATTTGAATCCAATAAAAATATCAGAAAAAATCATATCTCTTACCAATAAAAAGTCAACTCTCTCACGAAGAAGAAAAATGCGATTTTGGCGATTCCATCAAAATAGCGTCTTTCCAATCTCTCATAATTTGGCATATCTAAAAATCTCATAATTCAAATAAACCTAGTAGAATGCTAGAAATCTAAGGTCGGTGTGAAATGATAAATACACATATGACTTCTCCAAGGGAGCCCCCTCCTACTAAGACAAAAGTCAAACATATCCTACCCCTCCGATCGACCAATTTTCTCTTGAGTTCATACATGTTGTTTCAACTCGTTCCTTTCCTAGAATTCTCATATTATTTAGACTTGGACCAACCCTACTAACTAGCCTTACTTCGACTTGCTATCATTATACTCTCACATTGAACTTGCCTTAATATTAGTATTACTTCAAGGTCTGCCCGAACTATATTAAAAAGACTGATCAAATGGAAATGGTGACACCTTGGGTCTTCGGACTCTACTGGACCAATGCCTGTGCAATGGGGCCGATCCAGTCCCGGGAGGAGCACCCGAACTCGGCCACTGAATCGGTCAATTCGAATTGTACCCGTCGAGAATGGATCTACTGGGGTTTGGCATAACACCACCTACTGCTAAATTTAGTATACATTTCCATGAACTGTATTATGGCATGAATTTCTTTACTATTAGTTCTGGGCAAATTCTTTTATGATATCTTCATTGAACTGTACTTCGATATCTATGTTGCGTCCTCTTACTGTCTGTTATACTTACTGCTCTTTTCCTACTACTGTCCAACTTATATTTTGCAATTTCCTACTGGGCACGATGCTCATAAATCCTACTTTCCTTTCAGGCATCTTAGATAGGTCTGACTCGCCAGGGGATTGTGCGCTGAGTGATCCACAAATTAGCAAACCTTACTTCTTTAGACTCTGTCACTTCAGTTGTTGTATATTTAACTTTAAACTATCGGTACTTATAACATATTATTCCGCTGCAACTTTCTATATATATACAAGACCGTCCCTGCTTGTATTAACTCGATCTTTCTATCACCCCCGAAATAGTATATGAGTAGGATGTGACAAAATGGAACCCGAAATTCTGATTTTTCGACCTGATACTGATAAAAATTAATGGGTTCGGAATTAAAAGATGATACCGATTTCTTATTGGAATTCTCAGGTCTACACACACAACGAACTCACACTTTAATCGTCTGTGTTGTTATCTATCGAAATTAGGGTTGTAAATGGAACCCGAAATTCTGATTTTTCGACTTGATACCGATAAAAATTAATGGGTTCAGAATTAAAAGATGATACCGATTTCTTATTGGAATGGGTATCGGGTTTTTTGATAATATATCAGTATCGGATTTGGAACCACTTATTTTCGAAACTGATTTCTGATTAATTAAAAATTAATGAAATATATAAAAAAACCTATGTTAACCCTTCCTAGTTCCTCCCCACTAGGGGTGTTCAGTACTATTCAGTTCAAACCGAAAAACCAAACCAAATCGATCAATTTGGTTTGGTTTGGTTTGAAAGTGAAAAAAAATTGGTTCGGTTTCAAACTAAACCGAATTTGTTAATTCAATTCGGTTTACAGATCTTATCAATCGAACTAAACACATAAAACTGAATTTATAATATACTAGTTCTTTGCCTGTGCGATGCACGGGAAGTTTTAAATATTTAAAAATTAATAAATAATAATATTTAGAAAGTTAACATAGTAGTTGTTTTTATATATATATTTTTTTTATATTAAAATTAGATTGAATTACATGTTTATTCTAAATAATTGTTTACAATATGACTATAAAATTCAAGTTAGATGTCAAAAAAAATACAACTTTTCCAACATCTTTATATATATAAAAAGAAACAACATATGTACAACATAATAAGAAGCATAAGATTCATATAATTGTCACCAAAGAAGACAACTAAACTTTGTTAAGTCTCATATTTTCTATTGAATTGATGTTTAAATGGTAGCTTTTTTTTTTTTAGATTCCCTCTACTGATCCGATCCGATCCGAAATGAGTTAATTCTGGCCATTACATCTAATGGTGCATATTTAACATATAAAAATATATCCTACAAAACCTACCCACGCCTCCCTCTCCCCCGTTTGTTTCCCCCAAATCTTCTCAGCTCGAAATCCCCTCCTGGCTCGTGCGGCGCGGCCCTGCTCCTCCCTCCCCTCGTCATCTCGGCCGGCGGCTCTTTATTCGGCTCGATAAAAAACTCGACTCGACGTTTATTAAACTAACGAGCAGAGCTTGAACAAAAAATAAGCTCGGTCATAAACGAGCCGAGCTTGAAGAAAGATATGCTCGACTCGATTATGTTCGTGAGTAGCTCGTTAAGATACTCGATAAATACTCGTTAAGATATTCGTATTTAATATTCATTAACATACTTGATAAATTAGTCATTATGTTATTAGATATCATATTAGATAAATTATTTGTTAAATATAAAGATATAAATACATTTATATATTCTTAACAATTTATTATCAAAATATAAAAAAGTTATAAAATTTTATGTGTAAACATCCCCAGGGGTAAATTTAACGCTAATCGATTTGGGATGCTGGTTAAGCTAACCGGGTTAAACTGGGGTTAAAAAGGTTAGCATATCCCCTTTGGCCTATTTTTTGGTGCCACAAATATTTGGGTTATAAGGGGGATTAAGCAACTCTCGTTCAAAAATTTCTTCTCCCTCCGTCAAAAAGAGCTCAAACCTATTTCGTCAAACCCCAAATCCATTCCCATCCAAGCTTCCAGCACCTTCCCCTTCGGCCCTTCCCCACCCCCCGGCTCCCAGGTGACCAGGTCCTCCAGGCTCCAGCGGCGCAGCGCCCCCCCGGCTCCCAGGTCCTCCCAGTGGCGCAGCGCGCTCCCCCCCCCCCCCCCCGGCCCCTCCCAGCCTCCTTGGACCCTGGTCGACGCAGCGGCGCAGCATTCCTCCCCGCTCGGCCCCTCCCAGCGGCGCAGCGCTTCCCCTCTCCTCGCCCTCCCAGCCTCCCAGGCCGACGCAATGGTGCAGCGCTTCCACCCTCCCCCTTCCAGCCTCCCAGGTAGATCAACGCAGTCACGCAGCGCCTTCCAACCTCCCAGGACGATCGACGCAGCGCCTTCTTGCCCCCCCTCCCAGGTCGAAAATTTTTATTTGCCCCCCTCCCAGTCCCAGGTCGACACAGCACCTTCCTGCCCTTCCCATTTCTATTTCCCCTACTCCCAGGTCGACACTGAGGGCGAATAGGGTTTGGCGGACTGATTCCAAGGGCGCGACTCTTCTCTCCGCGAGCAGTGCAGGGGTTCAACGGCCAGTGGATCAGGTGGTTCCTCCATCTTCTCCCTCTCCAACTTCTCACACGGTGGACCAGGTGATTTTTCAGACTTTTGTTTCATTTTTTGTTTATTTTTTAGATTGAACTGTTGTTGCAGTAATATTTATGAATTTTACTTTCATTTTGTTCTTCTGTTTGTTTTTTCCATAGAATGATATCAGTAACCTTTTTGTCATGTATTTTACATATTTTTACATATTTTATGACTGTTTGTATTTATATGTTGTTTTTTTTTTTGTCAAACTTGAAGATGTTATAGATTTTTGTTAAGACTTGGTTGAATATGCTATCTTGTTGTATGTTTGGTTTCATGCAAAGGTTTCATCTGGTCCATTAGGTGAACTTCTATAACTATGCTCTTTCAGAGTGCTTTAGATAATGTGTTATTCTCATAGTGCTTTGAATTCTTGGTGCCATGACAGTGAAGGCTTGGTGCCATAACAATGGGGTTGAACTCAATTGGTACCATCCTGTTAGGGTATATATTAGTGGACTCATTACTATGCTCTTTCAGATTGCTGTTAGCCTGTTATGGAAGATTTTGCACATTTTTTGATTTTGTATGTGCACAATTGAGAAAGCTAAAGAAGCCCTTCCATGCATGGTGATTGCAATTCAAGTGGTATGCTTGCATTTATTCCTTTATACTTGTCTTCTATTTCTCAACATTTATTTAGATTTCTCACATGGATTTCTCATGTGTTGGACAAAATGGATAAATCTGACATGCCATCTTCACATGCTTTTTCTCCCTCTCCAACTTCTCACACGGTGGACCAGGTGACTTTTAAGACTTTTGTTTTGTTCTTTTTTTTTTAGATTGAACTGTTGCAACTGCAGTAGTATTTATGATTTTTACTTTTATTTTGTTCTTCTGTTTTTTTCTAGAATGATGTCACAGTGTGTGGACAAAAGGTACATTTGCTAATCCCTACCAGTTTGGTATATATTTGCTTTAACAAGACCATTTTTTTTCTTTAAGCAAAGTTCAAAGTTTTCAGAATTATTTGCTTTCTGACTATTTAAAGTGTTAAATGATTGATAATTCCTACCAGTTTAATGTGAAATGTTCCTGACAACATTGTGTTACTGTTGTGTGGAATTGGCATTTTTTGGGGTTAAATATTGTTGTTATTATTTTGGAATGGATAGCATGTTTATTATAAAGTCAAGTGATTTCACCTTTGCCTTTGCTATCCAAAGCATTGTTCAAAGGATGTGGATTGGACTTGAGATTATCAAGTTCCATAGTCATTGTGCCCCAAGACATTAAATAAGTAAAAAATATAAAGTTTCATAGCCATTGTTTCACTGTTGCTTCCTTTCATCTCCCCCCATCCCTCCTCAAGTCTGCATATTTTCCGTTTCTATTTTTCAATTATCTTGGCCTACCATTATCCTTGCTGACTGGATTGTTTGTGTTCAAGAAAATAGAAAGGTTTTGATTCTGTAGTTGTAGTTGTCACCTTGGTTTTGATTCTTTAATATCTTCCTGGACTGGCTGGAAGCTCAAACTCAGTTTAGACTTGGTTTTGATTATGAAAGAAGTAAGAACTCGCTCTTGATTTAATGTGAACCTGACAGAGTTTGCCAGTGTTTTGTTCTACTTTTTTTCCCTTTATTTTGTCACACACTCTGTTCGCTGTCCTGATTTTTTTTTCACTGTCACACACACTCTCTATCTTCTTTTTCTTCTTCTTATTTTTACAGAAAAAAATATCCTGATTTTCAAAAATCTATGTTCTTCTTCTTCTACTTTTATATTTTTACAGAAACACAAGATTAAGTACAAATAGATATCCTGATTTTTTATTTTGTTCATATAAAATTCATGATTTTGTAAAGCACGGTTTGCAACTTTGTTAATGCCAAAATTTTAGGATTTTTTTGGTAATTTTATTCAATTACCATAGCACTGTTGTTAAAAACTTTTTTTAACTTAGGAAACATAGCATAGCACTGTTGTTAAACACTTTTTGACTGTTCAAGCACAGTGCAAGCATAGTGCACACTACCACAAAGCTCATAGGAGCAAGCAATAGCATTTTATGTACCATATTATAACAATCCTCTCAAAGATGCTCCTGCATTTGCCCTTAAGGGTTTATAGATTTTTTTTTAAATTGTTAGAATATCCACACTACTCATACAAGTCTCCCTTTCTTATGCCTCTTGAGAGATACCATTAAGTGTGGCTTTCTTAGAAATTTTCCCTATTCAGTTTTTAACTTGAGTGCACACAAAAGGCATTTACCCTATTCAGTTATGGTTGATGTTCTTAAATGTCATGAGTTTTTAAAGCACAGATTTAGAATTTTAAGTAAATCTAAATATAGTTTTGATGTGCATGTCAACATTTTATATGCAAGAACTAACTATTTATATAGTTTGTATACTTATGTCGCTGCCCTTTTTTTTTTTTGGATTTTTCAGATGTCTTATTACATTTCTAACAGCTTTACTTTTTGTTTCATTTTTTTTGAATATCATAAGATAGAAAATATAAAACATGACAGAAAGCTCTAGAAAAACATTGTTGTTTGTTGTGCATGGCACTCGGTACAAGTATAGGAGGCAATTTAGAGTATGAAGTGGCTTACATATTTTGACTTTGTATTATATTACCGGGCTTTCCACTGTTGAATAGAAAAAAAAAAGGGTCCTCACCGCACCCATTGGCCCTTAAAAGCCTAGAAATATGTAATAGACCAGAGTAGATCATATATTTGTATATAAAAGGCCCTTAAGATCAATTGTAGTAGTTAAAAGAGTTTAGAAGTGCCCGTTTTGCAAGCAGCATCTACCGTTTGAAGACATTTCACTTTTTTTAGCACTTTCTAGCTGTGTCAAGTTGTGTCAAGTTATAACACTTTCTATCTTGAGTTATTAACACTTTCTAGCTGCTTCAATGTCCCAAAGCATGAGTCATGAACAATTTTTCCTCTTAATTCAAGAACATATATGTTTTATCTATTTGCTAATTTTTCCTTGTTACTTCAGGACATGGCATTTGATCTTATTTGAATCAAAAGATCTGAGGCCAAGCAATGACAACAGTTTATTTCAAGTGATTACATGATGACAGGAGACAGCCCGCATTCAGATAGTAGGTCTGTCTCAAGGTGGTCTGAGGCACCCAGACAAGAAAAACAGGTGTGAGGTAATTTATCTCTTCAGACACAGATAAGTGGACTAAGTGTCCAAGTTTTTCTGCAAAATTGTTAAAATGTCTAATAGTAAACAAGTAAACAGCTGCCAATGTTTCCCTACTCAAAGAAGTAGTTCAATGTTGCAAAAAGTACTATCCATGCTGAAGATACTGCAGAACGACCTTACAGCTTCATGGCATTCAAATAGTTTAAAACTTTGAATTTTACATGGAATAGCTTTCAGAACAATGGAACAGAACTCTTTTCCCCCAGCAAAAAGGGAAAAAGAACATGTACAATTTTCTTCACAAGGAAGCCAAGAGCCAGAACATAACAAGAGAGGATTTGGCGATTAAAGCCCAAGTAACAAATGCACATGATATGGATATCTGATACCTACCAGTGGAGGTAATTTCTCCTTGGTATTATTGTCAGGAATACGGTTAATGGAGATCCCCAGTGGTGTTGTACGTACCTTCTTGATCCATCTGACCCTTTATTTGCTCAAGTAGGGGAGGCATTTATCAAGCAACAAATAAAAGGTTTCCCCTATTAATTTGCTTCAGATTTAATTTGCGTATGTAAATTATGGGTTCTTTTTGTAGTCATTTGGTTGATACTAGAATCTATTTTTCAATATTCTAGATTGTCACTTAGTTTATGATAAAGACTTTAGTTGTTCAATAGTTTCAATTAAACTAAGTGACTTTTTTCTTGCAATTTTGACAAAATGCGGAGTATGGGGACATAACTGACATATATAACTGGTATGCTATATTTTACATGGCATTTCTCACTGCATGCCACAGCCACACTGCTGTGTTCTTAAAAGTAATATGACTGTAGTATACTTGCTCCTTTCTGATATCTGAGTGAAATTTAAAAATCAAAATTTCTTCTGGTTTCTAATGTTCCAGGAACAGAAGGGATAGTTAGGTTACTTTGATGTAGGCTAATTTGATGAGAAGTCAAGGGGCAGAAAAGATCCAAGCTTTCTGGAGATTTCTTTCCATCGGCCATATGAACTCTGCAGTTTTGGATGCAACCAGCAGAGTCGGTTGTTGCCCGATACTATATTATCCATTCAACTGGCAACTAGATTCTGATGAATTCTTGGAACTTTGATTTTGCTATACCAAGAGATTCCGAACATCAGATTTGCTGAAGTATCTGGACTTGGATTTGAGGTTCCAAATGGCTGGGTACAGGCTTATTGTAATAAGGGTCTGATAGTTACATAAAATGCTTTTTAATGAGATCTTCCTGAATGTATGTTCCAACCCAACATTCAACAATTAACTATATTCCAATGTCCAAAAACCACCACTGCTGAAAGCATTAGAATCTCTCTTCACTTGGAAAGGAGAAGACATTGAAGTAATCTTCTATGTCAACAAGCAAAGAAATCCAACGAGTAAGCTAGTAAGATTGGAAGCTTGAGATAACAAACATTGGGCAAATCTAAACATTCTTCCCAAGTATTCTACCCAGATGAACCCTCAAAAGCAACAGGCCAAGTAAAGCAGATACCTTTTGTAAACAGAACCCTTACCATGAGAAGCAGTGTACTGACAAAAAAAAAAAAGACCAGAACTCTTTTGGCCATCAAATCCCCAAAGGAGTTAGGTATATCAGTGCATACAGCTGACCTCTCAATCTTGAATCATGTAGAATGTTTTATTCTCTTTTAATTTATCACAATGTGGGTCATGTATATCAGTGCATGCAGCCGAGAAAGAACTGAAAAAGGTTGGTTTCTTTAGATAAAAAAATATTTGTGATAATGGCTCGTGACATTGTCAACCGAATTGCTTGTGGCACCAGTATGCTATAATAAATTCTTTACCCCTTTGGACTTTCAAGTTTTCCCTTTTACAGCAAGAAAAAAACCTATCTCATTGGAATCATGCTTTTTATGCACAATATTAGGTCTCATGTTTGCATTGTTTTGAATATTGTTTTAGGATTTTGATTATGGCAAAATGAGAATGAAAGCACCCCAGGTGTCATAGGTCAAACTACTATGAATGAGGCTGAGGCTTCTTCTGATGTTATACCTAATACGAATATTTCACGAAAGCGTGCTAGAGGTCCACAATCTGAAGTCTGGAAACATTTTACTAAATTTTTTATTGGAGATGTGCAGAAAGCCCGTTGCAATGCATGCAAAGCTGTGTTAACTGGTTCTAATAAGGCTGGCACAAGTCATTTGTATGGCTCGCGATATCTTAGCAGTTCCTGCTTCCACAGTTGCATCTGAGTCGGCTTTTAGCACTGGAGAGCGAGTTCTTAATAATTTCCGCAGTTCTTTAGCTCCAGACACAGTGGAGGCTTTAATTTGCTCCCAAGATTGGATTAGAAATGCTTCAGCAAGTATGTTACTATGTTTTAATTAAACTAAGAAGTTTTAATTTTTGTAGTTAAATTGTAATCACTTTCTTTTCTATTTTAGGACCGGTTGGACGAGATGGAACAATCAATGATCTATATAATGTGTAAATAATGGGTACTTGTGCCCAAAATTTACATGTTTAGAGGATGCAGGGACTGAAGAGCCAAATCATTTTAGTTTTTGGGGATACATCTGTGAAACTGCTGACATAGTTATCTTGCATTGTTTTGGATTGTCTTTTCAGCAGGCCTTGTTTTCAGATTAGAAGCATTAGATTTTGTAATTGTGCTGCTCATGTGATTATTCTCAAGATAATCAGATTTTGTACTGATATATCTATGTCGCTGGGGACTTATCCAGCATATGTAAACATTTATATTTTGAAATTTGAATGGGAACTTATTCAGTATAAGTAATCAATTTTGTGTTGCTCATTTTTATTCTGTCAACCATGAAACTGAAAGATGTTAAATCTATGTAGTGTATTTGGAACTAGCAGGTTCTCGGTGAATTCTCTCAACAAATTTTTGTTGTTGCAAATGCTCTATTATATGCTCAAATAAACTATGAGGGAGATCCGTCTGAATCTAAATGATATCCCTTCATCTGAATTTCATCCTACTCACTGTTTGTTCTAAGAGTAACGTAGGATCTTTTTGAACAAAAAATAGTAATACTTTATCAAACATATTTATTAAATTTGTTGGGCCGGGCTTGACTGAAGGTGGGCTTATAATTTAGTTGATTACTCGGGCCCAGCCCGGCCCGATGCCACTTGGGCTTGGGCTAGGCTTGGGCCTAGAAAAATAGGGGTTGGGCTTGGGCCGGATCTAGCTTGGCCCAGCCCGAGCCCGACCCATTGACAACCCTACTTTCAACTCTACAGAATTGGAATCGACCAAACAATAACCTACTCCCTAATCTTTACTCCAAAACAGTTGCCATCAAATTTTTTTCCCTTTTGTAATCCATTTAGAACTATATGATTGGCCAAAATTCCTTGACACAATACCTTATCCATGTACAAAGACACATGATCATGACCAAATAGTGTTTTTTTATAATGTAGATATGCAGAGCCTGTGCTGGTTGTTAGTGAGCAGTCAATTCACAAACACATGTTAACAGTAGGCGGAATCAGATAGGGGTGTGTCTCTATTTTATGATTATTGAGTCGAAGAGTTCAAAAGTTAGATAGACCTTTTTTATTTGGCAGCATGCATCCATATTATATATAAGTTAGGCAGTATCAAAGAATATAATATAATACAAGATTATTGGTTCTAACACATTTGAATGTATTTTGTAATGTATTCTGGATTTGTTCTTAATTAAATAGCCCATAGTGTTTGATCGCTTCCGACGTGCCCAGTTTTGAGTGGTTTTCTCATCTTGATTCTATGTATTTAAGGCCATGTTTTTGGCCTAGAGCATTGTATCGATTTCTTTATAGTGGAAAAGGTGGTTGTACAAGTGTAAGGCTCGTGGAATAGGTTTAACATATCGTCAATCCAAACCACATAAATCGACGTATAATTGTCTCTTCTTCTTCTCTCTGTTCTGCTATGATTTCGACGCTCAAAGTCACAATAAACAAGTTAATTTAGTTTAAAAATAAAAATTTAAGTTTCTGGGTTCAAAATTAGAAGTACTCATCCGATTGGCCTCCGTTTGTTCCAGCACGGTCGGGGCGATGGGTGTGAGTTGTGGAAACCGACGGAGTTTAATTCGGACTCCCGGTTTGAGCTCGACACCCAAAGTCACAATAAATAAGTTAATTTAGTTTAAAAAAATGAAAATTTTAGGTTTGTGGGTCCAAAATTAGAAATACTCATCCGATTGGCCTACGGTTTGTTCCAACACGGTCGGGGCGATGAGTGTGACTTGTGAAAACTGGTGGAGTTCAATTCGGACTCCCGGTTTGAGCTCGACGCTCGAAGTCACAATAAACAAGTTAGTTTAGTTTAAAAAATGAAAAACTTAGGTTTGTGGGTCCAAATTAGAAATACTCATCCGATTGGCCTCCGATTTGTTCCAGCGCAGTCGGGGCGATGAGTGTGACTTGTGGAAACTAACGGAGTTCAATTCGGACTCCTGATTTGAGCTCGACACTCAAAGTCACAATAAACAAGTTAGTTTAGTTAAGAAATGAAAAACTTAGGTTTGTGGGTCCAAAATTAAAAAATACTCATCCGATTGGCCTCCGGTTTGTTCCAGCATTGTCGGGGCGATGAGTGTGACTTGTGGAAACTAACGGAGTTCAATTCGGACTCCCGGTTTGAGCTCGACGCTCAAAGACACAATAAACAAGTTAGTTTAGTTAAGAAATGAAAAAACTTAGGTTTGTGGATCCAAAATTAAAAATACTCATCCGATTGGCCTCCGGTTTGTTCCAGCACGGTCGAGGCGATGAGTGTGACTTGTGGAAACTGACGGAGTTCAATTCGGACTCCCGGTTTGAGCTCGGCGCTCAAAGTCACAATAAACAAGTTAGTTTAGTTTAAAAATGAAAAACTTAGGTTTGTGGGTCCAAAATTAGAAATATTCATCCGATTGGCCTCCGATTTGTTCCAGCACGGTCGGGGCGATGAGTGTGACTTGTGAAACTAACGGAGTTCAATTCGGACTCCCGGTTTGATCTCGACGCTCAAAGACATAATAAACAAGTTAGTTTAGTTAAGAAATGAAAAACTTAGGTTTGTGGATCCAAAATTAAAAATACTCATCCGATTGGCCTCCGGTTTGTTCCAGCACGGTCGAGGCGACGAGTGTGACTTGTGGAACTGACAGAGTTCAATTCGGACTCCCGTTTGAGCTCGGCGCTCAAAGTCACAATAAACAAGTTAGTTTAGTTAAAAAATGAAAAACTTAGTTTGTGGGTCCAAAATTAGAAATATTCATCCGATTGACCTCCGATTTGTTCCAGCACGGTCGGGGCGATGAGTGTGACTTGTGGAAACCGACGGAGTTCAATTCGGACTCCCGGTTTGAGCTCGACGCTCAAAGTCACAATAAACAAGTTAGTTTAGTTAAGAATGAAAAACTTAGGTTTGTGGGTCCAAAATTAGAAATACTCATCCGATTGGCCTCCGGTTTGTTGCTGTGTGTTGTGGATATTTGTATTATTCTTGTGGACATTTATTATTGTTGTGGACAATTTATTATTGTGATGTTGTGGACAATTTTCTTATTGTTGTGGATATGTTTATTATTGTTGTATTGTAGATATTTTTCTTGTGGACAATTATTATTGTTGTGGATATTGTTATTTATTTTAATACATGTTATTTTCCTAGAAATGTATATATTTTAAAAAATATATATATAAAAATAGAGACCGATTAGTGACCGATTATAATCAGTCACTATTCAGTCCCTAAATAGTGACTGACAATTCAGTCACTATTCAATCCCTATTTTAGGGACCGAATAGGGACTGACTAAGTTCGGTCCCTATTTAGGGACCGAATGATTCAGTCCCAGTTCAGTCCCTATTCGGTCCCTATTTTAGGGACCGAACTATTCAGTTCCAATTCGGTCCGTAACCCTATTTTAGGGACCGAACTAATTCAGTCCCAATTCGGTCCCTATTTTTAGGGACTGAATATTCGGTCCCTAAAATAGGGACCGAATGAATTCGGTCCCTATTCGGTCCCTAAAAATAGGGACCGAATTAGGACTGAATCAGTTCGGTTCCTATTTAGAGACCGAACTTATTCGGTCCCTATTTAGTGACCGAATAGGGACCGAATTGAGTCGGTCACAGATTTGTGACCAGAAATTATAAACTGAAATATTCGGTCACTATTCAGTCTCTGAGATGTTTAGGGACCGAATAGAGACCGAATATTTCGGTCTCTATTTCTGTTTTTTCTTGTAGTGTTCAAGGTCCCGAGGCCGGTCCCTGCATCCAGGTATCAGCGGGACCCAAGAGCCGCCTCCGGATACCTTATAGCCTGTTCAGATCAAGGCCCTCTCTTCCAAGCAACATCTACTCGGCGTGGGCCGAAACCCCTTCGGCACGAGCAACACTTCCTTGCATCAGACATCCGGCAGCAAGCCATGCCTCTGGGCACCAGGCACCGAACAGTGGGCTCGACTACCGAACAGCAGGTCCAGCTCACCGAGCAGTCTACCTGCTCGGTACCATCCGCCCAGGGGAATCCAAGCAGCCCTTCATCCCCTCGTGGTGGTTATAATGGCTACACCACACTCGCCTTACGGTCAAGTGGTGCGTTAACTGCAGAGCTCCTCAACGGACGCCTTAACGCGTAACCCTCCGTTGAGGACGCTAACGGGCACGCCCTTTACGGCATTGATCAGGGATGTTCCGTCCCTCTCCCTCAACACTTCTGCCTATAAAAGGCTCTGGTAAGCCTCCATGCAGAGGTACGCAATCTAAGACACCGATCCTGAACAATACTGAACCTTCTTCTTCCAAGCCTTTGAGTCCACTTCTAACTTAGGCATCGGAAGGTTCTCCCTGGTTCTTCAACCGGGCCCCCCTGATCTCGTTCTGATTTTGCAGGTATCCATCTGCCACCGGCGATCCTCTTCCCTTTCTTCAAGTGTAGGCCCGCTTGACTCCGGCCCAAACAAGAAATCACCTCCGCAGTTCTCATACCGAAATTGCCAAAAACCTCCCCTGGTAGCCTCTTCTTGGCCTAATAGGGTCGTTTGCCCTCTTTGATCGACCAGCAAATTTTATAACATTGGAAATTAAATGCATCGGAGCCTGTTGTCGCGTTAAAATTCTGAGAATATTCTGTTATCATGGAATAATTAAAACATACATAAATTTACTAAAATATTCTTGTTAAGAGAGAGAATGAAAGAGAGATAGAGAGATGGAGGGGAAGGGAGAGAGGGTTGTGAGGCATCGCCACCCTCGAGCTTTGCCAGGGAAGACCGTCGCCACGCATGCTGGAGCCGCCGCCTCGATAGTGAGAGAGGGTTGGCTGCACCTCTTCGATGGGGACGATCAGAATCTCCCCGACCTGTGCTTCTTGTGGCGTGCTCAGCACCAAAGAAGATTGATGTTGCGCTTGCGGACATTTGTGGGTGTGTCCTTACAATATAAAGTACTATCTTGTGGTTGAGCGCATCTTCTATTTTGAGGACTTGCGACGACAATATATAGCAGATGCCTACTTCTGCGACACCAAATAATAGATATTATGTCATGTTAAGGCTCAGTGGACACAACAAATATTACTCCACTACTAGGGAAAGAGGATAAGTAGACGGCTCAAAAACGTCTACAAAAGCCACAAAGCCGTCTACAAAAGTATTTGTAGACGGCTTGATAGCCGTCTAGAGTGCCGTCAACGAAAATGTCGTCTACAAATCATTCGTAGACGGCTATAGAGGAGCCGTCTACTAAACTTGTTTACCTAAATGGCTAAAAGCCGTCTACAAAAGCCGTCTACAAAAAAATTTTATGTAGACGGCTATTGAAGCCGTCTACATATAATTTTTTTGTAGACATCTGAAATAGCCGTCTACAAATTTTTTTATTCATTAAAAAAAAGAGTCTCTGGTTGCAAGTTTCGCCAACACCGCTGACATCATTCTACTCTGTGATGATCTCCTTCAGCTGCGGCAAGCCGCCACCGTTGGGGACGCCCGCGCTGTGCAGCACAAGGCGCTTGCGAAGTCGCGCAGATATTGGTGGGAGTGGCAGGTCGCCGTGCCCACGATGGGTTTCTCGAACGAGACGTGGCTCCCCCGCACCTCCGATATCTCATCCTTCTTGTGGGCGCAGACGTCGTGCAGCAGCGCCGTCTCTTCCTCGTGCAAGCAGTGACCGCGGTGCTGCTCCCTTCAGCGCACTTGGTTGGGGATGGCGCGCAACAGTCTCCGTGGTGCCCGGCTTCGCTGGCTATGGAGATGAGTGGCTCGGCTGCCGAGTCCTCCACTGCGTGGGCGCTCGATTCTGCACGGTCGTGGGCGTGGTGATGGTTGAGAGGAGGGCGAGAAGGAGGACGAGGGATTCGTAGCAGGCGAGGCAGCAGCCGCCAGGATCAGGTGCAGCGGCAGGAGAGGAGGGGGGCGCCGACGTGGTGGCGTCAGCCCCGACTGCTCCGGCCTTCACCATGACCGACCTCCCCGAGTTACCAGTACCGTAGGTGGAACTCCATGGAGGCGTCACAGAGAAGCGCCACCACCGTGATCAGCACCATCACGGGCGCCAAGCTGCCATCTCCGGCACCTTCATCGTCGCCGGATCGACATGATCCAGGCCCTTGAACACCGCCCCAGAGAGGGAGAGAGATCGAGCAGAGACGGGGGTGGGGGTGGGGGGGCGAGGGGCACGGTGGTGGTGACCTGCGGCAGTGAGGGGAGAAAGATTAAGAAGGGAAGAAGACCGGATGGGGGTGCGGCAGCTCAAGCTGCTGAGGGTTTTCTTGGGGAAAAAGAAAATAAAAAGGGAGAAGAGGCGGGGCTTTGGCGGGTTGGAGGGAAACCAAAAAAAAGCCCAAACCGCATGTTTAAAAATATTTTGGGGAAATTTTAGGGGATTTGGCGCCCGGGTGGAAACTTTAAACGATTTGGCGCCAGGGGAGCCTGGGGAGGGGGGAAATTTTGGATTTGGCGCCGGGGGAATATTTCGAGATTTGGTGACTTTTGGGGTATTTAAATATTACGATAAAAAATATGTACATTTATAAATAACTATTTATATTAATATATATCAAATATTAATTTTAATGTATTAATATAAATGTAAAAATTAGCAGTATTTAAATACTAATTTATATATTATAGATATTCTATATAAATGTGTTCATATATTTAATCATATTATAATATTTAACCAAATTTCATATATCTATTTGCATATATTTAATCGTGTATATAAAAACATGGGTGAAGATCTATTAATAAATCATACTTTTAATATTTAAAATTTGAATCTTAAGTTTTGAATATTTATTTGATGAGTATAATTATGTATAGAATAATTTACATAAAAATAATATGTAGACGGCTCCTTCTAGCCGTCTATGAATAAATCATACGTAGACAGCTTGTAAGCCGTCTACGTATATAACTAGACGGCTGCAATACACCGTCTACGAATGTATGATACGTAGACGGCTTACAATAGCCATCTACGTATGATTTATTCATAGACGGCTAGAAGAGCCGTCTACATATGTAAGTTATGTAGATGGCTGAAATTTTCATAATACGGAGGTGACGTTCGAGCAAGCTTCTGCCCTCGAGCGTCCCGGTTCCCGAGCTCACTCGATTTCGTGGGGGGCAAGTGTGATGGCTATTTCTAGCCACCTTCACGCGCTAGGCCCATCATGGCCCAGCCCAATTCAACAGGCAAACGTGGCCCTTCCATAGGGCACCACGTCTTTTCAAGAACAGCTTCAAGGTCCCAAGGCCGGTCCCTGCATCCAGGTACCAGTGGGACCCAAGAGCCGCCTCTGGATACCTTATAGCCTGTTCGGATCAAGGCCCTCTCTTCCAAGCAACGTCTGCTCGGCGTGTGCCGAAACCCCTTCGGCACGAGCAACACTTCCTTGCATCAGACATCCGGCAGCAAGCCATGCCTCTGGGCACCAGGCACCGAACAGTGGGCTCGACTACCGACAGCAGGTTCAGCTCACCGAGCAGTCTACCTGCTCGGTACCATCCGCCCAGGGAATCCAAGCAGCCCTTCATCCCCTCGTGGTGTTATAATGCTACACCACACTCGCCTTACGGTCAAGTGGTGCGTTAACTGCAGAGCTCCTCAACGGACGCCTTAACGCGTAACCCCCGTTGAGGACGCTAACGGGCGCGCCCTTTACGGCATTGATCGGGATGTTCCGTCCCTCTCCCTCAACACTTCTGCCTATAAAAGGCTCCGGTAAGCCTCCATGCAGAGGTACGCAATCTAAGACACCGATCCTGAACAATACTGAACCTTCTTTTTCCAAGCCTTTGAGTCCCTTCTAACTTAGGCATCGGAAGGTTCTCCCTGATTCTTCAACCGGGCCCCCCTGATCTCGTTCTGATTTTTGCAGGTATCCATCCCACCGGCGATCCTCTTCCCTTTCTTCAAGTGTAGGCCCGCTTGACTCTGGCCCAAACAAGAAATCACCTCCGCAGCTCTCGTACCGAAATTGCCAAAAACCTCCCCTGGTAGCCTCTTCTTGGCCTAATAGGGTCGTTTGCCCTCTTTGATCGACCAGCAAATTTTATAACATTGGAAATTAAATGCACCGGAGCCTGTTGTCGTGTTAAAATTCTGAGAATATTCTGTTATCATGGAATAATTAAAACATACATAAATTTACTAAAATATTCTTGTTAAGAGTGAGAATGAAAGAGAGATAGAGAGATGGAGGGGAAGGGAGAGAGGGTTGTGAGGCATCGCCGCCCTCGAGCTTTGCCAGGGAAGACCGTCGCCACGCATGCTGGAGCCGCCGCCTCGATAGTGAGAGAGGGTTGGCTGCACCTCTTCGACGGGGACGATCAGAATCTCCCCAATGCAAAGACCCATGCTCGGTTCAAGTTCCCCAATGTGGTGTCCGACCTGTGCTTCTTTGGCGTGCTCAGCACCAAAGAAAGATTGATGTTGCGCTTGCGGACATTTGTGGGTGTGTCCTTACAATAAAGTACATATCTTGTGGTTGAGCGCATCTTCTATTTTGAGGACTTGCGACGACAATATATAGCAGATGCCTACTTCTGCGACACCAAATAATAGATATTATGTCATGTTAAGGCTCAGTGGACACAACAAATATTACTCGTTCGAAATAATGACACGTATTATCTAGTTGGATCGGCAATATTCAATTGAGTGCCATGCCATATTCAGTTGAACGGGTGTGGCATGCATGAAGTAATTGCTGCTAGGCTATGCAGCTAAGGTTGGTCCGATTAGTGAATCTAATCGGACAGAATTCTTTCAATTATGGTACGAATGGTAGTGTATTAATCTAATTCGTAATTAAAATTTAATAATAAAAAATAAAACAAATTTTATTGTGTCAGGCACCATACGGTTTGGTGTATTGATTTAGTTCGATATGATACACCTAACCATGGGTGCAACAATGATAACCGCAACGATGACTGTTTTTTTTTTTTTTTTGGGCAAAGGGAGAGCACAAGACTATGTTAATTTATTAGATGAAACAAAGTATAAATAGCATTACATAGAAGAAGACTCCCTGAATAAACAGAGGTGCAAGAACACTAACACAGCAGGACAAACACACTCTTGAGGACAAGATAGATAAGCAACCCACAAATCATAGAACACTTCTCTAAACCAAAATAAGATCAAATAGTGTCATGTCTCGTCGCCAAATATCGAGACAGACAATTGTAATAGTACGAGTATAGAGCAATAGATATTAAATTATTGGACAATTGAATAATAAAAATCAACTATCTCTTTTATTCATAATCAAATCATTATTGACCATTACATTCACTTAAGAGTCAATGCTTAGGATACACTGACACCTTTACATTGAAGAAAAGTTAAATGACTATCTAACTAAGACACTACTACGACTCTATGCTTGCTCCTTTCCACACTTAGACTCCATCATGAACGCTCATTCACTCTTAGTCATCTCTATTCATGTGTGTGTTGTCTTCCTCGTCAGACTCTCTTGAAATAGTCATGGATAACACTTAATAAGCGATAACCCCCCAGTAAGTCTTATATCTCTTGACCAGACATACTTTAAATAATTAATACATTAACAAGTAAAATGACTAGTGATAGAGAATCATGTCAAGTCCAAATAGTAATAGCATGAAGATGCCATATAGCAACGAGTACAAATAGTAACAAGTATAGCACGAGAAAGAGTAATGGTCATATAACATGCATCATTCAAGTTATGTCATGTAACAAGTATAGTCTAGCACTTTCACGAGTTTGATTGTCTTTATATAGATCGAGATGGTATAACAGTTGGGTGTAATGCTAGACACCCTAGTCAATAAACTTCTACAGGCACTAGCACTTTTGGGTGCTCCTTATAGAACCAGACTGGGCCCTTTTAATTGTCAGACATTAGTCATATTTTTTTATCTTTAGACAATTAGTCACGGCCATATAAAATACCAAGAATAGATTAGAAGAGTAGAAGAATAAACAAGAGTATGAAGGAAATAGAATAAATGAGATGGTCATGAGATGAGAGTTTTTGCCTCATTCAGAACTTAAATGGGTCATGCATGAGAAACAACACTGAAAACCACGATAGTAGCTGCTGCAAACTTTACTATCGGGTACTGGCAGTCTGATAGAGAACGTAGTCTACCTCTTGTTCGCGACCATAACACAGTCAAGGGGCCGGGCGCGTTAATAGAGAAGTTGCGATCCTCTTGTCGACCGTGTTCTTAAGGCGGTCAACATACAAGGCACTTCATAGAGAAGATAATCTAGGCTAGTTAGATCATGTTGTATAGGTCCAACATGGTCCCTTAGGGTGTATAGGTAGTAAGGTACATTCTACTTGGCATCTTAGAGGAGTTCCAGGCTCACGGAAACTTACGGAGGCCTTGGCGAGAGAGTTCTAGTCCGACATGAGGATTACTTGACGGAGGGTTCTCACAATGTCAATTGGGTGTTGAAACGTTTGCTCGGCGTTCTATAGGACTTCTAGAATAACGAAGCGGCGATAATGGTGGTCCAAAATGGCAATAGGAAACGAAAGCAAGTCCTTTATTTGTAGGAGGTTATGTGTAAATTTTCAATCTATTACCAGATAATTTATAAGGTATTTTATAATGAATTGAGTTTGAGGGTACGAGAGTATATCATCACTTAAGAGGAATCAAAGGATATATGTGAGATTATGGAAACTTGGTAACTTAATAGTTAAATCATCATTAATCATTAAATAATGTTCTGCTAATGCGTTGAGACTTAACAGATGATTAACACCCATAACATGAATTAAAGCACAACTGATAAAAAAATTAAGGTTTTTTACTGGCTATCTTAACATAGTAGGGTCTCTGCCTGCGTTTAGAAGGTGGTCGGGACACTCACCGCGATAACATTAGTTAACACAGGGTACTGGGGGGTGCATTCTTAATGCGGTATATCATTCGACCGTGTTAAGATGACAATCACTATGTTCATGTTCACCGCTTCTCTACACAGTGAACGTAAGGTGATAGTTATGCAATGAAACGTTTAAATCTCAATACATAGGGCATGAAAAATCATGAAACCGGTTTTAAAACAATGGTAACACATTTCCAATCATGCAGAAATCATAAATTTGACATGTAGACATGAATTGACATGGATTGAGGGTAAGAACTAGGGGTCGGCTACAAGCATGTTCATGCACTTTAGAAGCAAAATACTTTTAGATGGCAAGATAGAAATTGGGGAAAAGATGGGGGTTTCGTTTCTGACATCATGAACAACCTATAGAGAAGTTTAATTTAGTTTTGCTTGAGAGAATGCTTACCTTTGGATGAATTTGTGAAAGTAGGGCTAGAACGAGAAGAACTTCTTGTAGAACGCCTAAAGATGCTTCTTCCCACAAAATCCTCCTCCTATGGCCTTACCTTCACTTCAGAAGAGTCTCCCAACAGTAATAAGATCGTCTATGAGGGATTTGAGGTGTATTTATAGAGATTGATTTTTTATTTCCTAATACAACTCTAACTCCTCTCAATTTTGAGTTAATATCTATTAGACGTGGATGCCCATTGGGGCCCGCCTCCACCTCCACCACGTTGATCAGGTGGAGGGGAGAACGCCAACGCGCTGGGCACGTTGGCATCATCCGGGGCGCTAGTGAGAGAGGCCTCCACCGCCTTGGGCAGGAGGAGGAGCTGACGCCAGCGCGGTGGCGTCAGCTGGGTGACGCCAGCTCCACCGCCTTGGCAGATGGAGGGGGGCGCGGCCACGCGTAGCGCGCTGTCTGTGCGGCAGCAGCCCAGCCGCACGATCTGCCGCCTCTCCTCCTCCACTGCCGCCTCTCCTCCTCCCACGAACCGCCTCAACTCCTCCCTCCCTACTCACAGCCTCGCCACCCCCTTGCCTATAAATACCCCCCATGGGGGTGATGAGCAGATGACACAACACCCGATTATTGGCGAGTTTGAGAACTACGCCACTGCGACCTCAATCACCCGATTAAGGGCTCTCGTTTTGAAATTTGAGACGTACCGGATGGACTCGCGCCACACGGTAGGTGAACACCTTAGGGTGATATCATCTATGATCCGTGATTTGAAGGCTGCAGGTCATGACCTCACCGATGAACAATAGGTGCAGTCGGTGATCAGATCCTTGCCAGATGCCTGGACCCATTTGAAGCAAATTCTAACACATAATGAGAATATCAAAAATTTTAATGATATATCTCGGCATGTGGAGTAGAAGCAGAGTGCGAGATTGTGCATCACGTTGTTACTAATGTCGCTCAGAGTAGCAGACACTTCAAGAAAAAGGGGTCGCAAAAGAAGGACAAAGGATCAGACGCTGCACAAAATTCCTTCAAGGATAAATCTTTCAAGCGCCAACGTGGGAAACGTGGCGGCAAGAAAGACAAAAGCTGTCCGAAGTGTTTTAACTGTAAAAAGCGAGGCCATTTCGCTCATGAGTGTCCTGAGCCAAAAAAGGTAACTCACTTCCCCTGCTCTCCAAGTACGTTTGTCTATACACATGTTTTGACTGCTCATCCTAATCCTGTGTGGATCGTGGATTCAGGAGCAACAAAACATATAACGATGGATCGAGCGGGTTTTGTGGATTATCATCGAATTTCGGAAAGCTTGCAAAGAGTCTTCATGGGCAATGGTGCCAGTGAAGAAGTCCGTGGAGTCGGTTTATACCAACTCTTTTTTGCGAACGGACATACGTTACTTTTAAGTGATGTACTATATGCGCCTAGAATCCAATATAATCTTTTGTCAGTTTTAACTTTGTCAGCAATGGGTTTTTGCTTATCCTTTTCTCGCAGTCTTGTAACCATCATCTTAAATGACGTTCTTTATGGACATGCATTGCTACGTGATGGATTTTATATCTTAGATTTGTGTGACAACTTTTCTAATTCTTCTTCTATGGTTATGCCTGCGTTAGCTCAAAAGGATTTAGATTCTGTGACATGGCATGCTCGTTTAGGCCATATTGGACAAGATAGAATGACTAGATTAGCTAGAGAAGGACTTTTAGGGTCACTCGCTAAAGTCAACTTGCCCACATGTGAGCCCTGCTTGGCAGGAAAAGCATGTCGTAAGCCTTTTGGAAAAGCTGTAAGAACCTCCGAACCATTGGCATTGATCCATTCCGATGTCTGTGGACCCATGAGTGTTAGAGCTCGGCATGGTTATTACTATTTTCTTACATTTATTGATGATTTTTCATGGTACGGTTATGTATATTTGATTGCTCATCGCTATAAAGTGCTGGATTGTTTCAAGCATTTCTTAGCTAGAGTTGAAAATCAAATGGAGAGGAGTATCAAGGCTCTTCGGACAGACCGTGGACGTGAATATCTGTCGGATCAGTTCCGAGCATTATGTGAAGAAAAAGGTATTCGTCGACAACTTACTATTCCATATACGCCGCAACAAAATGGTGTTGCAGAACGAAGGAATAGAACAATGCTAGACATGGTTAGGTCAATGATGGCGCAGGCAAATTTGCCAATCTCCTTTTGGGGAGATGCTCTGTTAACTGCTGCCTACATTCTTAACCGAGTGCCATCTAAATCAGTTCCTTCTACCCCATATGAATTATGGCATGGCCACAAACCGGACTTAAATTGTTTACGTCCATGGGAATCAGCTGGATATGTTCATTACATGACAAGTAAGTTTGGGAAACTTGGCCCTAGAGCTCAGAAGTCTATCTTTCTTAGATATCCTGAGAGCTCAATAGGTTATGTCATGTATGGACATCATCCAGATGGAGGAATGATAGAGCGTAAGGTCCGAGATGTTGTCTTTTTAGAGAATGAATTTCCTAGTCTTGGCGAAAATGAGAAGAATCTTGATCTTTTTGAAACAGATGAACAATTGAACATCCTACCATCTTCCGGCGAAGGGAGGGAATATGTTCCCATACCAATGTCTGCCGAAAATGATAGGGATATTCATGATAGTGGGAGTGCACCAATAGAAAGTCAAGATTCTCTACGTCGTAGCAAACGTGGGAATGTTCCTCGTCGATTTTTTGAAATTGACAGTGAGGTACTTCTTTGTGAACCCACGGATGATGAAGAGCCTAGATGTGTTCAAGAAGCTCTTGCGTCATCATCTAGGAAAGAATGGGAAATTGCCATGCAAGAGGAGATTCTATCAATGTCACAGAATGAAGTCTGGGAGTTAGTGTATCTTCCACCGGAGCGTAAGGCGATTGGAAACAAGTGGGTTTTCAAGCTTAAGCGCAAGGCTGATGGGACTATTGACAAGTATAAAGCAAGACTTGTGGCGAAAGGCTATACCCAAAAAGAGGGTATAGATTATGATGAGATATTTTCACCTGTGGTAAGATTCTCATTTGTTCGCCTTATTCTAGCTATTGTCGCGCATCTCGACTTGGAATTGTTCCAAATGGATGTGAAGACTGCATTTCTCAATGGAGAACTAGACGAGGAAATATACATGGCTCAACCAGAGGGTTTTGAGACTAAAGGCGAAGAGCAAAAAGTTTGTCGCCTTAAGCGTTCAATCTATGGATTGAAACAATCGTCTAGACAGTGGTATATGAAGTTTCATAAGACTATTATCTCATATGGTTTTGAGATGATTGAAGAGGACCACTGTGTGTATGTTAAGCGAGTGGGAGATAGTCTCCTCATTTTATCATTATATGTTGATGATATTTTAATAGCTGGAAATGATATGGAGTTAATCAAAGCCACCAAGGAGTGGTTATCTTCCGTCTTTGAGATGAAAGATATGGGTGAAGCGAGCTATGTGCTCGGAGTGAAGATTGTGCGGAATCGCTCGGAAAGGTCACTGAGTTTGTCTCAGGAAACATACAATAATAAGATCCTGAAGCGTTTTAGAATGCACAATTCTAAACCCATTGATACTCCGCTTGATAAAGGATGTGTCCTAAGTACTTGTCAATGCCCCAAAAGTAAAGAAGAAATAGAAAGTATGTCTAGAGTGCCATATGCCGCTGCGATTGGAAGTCTAATGTATGTCATGTTGTGTACTCGGCCAGACATTAGCTTCGCAGTGGGTTTGGTAAGTCGTTACCAAAGTAACCCAGGTCTCACGCATTGGAAAGCCGTTAAAAGGATTTTTACGGTATTTGCGAGGGATGGTAGATTATACATTACGTTACAAGGGTGGCGACCTGAAAATCATCAGCTATAGTGATGCGGATTGGGCTGGTGACCGAGATGAGCGGAAGTCCACTTCAGGCTTTTTGTTCATGTTGGCTGGTGGAGCTATCTCGTGGAGTATCAAGAAGCAGTCTTGCATTGCCCTATCCACAATGGAGGCCGAATATGTTGCTTGTTCTGCCGCCAGCCAAGAGGCGATTTGGTTGCAAAGCTTGTTGCATCGTTTGACGATTACACCTCATCAGCATAAGGGTGTACTGTTATATGTTGACAGTACCTCGGCATTGGCCTTCGCCAAAGATCCCAAATTTCATGGCAGAACGAAGCATATTGATATTCGTTATCACTACATTAGGGAATTGGTGGAAAAAGGGTTAGTGGAGCTTCGTCAGATTAGTTCTGTCAGAATGATAGCAGATCCACTAACGAAACCTTTACCCAGAGAGAGTTTTGTGACCCATTGTGGATCTATGGGCCTTTGTAATTATAATTTACAATGTTTTGACATCATTAAAGTTTTGTTCATCATAAAATGTTTATATGAACAATTAATTGCTTTATACATTGTTAGAGTGTCACCAGGCACGGATCAGCCCTCTCACACGAATGATCCGCTTTTGGCACTTATTGATAGCGAGCAAAAATGAGGCATTTGATGTTGCGGATCTCTAGATGGCTAGAGGTCGAGCACAATATCCCGAGTTTTGTTTGTATGCCGCCTTGGCTGAGGTCGAGATGAGATCTGAGTTAGTTCAGATTGACAATGTGGATTATTGAAATAATCCTCTGAAGCCTAAGATATCCAGATATATGAGTCGTAAAAGGGCGCTAAGTAGGAGCGACTGGTTTGCGAAACTCTGGTTAGTTGCATTTGTTGCAATAGGACTTGTATCCGTGCAATGTTATTTGACACGCCCATATAAATGGAGGAACATCGCAGCATGTGAATCATACCACATGTGTAATATACAACCGCATATGAGAATGATGAATGGTTCTCTCTTCATCATTGTGTGAGCTCATGAATCACGTTTGTAAGTGATTCCCGATGTACCCCTAGTGACCTGCAGCACTGTGCCATGACAAGGAAACTTAATGTCGCTACTTTAGCATGTTACTTAGGGCGATGGATGATACCATCCAGCGGGACATGTCTAGGAAAGCGGTTAAGACAAATTGAATTGGCATGAGCAGCATAGGAAAGGTATCTTCTTAATTCACCATACTTAACTACTCATATCCCGGCCGGGACTCAGTTGCCTATGTGGTAATAAAGTTATGAGTGTTATATTTTTTTGAGATTCGATACTGCCTTTTGAGAGATACGGAGTATCAGAATAAGGTGAATATTAAGATCCTGAGGTACATATTGAGATTAAGTGTTCCGTTAGTTAGATGACAACTTAATGGAACACTTGTTGGTGACTCGGCAAATCTCACACAGGTTGCACGCCTTATTTTCGGTATGAATGTTGATGTCGAATACCATAGAGAACTTTGGGTATGTCGTCAACCTGTGTGGGTAAATGGGCAGTGAACCCGAATGGGCAAGTGGGAGTTTGTTAGACGCGGATGCCCATTGGGGCCCGCCTCCACCTTCACCACTTTGATCGGGTGGAGGGGAGAACGCCAACGCGCTGGGCGCGTTGGCATCATCCGGGGGTGCTAGCGCGAGAGGCCTCCACCGCCTTGGGCAGGAGGAGGAGCTGACGCCAACGCGGTGGCGTCAGCTGGGTGACGCCAGCTCCACCGCCTTGGCGGATGGAGGGGGGCGCGGCCACGCGTAGCGCACTGCCTGCGCGGCAGCAGCCCAGCCGCACGATCTGCCGCCTCTCCTCCTCCACTGCCGCCTCTCCTCCTCCCACGAACCGCCTCAACTCCTCCCTCCCTCCTCACAGCCTCGCCACCCCCTTGCCTATAAATATCCCCCATGGGGGTGAAGAGCAGATGACACAGCAACGGCAGTGAGCTGCTCGTGAGAAGAATTCCAAGTGAATTTTCCTTGGGATCCCTTTGCATGCATATGTGCATGCAAGTGTGGAGAGAGGGTGAGTGTGCAAGTCTGTCTTGCAGGCGTACTCTTTTATGTGAGGAGGTACTGTCCCAGGTGTGGGACATCGAGTGTTCTCTTTTGGGACATCGGCTGACGGAGGTGCGTCATCGTCAGTCCTCGGATCTAAGGTGTGGAGCTGTGTAGACGACTCTGGTAGCCGTCTACCCACCTTTGTGGGATCCTTTTATTACTACGTTTCCGCTGCGAGGTATGTCCTCCTACTATGTATTATTTAACCGACAATATCTATCTCCTAGTCGTCCAATCTCTAATTGGGTTGGGATAGATATGGAAAAACGTTGCTAACATGTTAAGATAGTGATAGAATTCAAGTTTAGATAATTATGATTTTTATTTAAGCTTATCTTTCCCATTTAATTTAATGGATAATGGACATTTCAAATTTAATAAAAATTTCTTATTATTATATTATTCTTTCTTCTATTTTGGCCAAATAATTCTATTATGGACCATTAATTATGCCCATTATCTATTTTATTTATTGGATTTTAATTTTAACCCTCCTTATCCTTTAGAGTTTAAATAACTATGAATTTATTTAATTAATTTAGATACCCTCTCTAGTTTTGAAGTCGGGTGAGACTTAGCTAGGAGCCCCCTTTCCTTCTACTCAGCTCCCTGAAAACAACGTTGAACTTGCATGTGTTAAACATATAGCTAGTGTTCCTTCTGAGTCAGGATCAAACTCTAATTTTGACGTTAATTGGGCACTACAGTGGTAGAACCTAGTGAACTGGGCCACTACTTAACATTGATTCTCTCTCCTGATGTTGGGTTACTATAAGTAGATCCGGGTGATGTTTGAGCATTGCCGAGAAGAGGGCCGTTAACTCTAGAAGAGGAGGGCTGTAATATTTCTGAGCGACGTATAAATTGGAGAGATGTGCAAAAGAGCCTCGAACTATGAGCTAAACTTGAAATTCTATGATCCTAAATTTAAAAGCTCCAAAGATTAAACGCAAAGTGACACCTCGACGTGACAATCTTCAATCAAGCTATGAGAGTTGATCTTGAATATAGCTGTAAAAACCGCTAAAAGATGATGGGTAGAAAATCGATGGAGGCACCCACGGGAACCAAAATGGAAGAAAGATATCTCCCCGAAAGCAAAATAGGGGCCCAAATGAATGAGGACGGAGGGAGGGGGGGCGGGGGCGGCTTAGAGCTCGAGGGAGAGGAAAGGTGGGGAAGGGCTGAGGGAAGAACAGAGGCTAGTGCGCAGGGTTGAGAAGGGCGGCAGCTTAGAGTGGGGGAGGGGGGAAATGGGGAGAAAATGGGAGGAGTGGGGGTGCAGAGGCCAAGAGACGTAGGGAGAAGAAGAAGAAAAGGGCCATTGGAAGGCGAATGAAAGAGACCTAGCAATTGAGAGGAGAAACGGAGCAAGGATGAGGGGCCAAGAAAGAAAAAAGGGGGACACACAACAGAGAAGATGAGGGGGTAGGGAGAGACCTTGGAAGAGGCTCCTCCCATGCACTCGAAAGACCACTGTGGGAAGCGGTGATGAATCTGCCTAGAAAGAGCCCTCCAAAGGCAACAAAAACCGCTTGGAGATCACCTCGCGAGCTAAACCCCAGGGAGCTCTCACCTACCCCCTCCCCCGAGGGGCCTTCCACACTTCAACGAAGACGACCTGACCACAGCGATGACATGAAATTGAGACTGCATCATTTAATTCGGTAAATAATAAGTACTGCTCTGTTGAATAAGCTATGCAAACATTTGTTAGGAGGAAAGACATTTTAATTAAAGGGGGGGAAAAGGGTATTTTGAAGGGTTCCAAGTGATGTTTGGGTATGTGGAGGGAGGAGCTTGAACTCATTGGACGCTTCTCAAGTAACCTTGAGCCTCACCTTTAGAGAGAAGAATCCGAGGTTGCATTTAAATCTGATATTTTATTCCTAGAAATTCGAAGTTGTGGCGATAAAGACATGGTTAATCTCAAATATCAAATCTTAAAATAAGGTTGAACTCGGTCACCAATCTTAATGTTAAAATAGTTGGAGGCGAAACAATAATAATCGTAATGTGATTCTTTTTTTTCTCTAATTAAATGAACTGCATGTCAAGCATTAAAATAGATTTACTACAGTTTTATCACAAATATAAAGAGTTTCTTTTAGTTTTTGGTGTATGAATTTTCACAATTAGTTTTTACATCGAGTATTGAGTGGAAAGCAACATTTTTAAAGGTAGATGTTTTAGGAGACCAAAAATTAATTATAAAAACAAAGGCTTTATTTCTAAGAAACTTGAAAATTTCTGAGTTGAAAACTACTGGTCAAAGTAAGAAGACTAGAAGCTAATTAAACAACTAGATGAAATTTAATATTACATTTAATCTAGATGTTCATTGTGTGAATTTACAAACAATGAAACTGAAATTTCTTGAAAGGATGATTGATTAGAGATGTCAATGGGTTGAGTCTGGGCCGGGCCCAGGCCAGACCTAGTTTTCCAAAAGTCAGTCCGGGCTCAGCTCAGGTCCAGGGATAGGGGTGGCTTGGTCCGGGCCCACGAAAAGCTTAGTTAAGTTCGGCTCAACTCAAAAATATAAGAAAATTAATATTTTTATCTATATTGTATACAATTTTAATATGTCTAATATAATATATCTATAAATAATATATATATATATATATTACTTATATCTATAGTAACATTCAATTTATAAAAGATTATATTTTTTGAGTAAATTTATTACAGAAAAAATAAATATAATTTATTTTCTAAATATAAATTTTATATTTTATAAAAAATATATTTATATTTATAAATTTCGGGCCAACTCAGATCTCACAAAGTCTAAATCCGGCCTTATTCTTTTCCAAGTCGGGCCGGGCCAGGCCGAGATGAAAAAATTAAACGGGTCAAATTTTTCGGCCCAAGCCTAGTTACAATTGAGTCGGGTTTTTGGGCCTCGGGATCAACCTGACGCAATTGGCACCCGTACGATTGATTCTAAAAATAAGTCTAATTGCATAATTGGTAGATGTCATTTGTACATATATGTAATGAACGTAGCAGTATTTTATTACAAAAATAGGAAGGAACAGATCGTAGCCATGTTCGTTTGAACAGAGCACACTTTTAGCAAGAAAAAGATGAAGCTCTAAGCTAACTTCCATGAAGGACAACACAACCAATGAACAAGCAGCTCGGTAGAACAAAAGACATTTCCCCAAACCAAGGAACATGATCAAATATGTTTGTGCGATGCTGGGAGAAGATTGAGATGAGGGCATATTTTAGAGGAGATAGACTGTAATTTTTCTAGGCAACAAATCAGTGGAGGTAGATTAGATGACTCATTTGTCGGAGTGAAGTGTGGATAAACTACAAATCACGAGCTAAATTTAAAATTTTATAACCTCATACACAGGGAGAGGGAGCCGTCCTCATATGGTGTCCAACTCGGGCGATCGAGTGCGGTGCGGCCAGGAGACATTAGAGTGGGCATGATATGGAGGCACGACCAACCTGGAGAAAGAGAGATTCTCATATTCTTTTTTTTTTTTTTGAAAGTTTTTAAAGTTAAGGATAAATTTGACATTTCCACCGTGAGTTAACTTAACCATAGTTTAGTGTTAACATCTAGCAACCTCTATGGTAAATACGGATACCTTAAAAAGGTTATTTTAAACCATATCAATTTAAAGATGCCAGACGTGTAAAAAAAATTCTAACAATATTGGTTGACGTGAAAAAATAATTTAAATTTTCACTCGTAACACTATAAGAAATGGACCTCCTTATTTCCACTTTCTTATGCATTTACATCAAAACGATGACTAAAAAAAAAAACTTTAACACAACGTAAACATCACGATCGTCCAAATTTCTTGCGGGTCACTTTCTTATGCATTTGCTTCCGTACGTACGTATATATATGCAGTATGCTTCGGAGGTGACTCGAGAGTTATCGTTGATGGAATCACGTCAATTCCCATGCAACTGTTTCGCTGCGAAAAGAAACTTCTAACAACTCCAAGTTGAATAAAGAGCTTCGTGGTCGGAGACGGAGAAGAAAGAAAAGAAGCGTCATATGGGTGGTCCGATCATGCTATTTACACTATTTTCTTTTAAAACTATGGGAAACAATAAACGCCTGCATGTGCAATGTGCTTAGGACGCGCGGAGATATAATAAGATCCATCCGCACGAATTTATACTTTTAACTCGTGCTTTTAAATCTTTAGGAACATGACTGACCCTCTTGATAACAACGGGAAATATTTGGTGCGTATCACTTTTAGATGGTGTGCGCGTAAATTACAATGTGATTGGTTGGGCCATCACGTCAAAGAGATGGGCAATCAATAACTGTTCGATTTATGTGTATATTATCAAGAGATGATATGTACCAAATATTATTCTTTGATAATAGAACTTGAGAGGGCAGCGTCTTCGCTCAATCAGTGGCACAATAGAAAGGTCATCACATATAATTGCTTGAAATAAAATGACGTGATCTGTTTTTCTTTTGGGTGGGGTCTTCATGCTACTTCAATAATTCTAAGTTTATGGGCCAGTTGTGGAAGCCAGCGAGACCATGATCAGTTGAGTTCACATGACAGCATGTAGCTGCGGTGCCTGCCTGCCTTTTGAACATCTGCAGCGGAGCCCATCTTTCTTGTGTCTACGGACATGTAAGGGGCGGTTGTGCAGGGGGTTGGCACCGTGAGCTGTAACAATTTCTCATTTGTTTTAGATGTGCGAAAGGGCAACATAGAATTTTTGACAGGACCCATATATGGAAAAAGGTCCAAATATCTACTTGGAGCCAAGTCACAACCTCGTAAAGATGTCTTAGTTAAAACAAAAAGTAAAAATAAATAAATAAAGAAATTCTTCATGCTTTTTTAAAAAAATATTCATGGTGAGAGAATCCGTATTCTCACAATTCTCCAAAAACAAAAGAACAATCATATAAAGTCTTTTCCCGAAATATAAAATACATAGAAACAGTCACTGATGAATCAACCATGAGTGTGCAAATCTGTAAGAAAACCTTGCGAAAACAAAAACCATGTTTGTGGAGAAATATTTGGTGCATATTTTTGCTCGATCTTTTATTATTAGATGTCCATCAAATTAATATAATTAGATATATAATCTTTTTTAATTAAAAGTAAAAAAAAGCCAATTTATTTTATTAATAAAAAAATATTATGACCCAGAGTCTATAGCCAAATACAAGTCAAAAACAAAATAAAAGATAACTAGAACTCATAAAAGATCTATCAATCTATAGCCAATACAAGTCAAAAACAAAATAAAAGATAACTAGAACTCCATAAAAGATCTATCAATCTATAGCCAAATACAAGTCAAAAACAAAATAAAAGATAACTAGAACTCCATAAAAGATCTATCAATCTCAAGAATGAATGCATCGAAGGGCAGCCTGAAGTCGTAGCCCCGATCATCGAGAATAACACTCCACGTCATCTTCCTCTGATTCCATTCCAGATGTCTCTAAATCAAATTTAAACTCAAACATAAAAACGCATTTATAGCATCAATTTATCACACAGGGTTAGGAAAATATTCTCTAGTGATCGATAAACAAATCCTAACACCACCCTTTGCAAAAAAGACATGAAATAGATTTTCGACGTTTAGAAGATGAAGGGGTGTTGGAGTTCTCACCATTGGTCGACTTTGTCAGAACGGTTGGGGACTTAGAGACTGACGCACTACTTGTGTAAATGACAAGGGAGTAGCAATATGTGCTGCAGAGAAATATGAGCATCTACAACAACTGCATCAATGATCCCATAAGGAGTTGTCTCTACTTGCACATCATGCTCCACTTGCACCTCAAGTTGTCTAGAACTGTGGCCGCCTCGCAAGTTAATACTTCCTTACGGGCAGCTGAATGATCTCCCATATGATCTGACGAAGGTGTTGTCCCTTTAGAAGCTTGAATATTATCCACGATGGGCTCCACTTCTTCCTGAACAGCATGGTCTAAAGCGCCCACCATTGTGATCAATTATGAACCCAGCAAAACGGCCTACCATCTTCAAAGCATAAGACTGCAATTGTATTATCATGAAGAGTTTGGTTCCTCTCAGTACCCTACAAAATCGAACTCTAGCAGTCACCGAGTATCATGCACCACGTGTAGAGCACTTTTAGGAAACTGGAGGGCTCTCTCCACTTCCCGGTTAAGCAAGTCATCTTGCTTCCTCCTTCACCCCCCTCCTTTTCCACATTCCATCACCTCGTTATTAATCTTTTTTAAAAATATATAAAAAAATAGAACCAAACTCATTGCTTCTTCCTTCTCTCCATGCCATTTTTCCTCTTCTTATATTAATATTTATGTATAATTATATTAATGTTTATATATTTAAAATAATAATAAATTTTAAAAATAAATTTTTATATTTTAGCAAAATTTAACATATTAAATACAAAGTAAGATATATCATAACTATTTAAATAAAATCAAATTAACTCATTTAGATTTATTTGATACTTTAATTTTATATCTAAATGATGTTCAATTAAGGTGAAAGTTTAAACGTAAGTTAATTGGAATATAATAAAATTTATGGTGATTTTAGTTTATTTTTTTGGAATAACATTTTTTCGAGTGAAAATTACTCTAAAAATTAATAAGTTCACTTAATCTCGTTATCCGTACACCAATAATTCTTGATATTCTCATATCTAGAATCAACATATTTTTTTTTTAGAATTATGGTGATTTTAGATCTCATTTTTGTTACTCAAATTCGGTGACGTCCTGTCGAGATATGTACGTTTGAAAAGATTACGATAGATTATGTTAATAAGATAAAAGTTTCTCTAAATCAAAAGTTGGAGTTGACTAATGCATGTAGGTGGGATCCCACTCATTCTAGAATGAGTCGAACTCGACAACGAGTTGATAGCGACTGTCAAGTTGACCAATTCATATAGACGAGATGTAAACTTTTAAAATATAATATTAAAATAGTAATATGATATTGAAATATTGAAAGTGACAATGATTCTTACATGGGACATGATCATTTACATAAAATATGATTACTTTTGATTTTGAGACACTCTTACATTATTAACATAACTCTTTGTACTGTCTTTAGATGTGCGCACCCTGACGAAACATCACCGAATTTGAATAACAAAATGATAGTACTTTTTGTAAACGTAGTATGACACCTGAATATACCCATATATAAGCATCATAATACACCCATAAACATCACAATACAACCATAATAGATGTCACTTTCTGTGAACATAGTATGACACCTTAATACAACCATAACAGTAGCCATTAATTCATAGTATGTAAAATGGTCACTGTTATAGTTGTATTGTAGTACTTATGGGTGTATCCATGTGTTTCTGGGTGTATCCAGATGTGATATTATCTTATCAGAAAGTGGCTACTATTATAATTGTATTGTGGTATTTATGGATGTATGTAGGTGATTATGGGTGCATCCAATGTCAAAGAACCTTAAAAGAAAGTGGACACTGTTATGATTGTATTGCGATGTTTATGAGTGTATTCTAGTGCTTATGGGTGTATTCAACTGTCATACTACATTCACAAAAAATGGCCTATGTTATGGTTGTATTAATGTAGTGCTTATGGATGTATCTAGGTGTTTATATGATGTATCCAAGTGTCATAATTTTACCAGAAAGTGTCCACTATTATGGTTCTGTTGTGGTGTTTACGAGTGTATTCTAGTGATTATGGATTTATCCAAGTGTAATACTATCTTATCAAAAACTGGTCACTAGCTATTATAGTTGTATTGTAGTATTTATGGATGTAGGATGTCAATTTTTTTTATTTAAACTATAGAGATAATTAATCTCTATCTATCTATATTTTGATGTGTGGGCATATGCATATATTGATGATCAAGTCTCATTGATAGGAATATCTGCACCATCACCATGACAGAGTCTATCTGTGGCTTGCATAGGCTGGGTTTCCCTCCTTCGGTGTGAATTATCCACACCTAAAATACCAACCTTTCCACAATCTTCAGGATTCTGATTGAGAGAATTGGAGATGCTAGTTACAGGCGGTGAGTTCGGCAATTCGGCAGGTGGCAGCGTCGCAGTGCTTGCTCTGCCAGCGGCAACACCTCTAGGCACTTCATCACGCAGACCCCCAGGCCGTTCAATGCAGTTCCTGACAAGCCTTCAGCATCCACGCCTTGCTCTTTATCAGTCAGACGATCAAAGACATGCGCATGTTCACAAGATTGGTCGCCCTTGTCTGATTTTTTTGGCATTCACCTTTGCTGTGGTCGAAAGACCAGCCCAGCCTTCGTGGAAAATTTTCGGGCAATATCATCTTTCTTTGTCAACATTTGGGAACCATGACAATTTAGGGCAGCATGGCCCAACAAGCAACAAGATGTGTAATATTTTGGCACTCATTAGTACTCGATTTTCTGCCAATATCCAGCAGAACCCATCCCTATCCAAACCCTTGAAGGTTCGTTCTTCAATAGATCAAGTTCAACACAAGCATAGGCCGCCGTTGCGCTGGTGAGTTGGAAAGTACACAGGGCCACCTGCAAGACACACCTTATATTCCCTGCAACATAGTGAATACAAGTTTTATGAAACAAGTTAGGTTTCAGAGCAAGGAACTCTACCCACACCGGCACGATTGGGGGTTCCTTTCCACATTCAAAATCGATAGTCCACTTAAGAAATTTGAAAAGAAACCCCTTCACAAGTAGCTGTTCACGCAAAAAGAGGCATAAATAGTCATCCTCAGCAGTACATCGAAGTAGTAGATGACGATTATCAAGAGCAGCAATGATAAAATCATAGCCAAGGTTGAGTCGCTGCTTAAGCAATTGCTTGATCTCTTGATATGGAGGTCGTCCATAGGGTGTTTTGGCAACTATAGCAAACTGGAGTGGCTGGAGTGTAGTAGCAACCTCTTCCATAGAGAAGAAAATCGCAAGCTCTCCTAGATCTGTAAAAGCCGGTGGATGAACAGTGATGGAGATCGGTGCGAACAAAGATGCATCCGCGAGAGCACGAGCGTAACTTTTAAGTAGACAACGATGGTGGATGATCCGAAGCAAGGGGCTAGGGATGATGGGAGGAAGGAGGGGAAGCCAAAGAGGGAGGCACAAACATTCAATCACACGGTGATATCCCAAAATATATCATGCACCAAATATTTCTCATATTTGTATGGCCTACAAAATTGGTCGTACCAGAATATCAGTCTTTCCCAAGCATGTGGAAGTGTACTCCAAAATTAACCTACGAAACCCTCGGGGAGTTGGACCGTGTCATGGGTGAGAATTCTCATGATTACAATGGTACAGGCCATGTATTTTATAAGGAAAAATTATATCATATTCAAGTAATTTACATATTACATCATATACTTTTAAAATAGAAAAAGTTATCACATATATTTCTAACGTTTGATTCCATCTATTTAATTTAATAATATTTTTAGTTTAAAAAATAAAAGGACTAATTTATCTCTTATAATTATTTTTTAAAAAAATCTCTCTCTCTCTCAATTTGACTTCGGCCTCTCCACAAGCGTCGGAGAGGGACCTCTCTCTCTCCCCCTCTCACATCATCCCACACCTGTTGGTTGGACATTAGCTTGAAGTCCATTGACATCTCCACGGTCCACACAACCACCAGCTCTACCAGTGACTCCCTAAATAGCTTCGCCCATTGCTCATTCCTCTTCTCCCTCCTCTTGCTCTTCTTTTTGGCCTACCTAGTGCTGCAGGCACCTTTGTTCTCCGCTACATTGTTCGTGCTTTCCTCTGTTGTTCTCTCCTTGTCGTTGCTACTGGTGAAGATCATCCACTTCTTATGCTTGGCAATGGCTTCTATACCACTGCTAGTCTCCACCTTAGGAACCTCTCTCTCTCTCTCTCTCTCTCTCCTCTCTCTCTCTCTCTCTCTCTCTCTCTCCTCTCTCTCTCTCTCTCTCTCTCTCTCTCTCTCTCTCTCTCCTGTGTGTGTGTGTGTGTGTGCGCGCCGATGCAAGCCAACCTGCCCAAGTTGTAGCAAACTTAAACAATAAGTAGTGTGGACTATTGTACAAGAAGTACTAATAATCTCTGAAGAGTGTCGATCTCTAAATCAGTTTAGATAATTAATTAGATGGTCTTGGGATCTGATAAACAAGTACTCTACACTCTCCAAGAATGGATTTGTAAAGCAAACAAAAGATTAGGAGTCCTCAGATGGCCTAAGAAAATTTTTTGATATTTAAGTTAAAAGGGGCAAGAGCTCAAAGTAAGAGGGCGAGAGGATTTGATATCACTCTTCACCTATTTAAGTGCAAAAAGTTTATTGCCATTTCCAGAGGACTATCCAACAGGATTATAAAGATGGTCTATTCTCAAATGGTCTTCTACAACATGGTGACCATTAAGGCTGATTCGTCCCCATAACTCCCGAGGGAGCGGCCATGGTGGTATCGTGGCCCGTTACGATATTTATGGATCATGATCATGGATGATTGTGTACGACCCCTTATTTATACTTGCCTTGAACTCTCTCTTAAGACTTCAAATCAGATTAGGGGGACCCACCACATGGGTGGCAATATGGAGCTCGAGTTTACTATCTGGACTCTCTTTAAGTGGACCGTAATTTAATAACTAGGATTTTATTTATTGTGCCAAGTTCAACATTTGGATATTACAGTTTAAAGATTGAGATTTTCACTCTCCAATCTCCTTAACAGCTTTTCAAAAAAAAAAAATCCTCTTATTGATCTGTGTCTTACTACACAGTTTAGAAATCCTTTGATGATTAGATATGATGGATGAGTACGTAGGTGGGACATGACAACAGGAGTTCCGAGGCCTAATTCTCAGGGACTGTTCAACATTAGGAATGTCACCATCTCCCAAACCTTCATCCTTTGCAGCTCCAAGGAGAGCATCTAGACTATCTAGTGCTTCACATGCCGCATCACCAACTATATTAGTAGAAAAGAAGGATATGTAGACGGCTAAAATCGTCTACAAAAATTGTAAAATCGTCTACAAAACATTTCATAGACGGTTTTATAACAGTCTACACAATTGTCAACGAAAATGTCGTCTACAAAAGATAAGTAGACGGCTATATAACCGTCTATACACATAAATAGACATCTATATAACCGTTTATACACATTAATAGACGGCTTCTTCATTGGTCTATAAAAATAAAATATGTAGACAACTATTATAACTGTCTATAAAAAAAATGTAGACGGCGTCTACAAAAAATACATATGTAGACCGATACATATGTAGACAGCTATTATATCGGTCTACAAAAAAAATATATGTAGACAGTTAAAATAACTGTCTACAAAAAAATTTATATATAGTCAACGTTTCTTTTTATTCACCAAAAAAAATATTCGACCCCCTCGATGACGACGGCGGGTAAACAGGGGAGGATGCCGAAGAGGGCATTCCCCACTAGGCAAAGCAGGCAAGCGGCGACTTGAAGTCTGGTGGAGGTTTACGACGACATCTACGTGGAGGTTTAAGACGGGCAACCAGGCGACGGCGTCGGGGATGCGACCGAGCAGCTGTACCGGGTGGAGGGCTCCTTCCCCGGAGGTGCTGCACGATGTGATTAAACCGACAGGGAGGTGGAGCCGGAGGGGGGAGAAGGGCGGGAGATGTTGCTATAAGACGGCGACGCGGAGGGGTCGAACAGCGGCTGCTGCTGCAGGAAGCAAGACACGCTCAGGGCTTCCACTCTGGCCCACAGTGGCCTCGACGCCTCCGGCCCTCGACTGCTGTTGCAGGAAGCAAGACCCCTCCGCGGCCCCGACGACTCACACGAACAGGACGCCGCTCCTCTCCAACGCCGCTGCCACGGCCTTCGCTTGCGGCGAGGACAGCAACGCCTGGCTGCCAAAGCACTCATTACGCAGGGTGGGGAGGGGGCAGGGTGCGTTTTGGCAGAGTGGGGGGGGGGGGGGTTGCGTTGGTGGGGAGGGGGGCGGCGTTTTGGCGGAGTGGAGGGGGGTGGGGTTGCGCAGGGTGGGGAGGGGGCGAGGTGGGGTTTTGGCGGTGGAGTGGAGGGAACGTCGCCGGAGGGGAGTGGGGGTGGGGGGGGGGGGGGGGTGGGGGGTTGCGCAGGATGGGAGGGGGGCAGGGTGGGGTGGGGTTTTGGCGGAGTGGAGGGGGGGGGGGGATTGCACAGGGTGGGAGTGGAAGGTCAAATGGGACTGGGGACGGGGCGATGGGGCGGCGGTGCGGTGGTTGCAGACGAGGAGGGAGCCGTGGAAAGGGGCGGCGGGGGGTGCTGCGGACAGAGGCTGGAGGGGGAGTGGGGCGATCGGACTGGGGACGCTGCCGTGCTGCTGCTGCTGCCCTGCGTTCGAACGACGAAGGGCTAAACAGTTGGGCGCGGAAGGCTGGAAATCGAGTTTCACATGGAGGGAAGGGAAAAAGTTGGGCGGGAAGGGGAAAAAGAGAGGGGGAGAAGGGAAAATTTTTATTTCGCTCTTCTTCTCACCTCACCTCTTATATTTATATAGATTATAGATATATTTTACATATATATTGTAGATATTATAGATATGCCTATATATATAATTATATAGATTATATATACATCTATCTATCTATATAGATATACATAATATAGATATTATTATATAATATACATCTATATAGATTATAGATATATTTTAATAAATATATTCATATATATAATTATATATGGAACTATTTATTAATTTATATTCATATATAATGTAAATATATATAGATATCAAACATATATATATTTATATATATATATACATAGATATCTATAGATATTAGAAATAGATATATGGTTTTATATATATATATATACATAGATTATATATAAACAAAAAAAAGACAGTATATACATATACATAGATATATAGATATTAGACATAGATATATTGTTACATATACATTTAGGTATACATACACATATATACATAGATTAATAATAACACAAAAGGCAAATATTATATATAGATATAGATATTATTTATATCTATATCTTTATAGAAATAGTTATATATAGATACATAATATATATATAATTTACATAGATATATATATTATATAGATATAGATATACATAGATATATTTATATTTATAGATATTATATTTATATCTATATCTACATATAAGATTGATATACATAGTTACATAAATATATATATGAGTATATAATATTCTATTTTAACAAGTTTCTAAACAATTGTTGCATTTTAATGAACTTGTCGCATATTATATGGCATATATAGTCTAATTATATAGCTCACAAAATGTAAATATGTATATCCTATAGTTGGAATCGACCGTTGTATATAGTCTATTATATGCGACGACTTCCTTAAGCCATTGTGTATAAGTACTATTTTTATATTAATAATACTATTTTTTAAAGTTAAACAAGGTATATATTTCAAAGTTTGTTAATATATATTCTCTTTGATAGTTAAGTTAATTTAACATGATTATAATTAAGATCATTTAGATTCCACCTCAAAGGGAAAAGAAAAAGAAGTGGACATATATATGGAGGAAAATTGAAAAGAGGTGGAAGCATGTGGAGGAAAATAGAAAAAGAAGAAAAATTTATCCAACAAAATTTTATTTTAAAAAATTAAACTAAAATTATTATAAAATACATCATCTTTCAATTAACTTGTGTTTAAAATTTCACCTTAATTAGATATCATTTAAATATAAAATTAAAGTTCAAAAGAAAGCTAAAAGAATTTATTTGATTTTCGTAATATATGTAGACGGTTTATAGCCGTCTACATATGTGTTATATAAAAGCCGTCTACGTATAAAATATATCTAGACGGCGTTTAATCCGTCTACATAATTTATGTAGACGATCTATTTTAGTCATCTACATACCGTCTACGTATAAAATATATGTAGGCGGTTTTTTAAGCCGTCTACATAACTTATAATAGGTAACGGTCTATTATAACCGTCTACATATGAAGTATCGGCTACAATAGACTGTCTACATATCCATGTCATGATGTTTTTTAGTGAGCCGTATCTACAATATTTAGTGGTGTTAAAATTACGTGGTCGTTTACGTATGTATAGTTATAAGGGACGGTTATATTGAACTGCTACATATAATCAAATGTAGACGGATCTTTTTAAGCCGTCTACAAATGTTAAATTTTATAGACTGCTAAATTTTAAGTCGTCTACATATACTTTTGGCTTGTTTAAAGTTACTGTAAGGTTTCGTACAGAGCGCAGCGGAAACGCGATTCCCTCATAGATATCGTTGCCGGGGTCGATCGAACACAAACCGAGAACCCGCGCACGTAGGAAGATCTGATCTTTACCTTTGCGGGGTGCGAAACTCCCGAATCCGGGGAGGAAGTGGCGCTGAGGCGCTGGTGCTTCAAGCCGTTCAGGTGTCGGCCTCTAGACGTATCCACGCGAGCTCCGGACGCAGACAGGATCTCATCGTTCTCCACACGCGTCTCCCGGATCTCACTCCACCATGTGCCAGAGAGAGAGAGGGGGGCGCCCTAGGAGAGAGAGAGGAGGCGGCCAGGGAGAGAGCCTGGAGCTTGACCCAGGGTTTGACTCTCCGCTAATATTTATAGACACTGCGTTTTTCACAAAAACCCAGTTATTGTCTATAACGACCATCCTGCCCAGTCTGCTCGAACTCTATTGCGTGTGACCCTCTAGGCCCAAGTGCTAGTCCAGTTTTCAGCCCATTAAGCCCAATAACTCTTTATTGACTTACTGTAATTAATCAATATCTCATATTAATTAATTACACAATCAATTATCGTCTCACGATAATTGACCGGGCTTCCAATCAAGTTGGGTGTCAAGCAACACCACTTGATCCTGGAAAGCATTGGGGTTCAGCAACCCATTCAAGGAACCTTTTGTGTCAACAGATACCACGTGACTATAATCCTTCGCGTACAATGCTCCCGAGTGCACTTAGGGTATGGTCAACTGTCAAACCCTAATACGCGCACTCACTTGGATTAGATGCCGCATAACAATATCAGAAAACTCCTTTTCTGATAAGTAGTCATGTCCTGGCCAGGGACTATCAGGCATCTTTCCCTAGAGCATTCACTCTCTTATTACCGAGAGCGAGCGATCCCATGTTGACCACACAATCACCTTCGAAGGTATTCCGCTAGATCCGAACACTTAACTGATTAAGACCCCATGGCTAGAGATCTATAAGTTAAGGTCAAAATCTAGAAGTCCACCGACAAGGTGTCCTTGGTGTCTCAGGTCTAAGGACCAATCACGCCACTGTGACAATGAATCTAGCTGGTTGACAGTTAGGTAACATTACCATCCAGCGATTCATAACGGATCAGTTCAGTGAACTCATTCTCCAATGAGCACCTACAGATTACCTTAGTGTCTCCACACAAGTGACTATAACCAGTCACCCTCATCATATGAGCAGGTGCAACCTGTACTAGTCTAACCGGATATTCGATGTCCTTCTCGAATATCCTCCGACTAGGAACAATTAAGAATATGCGTTTAAAGGACATTAATCCCATTGTTATGATCTCATCATAATTAGTATCCATTGCGCATATTCATGGACTTCATAATGAAACGATAAACGAATTACACATAATGAATATAAAAGTCTTATTATTATTATTAAGAACAAGATTGTACAAGTTATGATTGGCTTGAGGACACCCATAACTAACAGTTACTACACAAATGACAAGAATGTCTACTAACTAGACGCCTTCCCCTCCACTTCGGTGAGCTCAAAAGCCGCTCTGTAAACCTTAGTCATCTCTGAAACCCACAAAGGATGGGCTGAGATAATGTTCTGCAACAACCAGGAGGCCATGGACGCTTGGCATTTCGATGGGTTTGAATTCTACCTGGTCAGGTATATATCTGCTCTCTACGGAAACACTGTTGCTTTGCATGCTTGTGTTCTTTGGATACTATATAGACACATTCAAATGTATATTTTTGGGATCTTCTTTGGTGATGGTGAATGAACCCTTGCATCGAGAGAAGGCTACAATGCTTGGGATCTCGTAGCTGGTCCCACTGTATAGGTCTCTCTCTGCACCCTCGGCCTCACCCACACTGCTTGCATCTAGGGCGGCACCCCTTGCCACCGGTCAGCCTTGCCTCTTCTCTCTCTCTCTCTCCCTCTCCCCGACGTTTCCCATATGTATCGCATTTCTCTCTCTCTACATTCTCTATTTGCATTCTCTCTCTATGTTCTCTATGTGCATTCTCTCCCCCTCTCCCTTCTTCTTTTCAAAGAAGGATATTTTGTCCACGATAAATGTTTACTGCAAGGCACATATGATAATTATTTGAAAAGTAATTTTATTGATCAAGAGTTTGATAAGACCTTTCTTTCTTTTATTTTTTCAACCAATAGAATTAAACAATTCACATTATCTTTATTACAAGACATTGACTGCAATAAACATTTCTCTTTATTTACATTCACTAGTTCCTTGGTATGATAATAATATTATTTTTTGATGGTCCACAATCATAAGAATATAATTGGTATATTTTTTTTCAATTTTAGAGATATAGAGTAGAATGTATAGATTTCAAAGATACGTGTTTGAATACAATATATTTCATTTTTTAAGGGTATGTATGTAATTTTTTCTTTTATAAAAAACACTGACACGGGGAATTCCCACAGGTCAGTTGGAGCCTCGGCTCGGTCCACCTCCCAGAGTATTAGAATCGGCGTCCTGACGTGGTTTGAAACAGAGATCCTAGTGTCGTCTAGGTAGACGACTCAGGTTGGCTAGACCGACCTCTTTACACCCCTTGGGCGACAACAGCACCTCGGCCAATTAGGATGAGGCTTACCCAGCTCGGCTGTAACTGACGGGAGCACGACGTGTTCATGGGATTCCCGAAAAAGTGGCTCGTGTAACAGTCAGAGCATTAACCGATGAGGTAATAGCTGAGGATCGTGCGTTCGGTAATTGTGGCCATTAAGATCATAATCTAGACAATCTGGTATGGCGGTTACGACCACGATTTGACAACAATCACGAAGATCCGTCGCGGGATGTACGGGGTCGTCCAACTATTCCATGGGTAATCTAACCATATAAAAGAGGCAGACACTCTACAGACGTAAGTACGTTGTTCTGCTCCTCTTACTAGGCCATTCTGCTCGACTAGCTATTGACTTGAGCGTCGGAATGTCTCCACACCGAGATCTCTCTGTAGGCTCTACACATTCTCGGATGTTGGGACATGGAGCACTCGTCGCCAAATCTCTCACCTCGACTTTCCACTCTTTGGAGAAAAGCTCGGAGCAAGTGACTCTTGTCGGCTTGGCCTCCTCGGTGAGAAGCTCGGAGCAAGCATTTTAAGTTAGCTAAGCGGGCCTCTTCTAGTCACCTTGGCTTGAGCCGATCTCAGAGTTACATACTGTAACAAACACAAAACAATTTAACATGGCTTATTATTACTATAATCGAAACATTATTTGTAGAGAGTAACCAAACAGCCCATCTTAAAATTCAGATATGAGCAAGTAAATCCAACTTGGTGGAATCAAATTAGAAAATTGACAACTTATATAGAGCGTAGTGGTGTTTGGTTGGGTTTTCACTTGATGGGTACCTTTCAACAAAATGCCTTATATCTCTTGAGCCAACCCACATTTAACATAATTAAAGTTTGCTCTTTTGTAAGCATACTCTACATATTTTTAAATATATCTCACTTGAAATAAACAATATGCTATCAAGATATTAAGCCGAGTCCATAATTAATTTGATCAACTTTT
Source organism: Colocasia esculenta (assembly GCA_014218235.1). Taxonomy (NCBI): domain Eukaryota; kingdom Viridiplantae; phylum Streptophyta; class Magnoliopsida; order Alismatales; family Araceae; genus Colocasia; species Colocasia esculenta. The sequence continues at coordinate 15,188,511 of CM024761.1, forward strand.
GCCTGTTCAGTGTACCTATCTAGACTCACATAATTAGGAGATATCAAAGTGAGCTAAGGGGTTTGCGTTGGGGCTGCTTTTGGAGAGCGGCCGGAGAATCTCTCTCTGGCTAATTCCCATACCTTGCCCGTCACATATCTCGAACTCCCCGTTAGTGAGGCCTTCTCACATCAAAAGATAGTGTTGTAAACCAATCATTGGTAAAATGAACAAGTGGATAAACATCATGGAAGACCCGCTTCCTCATAGAATTGATAGAATCTACACTTCAGTCACTCTCTATTATTATTATTATTTTTTTTGTAGGAAATTAAACACATATCTACACTAGTAAGGTACCTGTTCAATGTGACCATCTGGACAACGCAGTATAAATCTTATTATTCTTGTGTTTAGAAAGGTGAATTGCAACAACAGATAGTTGCATTGGTTTAGTGGTAGTACTTCATGTATATTAAGAAGAGATCAGAAGTTCAACTTTTACTGATAGTAGATTGATAAAAAAAATTTAAAAAAAATTCTAAAAATAATGTTAAGGATTTAACTTCCACCAGATGATATAATAGTATGTCATCTTCAACAAAATGGACTGCCACTTGTACTAAATTCGTGGCACTTTGGAATGACATTTGTGTGCTATGCATATCCATCAAAACCACCAAGATACTATCTGCTGGAATCATGATAAGGGTACTATCTCTTGCAAAAATATACATATCAAGCTAAAATGATTCATTATCCGCAGGTTGGTTGGATGGACATTGCTTTGGCAAGTCCTACATGTCAGAAATATTCAATATAATTAGCCCGACAAGCCATGCTAGGCAAATTGCCCACGCTTGACAACCTACAGAAATTTCTCATGAACAGATCTACATGCTTTGTTCAATGGACATGGAGAATGTTGATCATATATTTTCTTTCTCCTGTTTAGAAGCAGACCGTAAGTATTAGATTCCGAATAAACAAAGACCCGAGATCATCTCGGACGATTGGGTCTTTTTTTATAACCAGATAAATCTGTATAACTCCTGATAAAAAAGATTTATCAACTCTGATAATAATTCTGTCGTTTTGATAAATTAGATAGTTTATCAAGTACTTATCAAAATTTATTGGTGATAAATCTTAACAAATATAGATCTCATTGTTTGAGCTAATAAAATTATCTATAGATAACAAGAGATATCTGGATTTATAAGAGTTCAAAACATCTCAACATGAACATAAACTTCATTAATGACCTGGATGTGAGATAAAGTGACAGATGTGATATAAAATTATGACTATACTCTAAAAATATTACACCAAAATAAGGGGCGACTAATAGAAATTAATTTATCGACAGATATCCACTCTACGGACTTATTTGCTTATCAAAGTAGCCTTTCAAGCTGAGGCCATCTTAAATAATTTCAAGACAAAGGGCGCAGCCACATCAATGGGATATGCTGCCTTTAGGGCATCTCTATGGTACATCTGGAAGGAACGTTGTCCGAGGATTTTTACTACCTATAAATGCTCCCAGATGCACTTTATCTTGGACATTATGGAGGATGCAAGAAGAATTCTTGAAGAACATATTGAAGGGAAATCTCCCTCAACTTGGGTTACACCAAAAAATTCCAATTTCTATATCATAGCTCTTGATAGCTCTTATCTAACGTTATTTCCAGTTTACTTACAGCTATATGTTGATGCTGTCGCAGCAAAAGCTGCTCTTGTAAATATCATTTTTTTAAATATTAATACATCTATTATTGCCTACCAAAAAAAGTGGATCACGGGACAGTATTAAATGACATTTTTTTTATTATTACATCCATTATTACCTACCAAAAAAAAGTGGATCATGGCACAGTGTTTTTAGAGTTGATGCAAAATAAGGGACACCCAACTTGAAACGCGGCCTCATATCTTCCACCATTAAATTTCTCCACTGTGTCCCGCAATAATGCATTGCCACAGAAACACATGGGCCCGGCCCATTTCTTCTTCTCCAATCAAAGGCCCACATCATCGCTCCCACCATCATGTGGAAAATGCCATGATCTGGTCGAGTGAGGGCCAGCCTCAACTAATGCAAGTATGAGCAAAGAAAATAAATAAATAAAGAATATGTGAAGATTAAAGTGCATTTGGATGAGTAAAAATTTCTATATCTTTTGTAAAAATTTAGATAAAAACTTCACAATTTCAAAAGCATAGCAAAAATTTCAAATCACATCCCTCCCCCCTCCATCTTTATGGGTCACTGGACATGTAGAAACAGAAGGCTGCACGGCCACGTTATCCACCCTTCCGTGTATTCCTATGTTATGTCCAACAACATAGAAAATTGGAATAGAGAGATTTCAGTGGGTAGGCAAAAGTAAGGTTGACCGTATCATGTGGATATATCATGTCACATTTTTCGTGATATGGTATGACACGATCTGCACCGTATCAATTGATCGACCGAAAATCTCAAGTCAATTCACCGATTTTTGTGTTTCTTTGAAGATCAAATAGATCATGAGATCTAGACGTCTTTAGACTTTGATTTGTTAGACGTTCACGGATACTCATTAGAAAAATCGATCAACTGGTAAAAAGAAATTGATCGATCGATTTTACCGTACCGTATTGACTGTACCAAGGCTCGCAAATGTATAAGACACGATACGACAAATCCTAGTCAAAAGTTTGGATAGATGATTTCTATACCCAACATAGTTTGCTCTTCAAATAAATGACGTCCTGAAACTTGACCTCCACTACAACTAGGAACTTATTTTGGAAAGAGCATATGACCACTTTTGAAGGATACGGCTTCTGATTGAGCCATAAATCATGCAACCACCATGTACTTTAATGTGCGCTAAATTCTAACAACCATTTATCTCGAAGAATATAACTTTCCTTTTGGGCCCGCCCATTTTATGGGCTGTTTCTATGAAGCGTTATGGAGAGGGCCATGGGCTATGGCAGCTCCACCCAAAGGAGGTGTTAGTTGGCCGGCAAAGTCCACCAACCCATCCATTTTCCATCCGTTGGGATTTTTTATTTTGAAAAATATTTATCTCCGGTCTAGATGGGTGGCAAAACTTTTCTAACTTCGCCCTCCCTTCACAAAAAATTTAGAAGACCCGCACTCTCTAAAGATTGCAAAGATCTTCGAATCTTATATTTGGAACAATTCCGGTCTGAACGGATGTCCAACATTTCCCTTTTATTTTCTTTTATGTCCGAAAACGTAACTTAGTGATTGTTAGATCTACCCATGGTATAAGAAATTTGATCTACCCATTTTTAAACTCTGGATTTATATCCCTAAGAATTAAATGAGTCAGGAACTTGGTTCAAGTAGCAGACCGTATCCTCTTAAAGGTCTCTGAAATTTACATGTTTATCTAATCAAAAAATGTATTCACCAGAGCGTTCTTCTAAAAAGTGATGTTCCTGTGCTTTAAAGGGAGAATAATTATGTTGCAGCTACCCCTCAAACCGATATAAAACCTTTTCGTCAAAAATAAATTTTCTTCTCCAAAAAGATACCCATGCTGGTCCAATTTATTAAGCTTTACAAAAGCAGAGCAGTACCAAAACCATTCATGTTCTTCAAGTCAAATATAAGCCTCTTATTTATATAAAACATCTGCATATCAAATCTTCCAACTGGTCACATCAGCAATGTTTTAGTGACAAGATATTTAAAAAAGAAATTGATTATTTCATTTTTTTAATGTCACGTCAGGATGGGGACAAAGTAAATTGTTTTAACTGGGTAGATATGCCTCGCGTCGAGGCCCGACGGCCCCAACAGCGTTCCCAGAGGCGAATATAGTCCATCGGATCCGTACACCCACAGATCCAACGGTTCATCGTGAGACCGTACATATTTAGGAGCCTGGTGACCGTCCATCACAGTCCGACTTCCCGATATTTCCATTGCAGGTACTCACACCTCCTTATCACGTGAACGTGTCCTTAGCTACCGTTGACGTCACCACTTCGCACGACCCCACACTCTCTTACCGCCTGATGGAATTGGACGGCTGACAACTAGACAAGATTAAAAACAGAACAAAACGGAGCCACTTGTTCCCTGTTATCTTTTCCCTCTTTTTTTTTTACTTCTTTTTTTTCCCTTCATAGAACGGAGCCACCTCCCCTTACGAAGGGTGTCAGATTTACACAGAGGTCCTTCCTCATCTGTCCTCAATAGCAAGGGTCAAAAGCAAATTAAAAAAAAAGCAGGGAGGAACATAAAAAGTGGCAGGAGAGCGGGCGGCGGTATCCATCAGACGGCGGGCAGGGACTCGGGCCGCCAGGACAAATCCACAAACTCGGACGCCGCGGACGGCCCCGCGTCGGAGTAACCGAACAGATCCCCGTCTACAACCACCCCGTCGTCGGCCCCCGCGACCTCGTCGCCCTCCGAGAACCCCCCGAACCTCAGGGCCTCGTAGCAGCTCCGGTCATCGTCGTCGAACGCCCAGAGGTTCCCCATCGCATCGAGCCCCCGGTCACCCCCGCCCACCCCGGCGTCGCCGTCCACCACCTCCCCCTCGTCCGACGACGGCGGGAGCGTGGGAGGCAGCCCCAGGTCGTCGTCGGAGGCTTCGAGGAGGAACCCCAGGTCCGACTGCCCCAGGTCGTCGCAGATCTGCTCCAGGCACTTTTGCTGGGGGCGCGGGGAGGAGGACAGCGCGGCGATCTCCTCCTCGAAGCTCCTCATGACGGTGGCGAGGTCGCCGGCGGCGGCGGGGTCGGCAGGGCCGCGGTCGCCAGAGTCGGTCATGTCCTCGAGGATGTCGAGGAGTAGCCGGTCGGCAGCGTAGAGACGCTTATGCTGCGGCTGCAGTGGCGATGACTCGTCGGTCTCGCCCGACTCGTCGTGGAATCGCTTGGAACCGGCGGTGTGGGTGCCGTCCATGGCAGGACTCACTGTGGACTCTCAACTAGGCGCGAGGAGAGAGAGAGAGAGTGGGAGACGGAAGTGCCCAACTCGACGAGTTATTGGCAGTGGGAGTGAACTCAACTCGGCGAGTAATTGGTTGTTTCGACTCGGCGCAAAGGCGGAGGTTGGGTTGACACAGAGAGACGGAGAGAAAGAAAGGCAGGCAAGGGTGTTTTGGGGAGAGAGAGAATGGGGGATCTGGGGGGGTTTATATAGGGAGGGGTGTTAGTGGAGCCTTCTTGAAAGGGAAATTAACTTAAAAAATAAATTTTTTTAGAGGGGAAAATAAAAGGGTAGAGAGAGAAAAATGAAAAGGTAAGAGGAGCGTGAAGGGGCAGGAGCGTGAAGGGGCTTCCTCGTTTCGAGGATCACGGGCTTCTCACCTCCCTCCTTCTACCCCCTTCTCTTTCTCTCTCTAAGTTCTTTCTTTCTCTCTCTACTTTTTTTGGGTTTTTCTTTTTGTCTGTCTCTATCTCTCTCCAGTCTCTATCGGCTCTGTCACGCCAACCTTTTCTTTTCGTCTCGGTTCCCCGGGTTATTAACGCAGTTTGGAATCCGGGGCGTGGAGTCCGTCCACTAACCACGTCAGGGACGTGGGGAAGGGGCGAGCTGGCGCGCCCCCCTCCGTTCGGCTCCGCTCTTCGGCGGCTTGCCTGTGCGGCTCCGCTGCCCGGTGGGTAATTGTGGCTCTTACGTAAACATCTGGCTCTCGCTGATAGGCTGGCTACTAGAAATTTTTACTTTTAGAAAATTTAGAAAACTCTAAAAGAGCCTGGTGCTAGTTTTAGAAATTTTCTTTCCTTGATGTGTTATTTTAGAAAAATGTGCGTGTGTACTTGGAAATGGCTCGCCTTTTTAATTTTATGTCAAATTATAAGAATCATCTAAGGTGGTGCATTTGAAATAGGAACAGGTGATGGAAAATGTTAACTTATTATTTATTATGATATAAAACACTGTAACAAATGATGCAATTCTAAGGTGTTCCCACGTCCTATTCTCTCATTCGATCCGGCTTAAGTGCTTGTTTGGCTTATGCACCCACCACCCCCCTTCAAATTATTAACCTTGGAGAGTTGGAGTGAACCTTCCATCGCACCGCACCGCACCGCACCCCCTTTAAATTATTAACCATGGAGTGAACCTTCCATCTAACTCCCATGTTCGTATTGTCAGTTAACTGAGCTCGGCATATTAAATGGCTCACCGACTTTGCAGAAGTACACGTTATTTTCATGCCTCTCCGATTAATCAGATAGATGAACTACACACACACTCTCTCTCTCTCTCTCCTTTGTAGAGGTCATAAATTTATGTCCCCTCTTCCGTAGTTATGTGGAAAAAAACGATTTAAGATGCATCTACCCATGTGCAGTCTCCACAAGTTCTGGGTTCGCAGAAAATTTCTTTCCAACAATGAGACTTCCATATAACCCATAAACAATTTATTCTTCACATCTAGACTTTCGGGTTTGACATATCAACTGCATGTTTGAAAAATTATAAGTTGTGCCGGGAAAAAAAAAAGAAGGAACTCTATCTAACCAATTCTTAATACCTTAAGATTCGATATTTCTCTCCGAATTGGCAATTTTAACTAAAGAGGTGGTGTTACGCTGTAACTTAAAAACTTTCAGGGGGCAAAAGGTAAAGAAAAAAGAAGGGAAGGCGGGGCCACGGCCCACGGGCCCTTTGCGTGGAAAAGGTTGAGGGGATGATGTCTTTTGCTTGGTGCGGGGGCCGGCAGGTTGCTTTAAAAAAAAAAAAACGTCTTCGCGGGTTTATTCGGACGCGCCTTGCGGAAACGGATATGGAATTTTAAAAAGTGAGGTCTCATCCGTCACGGCCACGACCCCTCCCTCCGACACGCGAATTAAAACGCCCCACCGCCGTGAACCGGGGGGGTTGGGCGTCCGGCACCTGTCGCGGTGGTCCCCACCCGGTGGAGACTTAGCTCGGAAATTAAATGGTGGGGGACGGTTAGGCTGCCCCCAGATCTGACGGGGGCTAACCCGCCCCAAAAGAGGAATAGATATGAGAATTTGGAATAGACTCCGGCGGAAGTTGGGTTAGGTGGGTTAGGTGGAGCGTTGGGAGTTCGAGAATTTGGGATAAAGGCTTTATAGATATCGACGAAGGAGAAGAGTCCATTACTCATGGCAAGTTGGATGGAGAATAATGACCACAGTCTATTAGAGATCGACTCCTTATGGTAGATCTAATGACAGTGGAGAATGTGGGCACACCTAATAAGAGTTTGATTCATTAGGCCTGCAAGGCTCTTTACATTTGGTTCAGAGTAGGACTTTAAACGGATCCAAATAATATCGAGATCTGAATTAAATTTATATCTAATTAATTAAATTTCATTCGTTAACAAATACTTGATGAAGTGAATTTCAAATACAAATATTATCTGGATAATGAACAAAATAGATACAGAAATGAGTAATTCACTTCGATTAACATTCACTCTTAAATGGAGTTATTTTTGACCATTGGATCTTAGATCTAATGATCCATATCTAATATATAATATATCTAATATTAATCTTTGTTTAGGAATGCTTGTGACATTTATATTTTAAAAAACAAATTATAGATTTTTTGAATTCTTTTTAAATTTTTAGATTGCATAATTATTTTTTAGTAAGACCCATATTTTCGAAACAAATAATATCTGTATCCACTCCAAATTTAAAAATTATCTAATCAAATTATGTATTTCGTATTTGAATTATATTAGGAGTAGATACGAATTATTTGATTAACTATTCGGATCAAAATTGAAAAATCCATATCTAATTCGTTTACAATCCTACTCTAGAGTAAATTAGACACCCCTGCCAGACCCGTCATCCTTCGACGATCCACTAATCACTAAAGGATGAGTCCTCAGCGCCATACGATAGGAGGCTATTTGAACTATAGCAAGACACGCCCTTGCAACTCCAAAGCATGGCAACATCGGTTGCCAAACACGCTCTTCCAACTCTAAAGCATGACAATGCCAACAATGAGGCACACCCTTGTGACTACTAATGGTAGTAAGGCACACCCCATGCTTGGCAAGTTAGGTAAAAAATGTGCCAACCCAAGCCATGATCGCTCCGTCCCTACAAGAGCCTCTAATTATCCCAGAGCCATGTGGCATGGGGATGAATAATAGGAACCCCAACTCACACTTACAATAAGGAACAGGTAGGACTGAATAAGGCAAGCTCTTCAGGGACATTCACACCAACACATAGGAGAATCTAACTCTCTTCTCACTTCTTAACAACCCTTGTTCACCACTGTTCTTGAATTAAGGGTTAGAGAATTTTTCCTTGAGATAACACCTAAGACTACTTCCTTATTGTTCCCTCTTATTTATAGCTCCTGGCAATGTTTTCTTCCCCAACAAATCTTAGAAGCCATAAGGATTGAACAATCTAACTTACAAGACCATTTTTCATCCTTTGCACTTCTTGTTGCCATTTGTGGGAAATGAGCAATAAGCCATAACATATCATGGAAACCATAGGAACATAGACAATCATTTGGAAAGCTGAGTAGGCTCTTAAGCTCCATCGTGCAATGGACAAGCTAATGACTGTCATTCCCATGGGTTTCATTAGCAACAACCAACAGTGGTCGTGGCTGAAGAGTATGTGGCAATGATAGAGTAGCTCCAGATGCTTACAGAGGCATATCAAGGCCTTATGAACTGACATGTTGTGCAGGAGCACACAACCATGGCCCCTCTTATCGAAGAGTATGGCAAGTCTATGGTTGGTACATGCCATGAGTGGACTCCATCAACAACATTTGTTGTGCATAAGGTCTGCAATGTGGGAGCTGACCTTCAGATTCTTCCCTAGTATGTTGTATATCTATACCTCCATATTTCTATCGAGCTGCGATTTAAACATTCAGTTCACTAGCCGCTGGTATGTGGAGCTGGTGTTCTTCAACCCGAATGACATATGGGTGTAGCAATGGACGCCGAGGTCGGTGGTGAATGGTGTGTTCTCCTCGTCTTCCAGATGCATCTTGATCTAATGATACCCCGAGAAGGCATTGAAGAAGCTCAACAGCTCGTACCTCGAGGTGGCATTAGCTAACTAGTCGACTCTAGAGAGCGGGTAGGTGTCTTTGGATCATGCTTTGTTCAGATCTGTAAAATCTACACACATGCACCATTTACTTGAAGCTTTCTTGACGAGGACAATGTTGGAGATCTACGTCGAGTATTGGACTTCTCGAAAGAGTCTGATGTGGTATCCACCTTGGAGTTGGTGGAAGATGACCTCCCACCTTTCCTTGTTGAGGACCCGCTTCTTCTGCTTCTCCGGGTGAGTTGAGGGGTTAGCATTGAGTTGGTGCTTGATCACCTTAGAGTCGACTCCTAGGAGGTCATCCTATGACTACACGAAGATGTCAACATGTTCCTCCCGGAAGGTAAGGAGGAGTCAGTAGCCCTCTTTTGATATTGTTGTGCCGATTTTGATGGCTCAACCATGGTTCTCAGACTGGTTCATGATGACTATCTTGACAAAAGTCTCCACCCAACGCCAAAGTTGGGCTCCTCTTTGTCAAACTAATGATTTTGGGTCAGTTAGCTTGGAGGGCCTTGGAGTAACACCTTCATGCTCAGGAACTTCAACTTATGATGCACAGTCGATGCGATTCCCCCAACTTGTGCCAGGATTCTTCGACTAATGATAGTGTCATATACCGAAGTGACACACACGATCGCAAAGTTGGCTTGGATGGTGACCCGACACAAGTCGGTTTTGAGAGTGACTAGGAGGGTGATCACTCCCTCCACCTCGGCAGAGGCCCAGCTAAATCCATAAACGCGGGAGTAGACTGTTTGAAGTTGGCTAGGGGGGATGTTAAGTGTAACGTTGCGCGATTTTCCAGATCTTTGCGGATCCCTGCTTAGTGGGTTTGGTGGCCAATGTGTGGCCCATTAGTACGTGTTTCAGGTGTTGCGGCGTTGTGAGGCTTGGTGGGCCGCCAGGTTGGGCCCAAAGTGCTCACAGGTTTTCTGCCTGTGAACGCGACAGGGGCACGCATCGTGTTCTGAACGCGACAGCCCTGGGGGTCACGTTCTGGTTGCCGTTGTTGAGCGGCGACGTGACATGCGCGCCAAGTGTCATGCGCTGGGTGGCCTGCTGACGTCGAACTTGAGAAGGCAACGGTCAACTAAGTCACGATCAGGTCGCGACGGAGGTGCATGTCGCGATCTTAACCGCTGTGTTGTTTTTAAGAACCCCAGCCGAACAGAGCTTCCACAGGCTCTGCTCGACTAAGGGGGAGCTGCTACGGGGTTTCTCCGGGCGATTCAAGGTTCTAGAAGTGTGTGGGGCGTGTTCTCACCGCGAGGACGTCGTGTGGAGCGGGGGAAACGCTGAGGGATCTCCGGTTTTCACGTTCTTCACGAAGGTAGGGTGTTCTACCTTGATTCATGTTGTGCATTGCTTGTTAGTTCGTTTATTGCTTTGGAAACTGTAGATACCATGTTAAGGTATCCATTAAAGCATGGAAAACGTGAATTGATCGTGGTTTGAATGGTCTGGAGTGGTAATCCGTGGAGTTCCTCCCGGATTAGGGTTTGCGCCTGTGAAGGCGACAGACTTTGCCGTCGCGACAAGGTCGCGACAGGCCGACCCGTTGCGATAGGGTTTCTTATTGCGACAGGTCGGGGCGTCACATTCTGAAGGCGACCTGGCCCCTTGTCACGACCTCAGCTGAGAGGTCTGGACATGTATGCTTTTAGTGTTATGGTTAAACGATTATTTGTATTTTTTGTGCATGGCAATGACAGGTGGAGCCAGTGCACTTGTTATGCTCACGGAGCGTGTTGCTCACAAGGTAGGCATGTTTTATGTGGTTAATGTGTTATGTGTGGTGCGTTGGCACCCGTATCTCTCTTGGAGCATGTTGTCCATGTGTTGGACATGTTGTTTACGTGAATGACGTGTGATGCACCTGGCTGGTGTATTATACACGTGGTGTCTACGTGATTTGGATGTCGTGCATGTGGTTTGTGTGCGCATGGCACATCTTACGTTATTGTGTTTATTGTATCTTAATTATTGTGTTAGTCCATGGTGTTGTGGCAGTGAGGTTCACGTTTGAACCTAGCCTTGATCATTTAGAATCTTTTATAGATTATCCTAAATGGATAATGAGTAAAGTATAAGTATGAATATTATGTGATTATCGGGTACTGTGTTTAGTGTGGCAGTGGAGGTCACCTTGTGACCGATGACAGGATGTGGTGTTATTATAATATAGTTTATGTGTGTGATTGTGTAGGTTAGCTTGTAAGTCACAAGGTGATGACCAAACTGTCCCCATAATAAATTATTCAATTATTTATATTTAATTTTGATGATAACAAAATACACTAATGGATTTCTGAGCCTGAGAACAGGAAGCAAAAGAAAATGAAAGATCAAGACAATCTGGTAAGTCCCATCATTTCTATCCAAGTCCCTGTTGTAACGACTTCTTGATAAGCAGATCGACTTCCTCCTGACCGGAACGCTCAAATCGTTACCGTAACGACTTCTTTAGACCTGTAACGATTTCTTTAGAACTCGCAACGACTCCTATAGCCGTAACGACTTCTTTAGACCCGTAACGATTTCTTTAGAACCGCACGACTCTCTAGCCGTAACGACTTCTTTAGACCTCGTAACGATTTATTGCAACGATTTCTTAGAACTCGCAACGACTTGCCTGTTTGTACGGCTTCATAAGTTACCAACGATTTCTTTACAGGTCATAACGACTTGCTATAATTCTACGATTTCATAATTATGAAGTCAGCAAGATTCTTTTTATCGAATTTCTTGAACATCAGTATAATGCTTTTTAATAAGCGGTGAAAGTCAAAGTCATATCTTGTCCGTTGACTGCTATGCTAATGCTCTCCGATCGTATCTCCCATGCATGCAGACAATATCTTCCATTCTATGCTACTCTGTCTACGTACTTTTTCTTGGACAGAAAGGAGCTTGGCTATATACGATATCTGTTCCATCTCAACTAACAATAAACAGCAGCTAGCTGTCTTCTATTTATTGATGTTATGCTACAGATATCTGACAAGACTCTTCGGACAATACAGATATCTGACAAGACTCTTCTGGACAACGTTGGACACAAGATACAAAGTTCTATGACATCTCTTTGGCGTGTACACCAGGATAAAAGACTGACGATCAGAAGCTTCCTCAGTAACCAGTCTAACGTACACAAGGATAAGAGACAACGGACACTTCAACGTTCGAATTTGAATCAGCAGTTTAAATAGAATACTCAAGACGAAAAGAAAAATACAGAGGGCGTAACATCGCTTGATTTCAGAAGAAGAAGGAAATCCATCTCTCACAATCTTTAGAACTTTGAAGAAGAGCGAAGCCTCCACTCCAAAACCTTGTTCTAAGCTCTTAGCTCTCTGTGCTTAAAAGGAATCCTCTCATTTGTAAGAGCCTGTGTGGTCCTTGGAGAGAAAACCTTGTTAAATCTCTTTCTCTCTCGGGGGCTTAGGAGCTTCAGGTTGTAGCTGGTCAAGCTAGAATCTGAAGCCTGTTTTCACAACCTTTTTCTGATTAGTTTGTGTTCCCTTCTGGACGAAGGAAGACCTGGTGGTATCCAGGGTGGTTGTTGTTCCCTTCAGGCTGAAGGAAGACCGTTGAGGCTGGGTGTAAGGATCCTTAAGGGGGATTGTACCCTTGATAGTAAAATCCTGAGGTATTGCTCAGGGACTGGACGTAGGTCTCCTGTGGAGAGGAGTTCCGAACCAGGATAAAAATCCTTGTGTCTTGTGGTGGTTTTGTGTGATTGTTGTCTTGTTTGCTCTAACTCTAACCTTGTTATTAAGTTGTGCAATCTTTTCAGTAAACAGGTTTTAATCAAACATCGAAGTTTAATAACCCATTCACCCCCCCTCTGGGCTAGCTAGCTGGCAACAAAGGTGACTGGAACAAGCTATTCCTAACATATGTATCGTAATTGGTAATAAAAAGTGTTTGTGTATATCATGATTTGTGCTAGCCGAGTGTGGTGGTCCGGCGCCTATTCCGGAATGCCTCTCTAGTCGAGTACCCCAGGTTCTTTGTGAGCCAGGCATGTGTACTTGTTGTGCCCGGGGTTTGTCCTGGTATTGTGTGTACCGTTGAGGTCTGTGTCATCTTCCTAGACACCCTCACTCCTGTGTTTGAGTTGTACGTCCGACTGAGGGAAAGACGGCAGTGGGACAGCGACTTCCCAGAGCTTATTTTTAGTCGCTTGTAGCACGCTCGTAGTTGGGGGTACGGACACCAGTAGTCGACATTGGTCCCCAGCTAGTCCTATTTTCCAGTGCCTCACTTTAGGGTGCTCCGGCTAGAGACCCTAGAGGTGCCAGGCATGGACCTGCAGTGGTGTGTCTGCAGGTGTGTTGTTGGTTGGTCTCCACAGTTGTTTGACTTATTCTCGTGGAGCGGCAGTTGGACCTTTCGTCCGTGACTGCGAGACTGAGAGGTTGTTCTTGTGTTGTGTTGTCCGGGTTGGATACTGGCCTGATCATCCAGTAGTCCATTCCCGTGTGGTGGCATCGTTCCTTTCCGACTTGTGCTTTGCCACTGGCTGTGGCTCGTGAGCGTACTCGAGGTTTGACCCGTTCGAGGTGTGCCCTGGTGCTGGCACAGTTGTGACTGCGGTTGTGGCTTGTGGTGTGCCCGAGTGGTGGCACAGTTTTGGTTATAGTTGGTGAGTGTTGACTCACCAAATGTGGTTTAGCTCGCTATGGTGTGCCCGACACTGGTTTACTTACGGTTTCCGTGCTGGTAATAGGTACCTATACCCCGTATGGGTAATGGTTTGTCGTGGTACGTCGTATACCAGTCTTTTCTGGTGTTGACGTGGAACTGTGTTTCGTGGAGGTCGTGTGGTGTGACCTTCCACTAAATGTGCTTTACCTTACCTTCCTTGAGAAAGCTTTCGTATATGGTTTTCGTGTGTGAAGGATTGGCCGTTGTAGCCAACCCTGCCATTTGGTGTGTGGCTTCCGACATATTGTGGTTTGGGGTACAAAGGGCCAGCTTTTGGTTAGCAGTCATGTTACCCACGTACTTGAGACTCGCTGTGAAGCTTATAGCCTAGACTGTGGTTTGCCTGTGAGGCCTGAGGCTTAGGCGTTACTGTTGTTGAGCGGACTAGTGGTGTGGAACTAGTCCTGTTGTTCCCTCTTACTTTCTGAAGTTGTGAATAGTTAATGTGTTTATATTTAATTGTAGCTTAAATTCAATTGTTGTGAGCATGAAATGGTTTGGCTATTAGTGCTGCCAGTGACACCCTTTGGGGTTGAGGTGTCCGTGGTTACGGTGTTGTTTTGGGTAGCCCCTACTGAGCTTGTGACTTGTTGAGGCTCACTTTCCTACAGTTATTTTCAGGGCTTGCCGTGTGTTTGGCTTGCAGCGGCGTTGTGTCAGACTTGTACCACCAGCAGTTGAGTTGTAGCTTTTAGTGTTGTGTGAGCTTGTGCTCCCTCGGGGTATGCCCCAGGAAGTTGTACTTTTTAATTGGACATGTAATAATGTAATGTGATAGTTGTAAATTGTTATATATAGGTATGAGCACATGTACTTTTTTGTATTTTATACTGTGTAGTTGTCTTTTATATTCCTACTGGACACTTGTGTGAGATATCCCTTGCGAGACTTCGGTCCGTTCGCGGGAGGCGGATCTGGATATGGAGCTTTAATGGGCATAAATATCCAGGGCCGTCACAGTTGGTATCAGAGCATGGTCCAGTTAGAATATGAAAAGACATTGAAGTTACAGTGTCCCAATACATGGATTAATGTCCACTGCTGGTAGTAAGTTTGTGATTTTATGTGATTTTTAATGTGGTTTTCACGAGAGCTTTTGCATGAAAATTGCGTGTTTTTGTTTGTTAAACTGGCAGTTCTTAGAAATGGTAGAGAAATGGCACGGTTAATAGTGCAGAGTGAGTATGGTCACATTGGGGTGCCAGTTTGTGATTAAATTATAATTGTTTAAAGGTTCTCAATTATAGAAATTAAAGAGATTGTTGAATTCAGTTATAGAAATCAGTGAAAGTGTTTTAATGAGGATCAGAGTTAGCAGAGGCAGGTATAGAGTAATGATGTGATGGAATGGCAGAGGGAACAATGCTATGGTGGGAAATAGAGCAGTGTGATATGGAATGTTAGACATGAATTGTGGCTGAGAATTTTGGCGAAATTAATTAATGTATTTGAGATTTGTGTGGATAGATATAAAGGAAGTGGTGTGATTAAGTGATGTTTCAGGTTTGAAGTGATTAAGTGAGATAGTTTAGTTAAAAATATGATATTAACAAACAAAGGAACAGTAATGCGTGGCAGTCAGATGAAGTGTGTTTTGTGGTTAGAGATGGGTGCAATGAAGAGTTTCAGAATAGTGCTGTTATGAATAAAGATGGTAATTGAAAGTTTGATGCAAAGATTCAGAGTTAAGCAGCTGGGTAAAGAAAGAATAAAGGAAAAGCAGAGGGCATCCAGACTTGTCTGAGAATTTTATAAGAAAGATAGTTAGTTAGTAAGTAGCAGTGGATAAGGATTTTGCAGAAAGATTTGTACAGAGTCATAGTGTTAAGAATAAGAGCGGTAATGCCAGCAATTATGTGCAATTTGTGGGCACAGGAAAATAAAGATTTTGTCAGAAGCAGATTAAAGTCAAGGCAAGGCAAATTGTGAATGTATATTTGTGAGTAAATTGCAATAGTGGAATTGTTTTTTTATTTGGTAGTGGACCAGTAATGTAGAATAGAGAGGCAGACAGAACCAAATATTGTGTTTGAAGGAAATGGTTTCAGTTTATGGCTATGGCAATATTTTAATAAGAAAGATTGTAGTGAAAATGGCATAGTGAGATTAATTAGTTAGCAGAATAGTTAAGAGGAATGCTTTACAAAAATGAAAATTATGCTGTTGGCAGTAAAGTTAAAGTTCAGTATTATTAATCAGATGAAAAAAAGAGAGAAGAGAAGAAGAGAATGTGATAGATTATAGAGCAATGATAATAAGATGAATCAAGGACTGTGCAGCGGGAATTTGTGTAAATAGTAAGCAGTAAAGTGATCCAGGTAAATGAAGGAATTTCGTATAAAAATCTCCTAAGTTTAATGTAAAAGTTGCAGCAGAATAGTTAAAGAATAGTGAACAGATTAAGAGGTGGCAAAGCAAAACAGAAAGGATAAGAAAAGACAAGATCAGTTTAGCAATAAGGAATTCTGGATAAGATGACATCGAGTAAGTTGTCTTGATAACAGTGTTTCAGCAGTGAGAATAAAAATTGTAAAAAGACATGGGTTTGGTTTGCTGAGTTAGCCAGAAAATATTGTGTGAAGGGAGGAAAGTATGTAAAGAGTAAAGTGTGTTAGCAATGATATGATAAAATTCATAATTTAATGTGGCGCAAAAATAATTAAAGACAAAATCCGAGCGTGGTTAGTTAAGCAGTGTAATTATGGGATTAGCCAAAGAATGTCAGTAAAGCAAGAAAGGTATATGAAGAGTATAGTATGTTAATAGAGGTTTGACAGGTCAGAATTGCAGCAATATTTTCAGCTTGAATAAGATGATTTGAGAAGCAGTTAAAGTTAGAAATGAATACAGTTGAAGTCAGAAGAAAGTAATTGAAAGTAATAATGAGAACATAAATTGTGGAATATTTTGCAAAAGTATTCAGTGTGATCAGAGTAGCGCAGCGGAAGTAAGAAAGATTTAATATTCACAGATTGTTCAAGGGTTTGCTTGAATATATATATATATATATATATATATATATAATATATATATATATATATATATAAAGTTTGTTTGTGTAGCGATAAAGGAACAGAGATTATTATGGTTTTTAATCAGAAATAATTTAAAGTGGTATGGGCAGAATAATATGAAAAGGGATCACGGTGTAAGATACTCGAGACAGGTAAAGCAGTCCCGGAAGAAATTTTGCAAACACAGCCGGAAAAATGTGAAAGTAGGTTCAGTCCAAAGAGATAAAGCGCCACCAGCAAGGCAGAATCGCCTACAGATAAAAGATAAGGAAATAACAGATTGAAATTATAAAATAAGGCAGTTGTGAAATGAATTGAAAAGAAAGGAAAGACAGAACAAACATGGGAATGAATAGATGGATCAGCCATTGCAGATGATTAAAGAAAAAGATACAAAGGAAGTGTATCCTACTTGCTCTATATATGATTTTGTTTCTTTTTAGGTGATAATCCGGTTTGTTGTGATTTGTTTTATATGTCGAGGACGACATTTATTTTTAGGTGATAATAATGTAACGTTGCGCGATTTTCTGGATCTTTGCGGATCCCTACTTAGTGGGTTTGGTGGCCAATGTGTGGCCCATTAGTACGTGTTTCAGGTGTTTGTGCGCGTTGTGAGGCTTGGTGGGCCGCCAGGTTGGGCCCAAAGCGCTCACAAGTTTTCTGCCTGTGAACGCGACAGGGGCATGCGTCGCATTCTGAACGTGACAGCCCTGGGGATCGCATTCTTGTTACCGCTGTTGAGTGGCGATGTCTGCATGCACGCCAAGTGTCGTGCGCTGGGTGGCCTGCTGACGTCGGGCTTGAGAAGGCGACGGTCAACTAAGTCGCGATCAGGTCGCGACGGAGGTGCATGTCGCGATCTTAGCCGCTGTGCTATTTTTAAGAACCCTGGCCGAACAGAGCTCCCACAGGCTCTGCTCGACCAGGGGGGAGCTGCTGCGGGGTTTCTCTGGGCGATTCAAGGTTTTGGAAGTGTGTGGGGCGTGTTCTCGCCGCGAGGACGTTGTGTGGAGCGGGGGAAACGCTGAGGGATCTCCGATTTTCGCATTCTTCGCGAAGGTAGGGTGTTCTACCTTGATTCATGCTGTGGATTGCTTGTTAGTTCGTTTATTGCTTTGGAAACTATAGATACCATGTTAAGGCATCCATTAAAGCATGGAAAACGTGAATTAATCATTGTTTGAATGGTCTGGAGTGGTAATCCGTAGAGTTCCTCCCGGATTAGGGTTTGTGCCTGTGAAGGCGACAGACTTTGCCATCGCGACAAGGTCACGACAGGCCGACCCGTCGCGATAGGGTTTCTTATTGCGACAGGTCGGGGCGTCGCGTTCTGAAGGCGACCTGGCCCCTTGTCGCGACCTCAGTTGAGAGGTCTGGACATGTATGCTTTTGTTATGGTTAAACGATTATTTGTATTTGTGCATGGCAATGACAGGTGGAGCCAGGCACTGTTATGCTCACGGAGCGTTGCTCACAGGTGGGCATGTTTTACGTGGTTATTGTGTATGTGTGGTGCGTTGCACCCGTATCGCTCTTGGAGCGTGTTGTCCATGTGTGGACATGTGTTGGACCAGTTACCGTTCGAGGTTGAAGGCGGTAGATCTTTGGAAGCACCACGTCAACGCTGTGGTCGGCATGGGATTGCACAGTGTTATGGTGCGGCCCGATGTATGCTGTTAGTGCGATCCCTGGAGTCGTGGCAGTGTTGCGGAATCGGCAATCCTCTGTCACTTGTTGGACAGTAGTTGAGCTCGAGCTGTAGTCGTGATTGGCACCACGTCAACGTGGGTGCATGGCTTCGCACAGGTTACTGCGGCGGTTGGTGCACTATGCTATACACATAGTGGCAGCGTCTGTCGATGTACATGTTGTTTACGTGAATGACGTGTGGTGCCCTGGCTGGTGTTATACACGTGGTGTCTACGTGATTGGATGTGTGCATGTGGTTTGTGTGCGCATGGCACGTCGTACGTTATTATGTTTATTGTATCTTAATTATTGTGTTAGTCCGTGGTGTTGTGGCAGTGAGGTTCACGTTTGAACCTAGCCTTGATCATTTAGAATCTTTTATAGATTATCCTAAATGGATAATGTAAAGTATAAGTATGAATATTATGTGATTATCGAGTACTGTGTTTAGTGTGGCAGTGGAGGTCACCTTGTGACCGATGACAGGCTGTGGTGTTATTATTAATATAGTTTATGTGTGTGATTGTGTAGGTTAGCTTGTAAGTCATAAGGTGACTAGAACAAGCTATTCCTAACATATGTACCGTAATTGGTAATAAAAAGTGTGTGTATATATCGTGATTTGTGCTAGCCGAGTGTGGTGGTCCGGCGCCTATTCCGGAATGCCTCTCTAGTCGGGTACCCCAGGTTCTTTGTGAGCCAGGCACATGTACTTGTTGTGCCCGGGTTTGTTCCGGTACTGTGTGTACCGTTGAGGTCTGTGTCGTCTTCCTGGACACCCTCACTCCTGTGTTTGAGTTGTACATCCGACTGAGGGAAAGACGGCAGTGGGACAGTGACTTCCCAGAGCTTGTTTTTAGTCGCTTGTAGCTGTTGAACCACTCCTATATTTTACCCTTTTATTTTGGTGATAACAAAATTTATGTTTAATTAATTATTATTAAAATATTTAATATCATGTTTTTCTTAATAAATATAAATTTACATGATTAATTGAATATTAAATATTTTATTAGCATGATTTTTCTAATAATAAATTAAATATCATGATTTTCTAATAAATATAATTCTATGACATTATTCTATAATGATTTGCACTAAACTGATAAATGGATTCCATTCAATATATATATGGATTTCAATTCAAAGTGCCACATCGATTTGGTCTCATAACGATTTGATAAGTGACTCTCATAAGGATTCCTTTGTACTCACACAGACTTCTTTGTAATTATCATAACGATTCCTTTGTAACTCTCATAAGGATTCGCTCTCATAAGGATTCCTTTGTAAACTCTCATAAGGATTCGCTCTCATAACGATTCCTTTGTAAACTCTCATAAGGATTCACTCTCATAACGATTCTTTTGTAACTCTCATAAGGATTCGCTCTCATAACGTTTCTTTGTAAACTCTCATAAGGATTCGCTCTCATAACGATTCGATAAGTGACCCTGTCACGCCCCAACGCGGAATATCGGAGCGCGAAGGCAGTTGCAAGAAAAGGTATAGAGCAAGTACTAGACATCAACCAGTGCACATTGAATAATACTAAAGCAAATCTTTCTCATTAATAACTTTTCAATGTCTAGTTACAACCACTAATATCAGAGCCATTCTATAGGGCCCAATTACATTTCAATGAAAGGAAATAACTAACTATGACTCTAAGATAACGTAATGACTCGAGGGTACTCCTGGCTTCACTCTTGGTCATTCCCTTCTTCGTGGGTGTAGGTGTCATCCTCGGTCTCACCTGAGAACACAACATCAAATAACATAGGGTGAGCGATAACGCCCAGTAGGACTTAAATCTCGGGCTCAAGCAGGCTTTAAATCATTAACACATTTAATGGCAGATTATCTAAAGATAGCATCTACAAGAGAGTCAAAATATAGCAAGAGATAGCACAATAACAAGAGAGCGTGTATAGTTTCCAAAAATAGCACAAGTATCGAGTGTAACACGAATAGCAGGATGGCCATAGCACAACTAGCACAAGTATAGTAATAGCACGACGAGTATAGCACTTGTTTGTCATTCTAGACATCGAGAGAGTATAGCACGTTTTGTGTTTTGATTGTCATATAGATAGTCGAGATAGATAGCACTTGAGCGTAATGCCAAACACTCTGATCATTTAACTCCCATGGGCACTAGCACTTTCGGGCGCACATCTCAGGACCAGATCGGGCCCTTTATTTATTGCTAGGCATTGGTTATATTGTTTATCTTTAGACAATCAGTCAATGGCCAATATAGAGTACCAAGAAGAAGATGAGAGCACTAGATGAATAGACGAGATAGTAGAGTGAACGTGAATAGACGAGCGAGTAGAGTATAGATAAGAGCTAGTGGACATTGCACGTAATGCGACGAGTAAACAGGCGATAGTAACAGTTGCACAACACGCGCACTTGGTGTTAGCAGTCAGGTGGAACTCACGACCCTACCATTGGCCTTGTTATGCACAGGTCCAGAGGTCCGGCGTGATTTAAGATGAGAGTGAATCTTCTAATAGCCGTTTGGATCATATAGATCCCTAAAGGGTATCATAGGTATTAGGGTACAACCGGCTCGTCGACCATGTGGGAATCCATGATCAGAGGAGACTTACGGAGGCCTTGTGCAAGAGTTCACTAGTCCGGCGAAAGGAATATCCGACGGAGAGTTCACCACAAGCCAAGAAAAAGTGTGTATATAAAACAGGTGCTCGACGTTCTAGAGGAATTCTAGGACAGTGGAGCGTCGATATCGGTATATAAACAACGCGAGAATCAAATACAAGTCCTTTTTAAAATAGGGCAATTAATGTACTTTATTTCCATAATTTACCAGGCACATTATGAGATATTTTTCTGCAATATTTCAGCCATAAACAGATGGTTCAAGTGTGTGCAAGTGCAAGAGAAATCATAGATAGAAATAAGTCGTGAAGATGTATTTTAAAATTATTCAATATTGCTCCATTTTTAGGTAAGGTTTTTACTGGGGGTATAACGGTAAGAAGACGTAAGGATTATTTAGAAAGCGATAAAAATATTTTTCATGGGTTTTCTGCAAAACTCTGAGAAGGCGACATAGGCCTGTAAGGAATGCGACAGGGGTAGGGCAGATAGCGACAGGGGGTTACACAGAAGGCGACAGAGCTGTCTGCTCAGGCGGGCAAATAGCGACAGGGGGTTACACAGAAGGCGACAGAGCTGTCTGCTCAGGCGGCCAGAACGTGACTGGGGTCATGTCGTATTCAGAAAGCGACAAGAAAGGCGTCGCGATGGCTTGAGAAAGTGACAAGTGGATGGTCGCAATCAGACCCAGAAGGCGACATATCGGCCTGTCGCAATCTGGTTGTCTGCACCTGGCTCTGACAGGATTCAGACCAGGCTTGGATTGCGGGCCAACTTGAAATCAAATGATACAGGGTGCTTTGAAAAATCATAACTAATTGTATAGTGAACGAAAAATCATGAAACCAGTTGCAAATTAAACTAGACATGTAAGGTACTTCCAATAAATCGAAATTAGAGAGAGAGCATGGTTTGAACATGGTTTGAGAACGAACAAGAACAAGTAACATAGAACATGATACAGGGAGCAAGATCGATTTAATTCGAGTAACATGCTCAATAGAAATTAGGGCTTTTAGGGGCAAAAGATGCCTATCATGCATCAGTATCTCCCATTAAAATTTGGAGGCATGAGATAGAGTATTCAAGGAGATATGAATTAGCATGAAGGTTCGGGGTCATAAGAACTGCAGAACTTTGAAAATTCATAAGATAAGATTTGATCGATGGAAAATTATGAAATTTGAGGGTTTTGTTCCAGAGGGTAGAAAGATCCTACAGAAAAAGTTTCACGGTTTATGCTTGTGAGAATGCCTACCTTGACTCGATTTCCTCTTCTAGGGCTAGAACTTGAAGAACGGGGTTGAGAGCTTGAAGGTTCTTCTCCCCACGAAATCTCCTCCTCCTTGGCCTCTCCTTCTGGTTCAAGAATCCTTTGGCACGAGCTTGGGTCGGCCATGAGGGTTTTAGGAGAGTATTTAAGCTTCTCCTCTTTCTATTTCCTAATAGGACTCTAATTCATCTTAAATTCTGAAATTTCCTTACTTCCTCCTTCCTTCCTTGCTTTCCAATCTCTATTTAGACTAGGAATAGATCCAATTCGTGCTAATCCATATGGGGTAGGTTTAGGAATCCTATTATAACTCAAACTAGCTATTTAGTGCATTAAATACCTCTTTTCTATTTAGGTAATAATTTAGTTACGAATTTAGAGTATTTTCCTATTATTCTCCCTTTGTAAATAAATTATAGAAGATCCATTAAGCAAAGCCCATTACTCTTTTCGTTTTTATTATGGTTTTATTAATGCTATTTAAATATCCATTTAGCTATGTTTTAAATCTTTATTTAAATTTTTATTTTTCGCAAAAATTCAGGTTGCTACATCCTCCCCCTCTTAAAAGAATTTGGTCCCCAAATTCATATGACCTTACAGGAGAATGGCTTACCGAATAAATCCGGGTAGTTGCGTCTGATAATTCCTTCTGGTTCCCATGTGGCTTCTTCCACTCCGCGGTTATTCCATAAGACCTTCACCACGTGAATGGGACGATTTCTGAGTTGTTGCACTTTTCGGTCCAATATCTTGATCAGCTTCTCTTCATACGTCATGTCCTTGTTTAACACCAGATCATCATAGCGAATGATGTGCGTAGGATCGTACACATACTTTCTAAGCATGGAGACATGGAAGACATTGTGCACACTTGCCAAATTTGGCGGCAAGGCCAGTCTATAAGCAACTTCACCAATCCTTTCAAGTACTTCGAAAGGACCAATGAATCTTGGACTAAGTTTTCCTTTCACTCTCCGAATCTTTGAATACCACGGGTAGGAGATACCTTCAATAGCACATGATCTCCTAATTTGAAATTCAATCCCTCTTCTCTCGCATAGCTCTTCTGTCTAGACTGAGCAATCTTGAGTCGATCTCGTATCATCTGTATATCTCGGGTTGTACTTTGTACCATGTCAGGTCCTAACCATTGTTGTTCTCCCACTTCATTCCAGCACACAGAGATCTACAATTCCTGCCATAAAGTGCTTCGAATGGTGCCATTTTAATACTCGCCTGGTAACTGTTGTTATAAGCGAACTCAATCAAGGGTAGGTGTTCATTCCAATAACCCTTGAAATCTATAATGCAAGCTCTTAGCATGTCTTCTACAATTTGATTTGTCCTCTCAGTTTGCCCATCAGTCTGCGGGTGAAAGGCAGTGCTAAAATTAAGCTTTGTACCAAGGGCAGTTTGCAGACCTTTCCAAAATGAGAGGTGAACCTTGGATCTCGATCTGAGATAATAGATGACGGAATACCATGCCCGCGCACAATCTCCTTGATATAATGCAGCTAGCACCTCCACAGACCATGTACTCTTTATGGGTAAGAAGTGGGCAGATTTGGTTAACCGTCAACAATGACCCATATGGCGTCAAGTCCACCACGAGTTCTGGGTAAACCCATGATGAAGTCCATGCCAATGCTTTCCCCTTCCATTCTGGGATATCTAGTGGTCTGAGTACACCGGCAGGGCGCAGGTGTTCCGCTTTTACTTGCTGACATGTGAGACAATGAGCTACATGCTCGGCTACTTCCCTCTTCATATTCGGCCACCAAAATGTTCTTTTCAGGTCTTGATACATTTTGGTACCCCCTGATGAATAGTGTACTTAGTTTGATGAGCTTCATCCATTAGCTTCCTTTTTAGGGCTTCGTTGTCTGGGACACAAGTTCTCCCTTGGAATACTAACCTTCCATCTTCAGTCATGGCAAAATCCGGTCTGTCCGCTAAGGTTTCCTTGACACGGACTAAGAATGGATCGTTGTCCTGTTGCATCTTGATTCTTCCAGTAGATCGGATTGGATTTTGAGATTGGCAATCAAAACATGATCATCCTATGTTCAATATTTAAGTCTAGCCTCGCGAATTGTTCAAGTATTGCATCTCCCCAAGGACTAGACTTGAGATAGATGCCATTGGCTTTCTACTAAGAGCATCAGCCACGGCGTTTCCCTTACCTGGATGGTACTGGATGTTAAAATTGAAGTCCTTTAGATATTCTAACCATCTTCTCTGTCTCATGTTGAGTTCTTTCTGGGAGAATAGGTACTTTAGACTTTTATGATCTGAATAGACCGTGAATTGCTCGCCATATAGATAGTGTCTCCAAATCTTCAAGGCGAAGACCACAGCAGCCAGCTCGAGATCATGTACAGGGTAGTTGACTTCATGTGTCTTCAGTTGTCTTGAAGAATATGCGATGACCTTCTCCTTTTGCATGAGTACACATCCTAGCCCGATTCCTGAGGCATCAGTGTAGACAGAGAAACTTTCTCCTTCTACTGGTAGAGCGAGAACGGGTGCTGAGGTAAGGCAGTCTTTGAGAGTTTGAAAACTCTTCTCACACTCTTTACTCCAGAAGTAGGGATTCTCCTTTCGTGTCAGACGCGTGAGTGGTACGGCGATCTTAGAGAAGTCCTTGATGAACCGCCTGTAGTAACCAGTCAGTCCTAGGAAGCTTCTTATCTCGGTGACGTTGGTTGGTCTCTCCCAGTTGAGTACAGCTTCGACTTTTGAGGGATCAACCGAGATGCCGTCCTTTGATATGACATGGCCCAAGAAAGACACTTCTTCGAGCCAGAACTCGCACTTGCTTAATTTTGCATATAGTTTGTTGTCTCGTAAGACTTGCAGTGCGGTCCTCAAGTGTTCTTCATGATCTTCCTTGGTCTTGGAATATATGAGGATATCGTCGATGAAGACGACCAAAAATTTATCAAGGTATGGCCGATATATGCTGTTCATGAGTTGCATAAAGGCTGCAGGAGCGTTGGTTAGACCAAAAGGCATAACAACAAATTCGTAATGTCCATACCTGCTCCTGAAAGCCGTTTTGAAGATATCGTCTTCCTTGATTCTTATTTGATGATAACCGGATCGAAGATCGATCTTGGAGAAGTATTGTGCTCCAGAAATTTGGTCGAATAGTTCATCGATCCTAGGCAATGGATATTTGTTCTTGATGGTAAGCTGATTGAGTTGTCGATAGTCGATGCACAGCCTCATCGACCCATCCTTCTTCTTGACGAATAGCACAGGCGCTCCCCAAGGGGAGGTACTTGGTCTGATGAACCCCTTCTCTAGCAGTTCCATCAGTTGTGCTTTTAGTTCTTTCAATTCGGCAGGCGACATCCGGTATGGTTGACGCGATACCGGGGCAGCTCCAGGAGTTAACTCGATGGCGAAGTTGACGTCACGTTCAGGGGAACTCCGGGTAAGTCTTCAGGGATACATCTGGGTAGTCCTGGACTATGTGGATGTCTTCTATTTTTGAACCTTTCTTTTCGACTATGACGGCCGCAAGGAAGCAAAACATCCTTTCCTTATCATGCTATGGGCTTTTAAGGCGGAGACTAGAGACATCCGTTCTTATGTCTAATCCCAGTGAATGCTAATTTGGGAAAGTCACTAAACATCACCCTTCCTTTCTTACAATCGACGCTTGCCCCATATGTGGACAACCAGTCGGCTCCCAATATGACATCATACCCTTCCATGGACATACATACCAGGTCGGCCTTTAGGTTAAGGTCTCCGATCATTACATCGGCAGATGGAAAGTATTGGTTTAATTTCTCCTTCTCCCCTAAGGGTGTTTTGTGACAGAGAATTCACCACCCATGGTTGTAGGTTTTGCAGTCAGGGTATTAGCAAAGGTTGAGATATAAATGAATGAGTAGCTCCAGTATCAATAACACAAATGCTGGCAAGGAGAAGACTCGCAGGGTACCTTCCACCACTCCACCTTCCTCGATGGTTTCTTCATTGTGTAGGGCTTGCAGCCTGCCTTGTTTCTTAGGCATAGCAGGGCGCTTCTCATTTTCTTTCAGCATCGGGCACTCGGGTATGCGATGCTCACGACTTCTGCAGCGCAGACACACTCCGGCTTTTCTCCAGCATTCATCAGCCGTGTGACCAGGCTTGTCACAGTGTTTGCAGTGGCTCTTTGTTGGGGTGTTGGGTACGAAAACCTTGGGTTTCCGTTCTTGGCTAGATCCCTCCGTGATGTTGAAGGGACGCTTTTTGCCGATGGTCGGCTTGGCAGATGCTGGTCCCGATGTCATTTCTTTCTTGACGAACTTCCCTTTGATACGGTCGGTGAAGTCCGTAGCATCTTCTAGTACCTGGGCCTTCCTAACCATCTCGGCATAAGTTTGTATCTCGAGTGGCGCCAGTTGGGTAATGTACTGAGGCTTAAGGCCATTTAGAAAGCGCTTAGCCTTCATTCTCTCAGTGTTGGTCAGATGTGCAGCATATTTTGCCAGTCTAGAAAACTGGGCTTCGTATTCGGCTACTGTCAAACTCCGCTGTTTAAGAGCAGCGAATCAGCAGCTTTCTTTTCTTGTACTCGTTCAGAGAAGTACTTAGCATTATAAGCTTCCTTAAATTCGGTCCAAGTAATTGGCCGTTATCCTTGTGCTTCCACCGACTCCCCCATGCACGGGCATCCTTCTCCAGTTGGAATGTTGCTAATAGGAGTTTGTCTCTCGTCCGCACATTGCATTACACGGAAGATCCTTTCCGTTTCCTTAGCCAGTGCTCCGCTTCATCTGGATCCGTAGACCCACTGAACCTAGGCGGGTTCAGACCCCTGAAATTGCGATGCAGCTCGCCTGCACCTGGTTGGTTTCCTCCACAGTTTACCACCGCCTTGCTGGGTGGCTTGTAGTATGGCACGAGTCAGTTCCTGGAGGGATTGTTGCATGCCTCTCATCTAAGCACGTTCCGCAGTCATTGTAGCTGGTTAGTTCCTACAAAATAGTTTGATAGTTATAATGCTGATTAAAAGTTTAATTTGTGCGTGTGTGAGTTTATTTTAGCTGATTACCCATGGTTCTACCCTCATCTCTCATAGGTATGATTACTAACTCTTAGTCGAGGCTGGTCAACCTAGATCACCCTATACTTAGAATAACCTAGGCTCTGATACCACAAAACTGTCACGCCCCAACGCGGAATATCGGAGCGCGAAGGCAGTTGCAAGAAAGGTATAGAGCAAGTACTAGACATCAAACCAGTGCACATTGAATAATACTAAAGCAAATCTTTCTCATTAATAACTTTTCAATGTCTAGTTACAACCACTAATATCAGAGCCATTCTATAGGGCCCAATTACATTTCAATGAAAGAAATAACTAACTATGACTCTAAGATAACGTAATGACTCGAGGTACTCCTGGCTTCACTCTTGGTCATTCCCTTCTTCGTGGGTGTAGGTGTCATCCTCGGTCTCACCTGAGAACACAACATCAAATAACATAGGGTGAGCGATAACGCCCAGTAGGACTTAAATCTCGGGCTCAAGCATGCATGCTTAAATCATTAACGCATTTAATGGCAGATTATCTAAAGATAGCATCTACAAGAGAGTCAAAATATAGCAGAGATAGCACAATAACAGAGAGCGTGTATAGTTTCCAAAATAGCACAAGTATCGAGTGTAACACGAATATCAGGATGGCCATAGCACAACTAGCACAAGTATAGTAATAGCCCGACGAGTATAGCACTTGTTTGTCATTCTAGACATCGAGAGAGTATAGCACGTTTTGTGTTTTGATTGTCATATAGATAGTCGAGATAGATAGCACTGAGCGTAATGCCAAAACTCTGATCATTTAACTCCCATGGGCACTAGCACTTTCGGGCGCACATCCCAGGACCAGATCGGCCCTTTATTTATTGCCAGACATTGGTTATATTGTTTATCTTTAGACAATCAGTCAATGGCCAATATAGAGTACCAAGAAGAAGATGAGAGCACTAGATGAATAGACGAGATAGTGAGAGAACGTGAATAGACAGCGAGTAGAGTATAGATAGAGCTAGTGGACATTGCACGTAATGCGACGAGTAAACAGGCGATAGTAACAGTTCACAACACGTGCACACTTGTGTTAGCAGTCAGGTGGAACTCACGACCCTACCACTGGCCTTGTTATGCACAGGTCCAGAGGTCTGGCGTGATTTAATATGAGAGTGAATCTTCTAATAGCCGTTTGGATCATATAGATCCCTAAAGGGTATCATAGGTATTAGGTACAACCGACTCGTCGACCATGTGGAATCCATGATCAGAGGAGACTTACGGAGGCCTTGTGCAAGAGTTCACTAGTCCGGCGAAAGGAATATCCGACGGAGAGTTCACCACAAGCCAAGAAAAAGTGTGTATATAAAACAGGTGCTTGACGTTCTCGAGGAATTCTAGGACAGTGGAGCGTCGATATCGTATATAAACAACGCGAGAATCAAATACAAGTCCTTTTTAAATAGGGCAATTAATGTACTTTATTTCCATAATTTACCAGGCACATTATGAGATATTTTCTGCAATATTTCAGCCATAAACAGATGGTTCAAGTGTGTGCAAGTGCAAGAGAAATCATAGATAGAAATAAGTCGTGAAGATGTATTTTAAAATATTCAATATTGCTCCATTTTTAGGTAAGGTTTTTACTGGGGGTATAACGGTAAGAAGGCGTAAGGATTATTTAGAAAGCGATAAAAATATTTTTCATGGGTTTTTCTGCAAAACTCTGAGAAGGCGACATAGGCCTATAAGGAATGCGACAGGGGTAGGGCAGATAGCGACAGGGGGTTACACAGAAGGCGACAGAGCTGTCTGCTCAGGCGGCCAGAACGCGACTGGGGTCATGTCATATTCAGAAAGCGACAAGAAAGGCGTCGCGATGGCTTGAGAAAGCGACAAGTGGATGGTCGCAATCAGACCCAGAAGGCGACATATCGGCTGTCGCAATCTGGTTGTCTGCACCTGGCTCTGACAGGATTCAGACCAGGCTTTGGATTGCGGGCCAACTTGAAATCAAATGATACAGGGTGCTTTGAAAAATCATAACTAATTGTATAGTGAACGAAAAATCATGAAACCAGTTGCAAATTAAACTAGACATGTAAGGGTACTTCCAATAAATCGGAATTAGAGAGAGAGCAGGTTTGAACATGGTTTGAGAACGAACAAGAACAAGTAACATATAACATGATACAGGGAGCAAGATCGATTTAATTCGAGTAACATGCTCAATAAAATTAGGGCTTTTAGGGGCAAAAGATGCCTATCATGCATCAGTATCTCCCATTAAAATTTGGAGGCATGAGATAGAGTATTCAAGGAGATATGAATTAAGCATGAAGGTTCGGGGTCATAAGAACTGCAGAACTTTGAAAATTCTAAGATAAGATTTGATCGATGGAAAATTATGAAATTTGAGGGTTTTGTTCCAGAGGGTAGAAAGATCCTACAGAAAAAGTTTCACGGTTTATGCTTGTGAGAATGCCTACCTTGACTCGATTTCCTCTTCTAGGGCTAGAACTTGAAGAACGGGGTTGAGAGCTTGAAATGTTCTTCTCCCCACGAAATCTCCTCCTCCTTGGCCTCTCCTTCTGGTCCAAGAATCCTTTGGCACGAGCTTGGGTCGGCCATGAGGGTTTTAGGAGAGTATTTAAGCTTCTCCTCTTTCTATTTCCTAATAGGACTCTAATTCTCTTAAATTCTGAAATTTCCTTACTTCCTCCTTCCTTCCTTGCTTTCCAATCTCTATTTAGACTAGGAAGAGATCCAAATTCGTGCTAATCCATATGGGGTAGGTTTAGGAATCCTATTATAACTCAAACTAGCTATTTAGTGCATTAAATACCTCTTTTCTATTTAGGTAATAATTTAGTTACGAATTTAGGGTATTTTCCTATTATTCTCCCTTTGTAAATAAATTATAGAAGATCCATTAAGCAAAGCCCATTACTCTTTTCCATTTAATGGGTTTTATTTAATGCTCTATTTAAATATCCATTTAGCTAGGTTTTAAATTCTTTATTTAAATTTTTATTTTTCGCAAAAATTCAGGTTGCTACAGACTCTCATAACGATTCGCTCTCATAATGATTCACTCTCATAACGATTCTCTCTCATAACGATTCGCTCTCATAACGATTCCTTTGTAACTTACACAGACTTCTCATAAGGATTCCTTTGTAACTCACACAGACTTCTCATAAGGATTCCTTTGTAAGTCACACAGACTCCTTTGTAACTCATAAGGATTCACTCTCTTAAAGAATCGATCTCATAAGGATTCGCTCTCAAGGATTCGCTCTCTTAAGGAATCGATCTCATAAGGATTCGCTCTCAAGGATTCGCTCTCTTAAGGAATCGATCTCATAAGGATTCGCTCTCTTAAGGAATCGATCTCATAAGGATTCGCTCTCAAGGATTCGCTCTCTTAAGGAATCGATCTCATAAGGATTCGCTCTCTTAAGGAATCGATCTTATAAGGATTCGCTCACATGGATTCCTTTGTAACTCTCATAAGGATTCCTTTGTAACTCTCACATGGATTCCTTTGTAACTCTCATAAGGATTCCTTTGTAACTCTCATAAGGATTCCTTTGTAACTCTCATATGGATTCCTTTGTAACTCTCACATGGATTCCTTTGTAACTCTCATAAGGATTTGCTCTCACATGGATTTCTTTGTAAAATATGGATTTCACTTAAACATAGATTTATTTTATATTTCAAAATATTTTTTGGCATCTAGTGAAAAAGTCAAATATTCTTGATTTGCGTAATCCTCTATCTTTCTGACAGGAGATCTTTTTGCTTATCTCTCTAAATCTTTTCTTTCCTGCCAACAAAAAGGGGATTACTTACCACTTCTGGGTGGCATCAGGAAACATAAAGGTATGAGCCTTTTTGACAGAAACACTCTTTTATCTAAACACTTTTTTCTATGCTTGCAGACCTCGTAGACCACAAATTATCAGAAGAAAGAGAAGATGAGCAACGGCTAGAACTCCAACGGATTTATTCAAATTGCTCATATAAAAGATGAAGCAAGGCTGAAGAAGAGGCATGAGAGCTTTCCTGAAGATCTTTTGAATGAGTGTACAACCAGTGAGGAACCTGAACTCCAAATACACTCAAAGAAAAAGAGAGAAAGAGCCTGAGCCCAAGAAGAAGTGTTCAAGCATCTGAAGCACTGAAGCATTCAAGCTCCTTCTTCTCTCTTCTCTCTCTCTCTATGTGCATCTTGTAATCTGGGGGAGAGAGTCTTTTGCTGAGAGTTCTTTTAGTTGGTTTTTATTTGTTCCAACTCTCAGCTTTGTTCTTTCTTTTCTAAGAAAGATCCTTGTCCGGCTGTAGGACTG
This sequence comes from Colocasia esculenta, assembly GCA_014218235.1. Classification (NCBI taxonomy): domain Eukaryota; kingdom Viridiplantae; phylum Streptophyta; class Magnoliopsida; order Alismatales; family Araceae; genus Colocasia; species Colocasia esculenta. The sequence continues at coordinate 15,220,268 of CM024761.1, forward strand.
TATACAGTTGTTAACCTAGCTAGGGGTTAGTGTCTAGCAGAACCGCACTGGGGTTTGTACCAGGAGTTGGCTTCTTTACCTGTAAGAGAAGTGGGTTGCCTTCTTGCCCGGGAAAGAGAAGAAGACCAGCTGGGCTGCTGGGTGTTGTAGTGTCCTTAAGGGGGACTGTACCCTTGGTTAGTGAAATCCCAAGAGGTTGCTTGGGGACTGGACGTAGGAATTCCATGTGGGAAGGGCCGAACCAGGATAAATCTCTTGTGTTATTTGTGTGATTGTTTATTTGCTTCCGCACTCTACTCTTTATCACACTAAACTAACCAAACCTTCAAGTGTTAATTTCTGTGTTTAAGTTTCTATTTCAGATTTCAGAAAAACCTATTCACCCCCCCTCTAGGTTAGCTTGCTGCCGTACCAAAAGGGCCAACAGTAGCGCGCTCGTAGTTGGGGGTACGGACACCAGTAGTCGACACTGGTCTCCAGCTAGTCCTGTTTTCCAATAGCTCACTTTAGGGTGCTCCGGCCAGAGACCCTAGAGGTGCCAGGCATGGACCTGCAGCGGTGTGTCTGCAGGTGTGGTGTTGGTTGGTCTCCATAGTTGTTTGACTTGTTCTCGTAGAGCGGCAGTTGGACCTTTCGTCCGTGACTGCAAGACTGAGAGATTGTTCTTGTGTTGTGTTGTCCGGGTTGGATACTAGCCTGATCAGCCAGTAGTCTGTTCCCGTGTAGTGGCGTCGTTCCTTTCTGACTCATGCTTTGCCACTGGCTGTGGCTCGTGAGCGTAGTCGAGGTTTGACCCGTTCGAGGTGTGCCCTAGTGCTGGCATAGTTGTGACTATGGTTGTGGCTTGTGGTGTGCCCGAGTGGTGGCACAGTTTTGGTTATAGTTGGTGAGTGTTGACTCACCAAATGTGGTTTAGCTCGCTATGGTGTGCCCGGCATTGGTTTACTTACGGTTTCCGTGCTGGTACCTTGTGGTAATAGGTATAATGGTTTGTGGTGGTACGTCGTATACCGGTCTTTTCTGGTGTTGACGTGGAACTGTGTTTCATGGAGGTCGTGTGGTGTGGCCTTCCACTCAATGTGCTTTATCTTACCTTCCTTGAGAAAGCTTCCATATATGATTTTCATGTGTGAAGGATTGGCCGTTGTAGCCAACCCTGCCATTCGGTGTGTGGCTTCCGACATATTGTGGTTTGGGGTATAAAGGGCCAGCTTTTGGTTAGCAGTCCTATTACCCACGTACTTGAGACTCGCTGTGAATCTTATAGCCTAGACTGTGGTTTGCCTGTGAGGCCTGAGGCCTAGGCGTTACTGTTGTTGAGCGGACTAGTGGTGTGGAACTAGTCCTGTTGTTCCCTCTTACTTTCCGAAGTTGTGAATAGTTAATGTGTTTATATTTAATTATAGCTTAAATTCAATTGTTGTGAGCATGAAATGGTTTGGCTATTAGTGCTGCTAGTGAGACCTTTTGGGGTTGAGGTGTCCGTGGTTACGGTGTTGTTTTGGGTAGCCCCTACTGAGCCTGTGACTTGTTGAGGCTCACTTCCCTACAGTTATTTTCAGGGCTTGCCGTGTGTTTGGCTTGCAGCGGCGTTGTGTCAGACTTGTACCATCAGTAGTTGAGTTGTAGTTTTTAGTGTTGTGTGAGCTTGTGCTCCCTCGGGGTATGCCCCAGGTAGTTGTACTTTTTAATTGGACATGTAATAATGTAATGGGACAGTTGTAAATTGTTATATATATGTATGAGCACATGTACTTTCTTGTGTTTAATACTGTGTAGTTATCTTTTATATTCCTACTGGACACTTGTGTGAGATATCCCTTACGAGACTTCGGTCCGTTCGCGGGAGGCGGATCTGGATATAGAGCTTTAATGGGCATAAATATCCAGGGCCGTCACATTAAGCTTTTCAAAACAATCGCAAAATAAGACATTCGGTGCATTTCCATTATTGATCAAGACCCTCCTTACATCATATTGATTGATGTTAGCCGACCCGACTAGAGCATCATTGCTCGATGACTTGACCCCTTCCAGGTCGTCATATGAGAAAGAGTTACATGTTTTTTTTGTCGGATTTGGTGTGCTTCTCTTCCTCGATTGGTAGACTCCCTAGACCTTGGCCTTCCATTTTCCCGAGCTTAATGTGTCAAGGGATGGTCTGCTCGAGAACATCATCACTACTCCTTTGACTGGTGTCTCCTCGTCTCTTCTCAGGCTCAACGAGCGTCAGTTTTCTCCTCCCCCTCAGTGCCATCCTTCAAAATTTCTATTGACAATGCCACACTTGATTAGCGCTTGGATCTCGAACCTGAGTTGATGACAATGTTGGTGGTGTGCCATGGTCTTGATGGAACTCGCAGTACCTACCTTTGTCTCTCTTGCAGGGTCCACTTTCATCTTCTCAGGTCACTATAGGCAGAGCTTGTCTCAAATCTCCATCAAGATCTAGGATGGGGCGATGGCAAAGGTTGGCAAGGGGGATCGAGCTTTCCTTGGCGAAAAATCATTCTGGTCGTGCCTTCTCAACCTCTTCCCCTCTCGGTGGTAGAACTATTCAAGTTCGATGGTCCTATTCTCCTTAATCATGACCAGGTTTTATGCGTGGGCCTGAAAAATGGCTTCCCCATTGGCATAACAATTTGCCTTTCCCATGAGGTTAGTGAACGTGGTTGGTGGCTTCTTGGCCAGTGAAATGTGCAAGTTCACGTCCGTCTTTCCACTCATGAGGGTAGAGACGGTGATGGCGACATCGAGACTTAAGATCCGTAGAGCTTCTGAGTGTAAGTGTCTCACGTAGTTAACTTCGTTCCGAGATGATCTTGGGCTAGAAACTATGGAGTGGGGAATAAGTCCACTGCTACGCTTGGTCTTGTCCCAACCTACAAAGAAGTTGCTCCTTGGGATGAGGGTCCCGGAGACGACCCTCCGACTGTCAAGTAAGTGAAATTATATTCCGAGTTGAGAAGGAATATTTTAAGAGACAGTGGAGAGAGAGTTGAAGTGTCTATGCATGACACCTAGCCATCCTCTTTTTACTTGTGGTTGTTGGGCTTCTATTGAAGTCTCTCTTTAGTTGGAGAATCTCCATCTTCCAATATAAGATTACTCTTCCGCATGAGGAAATTACTCCCCCCCATGGAGAAGTTTAAGTGGAGCTATAGCTGTTGGTTCTACTGTTGTTGAGCCTCTCATGAGCTTTATTGCGTTGGGCCCTAATGGGTGGCTTGGAGCCCTATCAATAGAAGTTTTTTTTTTTTCCTTTTTAAAATTTGACAACCTTTGTCCTCTTCTCTTACGTGAAATTGAAGGACATGGCCACTCAGAAAGAAAGTCAGGTTGTGTACGATTCAACTGTTGTGGTAGAAGATCCGCTCTGTTGGTAATTGGCTTTCAAGATAATTGTTATGCGTGGAACTATGAGATGGCGATGTTGACGTTGACTCTAGCAAGTTGATGTCGATCTTGAATGAAAGTGAGGAGAAGATTAGATCTATATGATCAAATTTGGATTTGGTAAGAGAATGAGCACTTGTAGATTTATAGGTTAAATGAATTTTTCCTCTCGCACAATTGAATGGAGTTGAGATTTGAATAGATAATCTTTCTCAAGCTAGCTCTCACATATCTACGGTTTAAAATTATCTAAATCTATGATCTCGCTGAATCTATATATGGTACCATTTAACCCTCTTTTATGGTGAAAGTTAACATCAATAATAAATTTTGATTGAAGCAAAATCGACCATAAAACTAATTTGTACAACATAGATGTGAGTATGGACGGATCCAACATATATTGAGTAGGGTCATGTGATTTCACTTAATTTTTTTTCTTAAAATGACCATTTAAATTGAAGATTTGAAGAATTTTTATTTAAGAGATGATCCCACTGAATTATTGTAGTAGGATCACCTCTCATGTGTAATATGTATATTTATATTATTTATATAATATTTGAAAAAAATTAAATGACTCCAATAAATAAAATTTCTACATCCGTCCCTAGATATGAGATTGTTGGAAACAATGATTTGGCCCTAAGGCTATTCTCTCAATTGTACAAACCTTGAATTGACTTGACCAAAGGCTGACAATCGAGTTGGGTTGGTTGTAGAATTGCCATGGGGAAAAGAAAAGAATCAAGGGGATCATATTAGTCATATATATATATATATATATATATAACATTAATATACATGTTCTAGAAACATCCAACATGTTAAAAAATGGTTTTATTCTAGATGGGTAGGATGCTCATCCGAACCGATTAGGAAGAAGATAAGAACTTACGCAACAACGCCCTAACTTTATCACCCTTGAACGCCGGGTCCAACTTAATTGCAAGTCCGGTTTTTCGAAGTCAAATCCGGTTTGTTAGATGGAGTTGGACTTAACGTACCCAAGCTAACATCCAAGCCAATCAATTGGGTGAAAATCTTCGGTCATCACCTTCAAAAAGTATTATTATGTTGAGATTTATTGTACCGATCGAGAGAAATGTAGTTCCTATCACGTTTTAATATATTTTGAGAAATTCACTGATCTACTTCGCGTTGATCATTGCATTGCGTTGTACTATGTCATATTTTTTAATTTTAGAATTTAATTTTTTATTTTAGAATCTAATTTTTTATTTTGAGACTCAAATTTTTATTTTGATATCTAATTCGACTCACTATATTAAAAGAGAAATTTATACGTCAAAATAAAAATTTAAACTTCAAAATTAGGAATTAATTTTTAAAATAAAAAATTAAATTTCAAAATAAAAAATATAATACGATGTGGTACAATGAATCATGCGAGGTGGATCAATAGACTTCTCCAAGTGGATTTAAAGTGATGGTTTCTTAGTGCAATAAAATTTTCTCTTGGGACTACTATATGTGTATTGTTTTGTATTGGTCAAGTAATTGTGAGAACGATTTGATGCACATACGATTAGGGTAGTGGATTTTATTACCATGTGATCAGGACAAGTATATATCCATCTTGTGTTGTTTTGAAGTATTTTCCATCGCTAAAATTAAGTAATCGTGTATTTTACACATCTTACAAAAGGATCCTCCCTGCTTAACCAATGGAAAACCAAGCATCTAGGTCTAAGGTGCACAAGGAACTAGCTAAGGAAGACACATGATTAGTGACTAATGAAGAAAGAATAAACAAGGAGTCAGCATCTAATCCGAGTACACCCGAGAGTATCACACTTAGGTGGTGTTTGATAAGATTTATTTAAAATATCTAAATCTATTTTTTTTATCTATTATGATTTAATAAGTACTTAAAATATATTAGACTTTTATTAATAAGAGTTATTTGTTAATCGACTTAAATGACATCTATATTAATATATTATTTTATATAAATATCATTATTAAAATAGCATTCGTTTGAAGTCTCCTCATCTTCCCCCTCCGCCGCCGAAGGAGATGACGATGAACACCGCTCTCACAAGCGGCCCAACCAGCAGGCGGACTCGGGTGAGTCTTCAGTGGCCGTGGGGGGACGAGAACTGGAGGTGGGCGTGGCGACGGCGGTGGGGGTGGGGGTGGGGAGGTCGGGGGGTTGAGACTGCTGGGGCTGCTGCTGTGGTGCGCATAAGTGATGGCGATGGACCGTCTGGGAGAGGCACGAGAGCTTCTGCCGGAGATCACGGAGCTGTCCTCCCTATGCGCAGTGGAACGATGACCCCAGTGACAAGTTCAGCTTCACCTCCTCCATGATCGCCCGCCATAGCTTCGTCTCCTCGTCGACTGTCCCCTCCTCCAGCAGCGGTCGCAGGTTCGTCCACAGGAGTAGCCCCACGTTCGCCCCCTCCAAGCACCTGATCCCCACCTTTGCCAACCCCGCCGTGAAGGCCATCCGCCTCTCCGCCAGCCGCCGTGTACTCTCCTTCATGAATGCGTCCATGAACTCCTCGTCTGACAACATCGACATGAGGAGGCACTGGGTCTGAGAGGAGACCAGCCAGAAGCTGGACATCTGCTGGTTATAGAGCACCAGCTCGTCGTTGTACGAGTAGACAATGCTGACACGGAAGCCAGGGAGGCCGAGGACCTTGGAGAGGTTGTAGATGATGTCGACGAGATCCCGGTCGCAAATGTTGGGGTGCTCCTCAAGGACGCCCGTGATGCTAACGAAGGCGGGGAGGCCGGAGATGGTTGCAGAGTAGATCTCATCGCAGACTAGGTGGATGCGGTGCTGGTCGGCGAAGCGGAGGAGGTTGGCGAGGGTGTCGCGGTCGAGGACGGTGCCGAGGGGGTTGGAGGGGTTGGTGAGGATGAGGCTCTTCACCCGAACGCTGGAGCAAAGGAGCGGAATTATTGCGGAGAAGTTGAAGGGAGAAGGAGCAGTGGAGGTCGGAGAGGAATCCGCCGAGGATCTCGGCGGAGGAGCTCGGTGCACTAGTGAGGATCTCAATGGAGGAGCGCCACACCTTGTTGAGGAAGGAGCCGTATAGAATGGGGAGGCGGAGAAGAGGAGACGATTTGGAGCAAAAAAAATATACTAGCCTTACTTTTTTTTAAGAGGTAATTTAAGACACAAGACATCTTTTAAGATATTCTTTAAGAGCTTTTACTAAACAATCTAAAAATATAATGTCTGACCGCTTCAAATAATTGACATATATTAAAAGTTATCAAACAACCCCTTAGTTTGTGAAACATGTTAGAGAGATGGGGAAAACCTACATCGTAGTTAGCGTTTAAGGGAGTTGTTTTGCTTTAGCTATTGCATGCTTACTGAAATGTTAAAAACTACTTAGAGAAAGTGATCACACTACAAGAATAACACAGTTTAGCTACGGAAGTTAGCTACGGAAATTTTTGTAGCTAATCCGTAGGTAATTTACTGCGGATTAGCGACAGATAATATGCTGTCGCAAAATTGATAATTTAGCTACAGATTTGCGATGGAAATACTCGGTCGCTAATCCGTAGCTATTTAGCTACGGCTCAGCTACAAAAGTATTCCATAGCTCTATCTGTAGCTAATTAGCTGTGGATCCGCTACGAAAACATTCTATGCTAAAGTCGTAGTTAATTAGCTGTGGATCCGCTACAAAAATATTCCATAGCTAAAGTCGTAGCTAATTAACTACGGATCAGCGGCCAAATATTTATTTGTGTATACATAAATATATACGTATAAGTATATATGTAGTAGTGTAAGTATATATGTGCATTAGTATATACAATGTATAAGTGTATACTCACAAGTATATATATAGTTTATAAGCATACACATGTATGTATATGTATTATGTATATATTTATATATATAGTATATAAGTATATACATGTATATAATTATATAAACGTACATACATAATATATATTTATTTACATATATAGTATAGTAGTAAATATATATATATGAATGTACATGCAGTAAGTATATGCCTATTAATTAGTACTATGTATAAGTATAATAGTATACAAGTATGAAGTACTATATTTATATTAGTATTTTAATATATAACAATATAATATATATATATGTATATGTATAAATTTATAAGTAGATAAATATGTTTATATATGTAAATACATACTTATGTATACTTATATAGTTACACATATTTATATATTTAGAATGTTATATATTTTTATGTATATTTAAATATGTATATACTTCTATATATAATTTTTATTTATTTATATTTATAAATTAATATTAGTTAAATAAATATTAGCCATTAAAACTTTCTTTCACTAATGTAATTTTCAAATTTTATTATAATTAATATATAATAAAAATAAAAATATATTTTTAATAACATATAATCTATGTAAAAAACCTCCGCCCCCTTCTTCTTTTCGCCTTTCCCCTTTCTTTGGGCTTTTGTCTGCGCAGGAGGCGGGAGGTTTCACGCCGGTGCTTTGGGCTTTTCTCTGGGGTGTCTCCGGTTTCGCCTGCGCGGAGGAGGCGCGAGAGGTTCCGCGCTGGGGTTTCGGGAGCTTGAGGTGGCGCGGGAGCTTTCGCTTGCGCGGAGGACAGCTAGGGTTTCGCCTGCGCGAAGGAGGCGCGAGAGCTTTCGTCTGCGCGGAGGAAGTTGGGGTTTTGCCTGCCCGGAGGACGCCGCGAAGGACTTCGTCTCACGGTGAAGTCGAGAGGGGCGTCGTCGGGGTCGTCGGGCACGTTCGCCTTCAGGTACATCATGATCTCTCCCCCCTCCTTCGGCACCATCCCTACGAAGAAATTCACATAAAAAATGTCCAAAACAATAAAAAGACATGGGAATGCAGTCCATGTGCACCCCCACCGCCGTGGAGGAAGAAGCCAATTTCATGTATGTATATATTTAATTTTTCTTCATCTTATTATGATTATTTACATATTTGTGTAATAACTATTGTTTCTATTTTTTGTTTACAAGTCCCTCCTATTCGTGATCCTACTATTGAAGCTCATCAGGTTGAGAGGGCCGAGAGAGACGATGATGAGGATGAGGATCCTTGTATTCTGGATGACTAGGAGCATATTATCATTTTCTTTTTATAATTTAGAAAACAATCTTACTTTTGCTGTGAACTTTCTAATGAGACATTAAATGTAAGTGTGGATTTATGTTTTTATTTGTGTGATATATCTATGTGTGTGGATGTATGATTCCATTGAATGAATGAGCAGGTTTACAGGTATTATTGAATGAATGAATGAATGAGCAGGTTTATAGGTATTATTGAATGAATGAATGAATGAATGAGCAGGTTTACATGTACTATTGAATAAATGAGTAGGTTTACAGATACTTATACAAAATTTGTGAGAAAATCATTTTTAAAATATTTATTTTTCCTGTGATTTTGGTTTAGCTACGAATTTGCTAAGGAACTTGTTGTAGCTAAGTCGTAGCTAATTAGCTACGGCTTAGCTACAAAATATTTCCGTTGATTAGTTGTAATTAGCTACGGATTAGCTATAGAAAATTCAACTTTTAATCTGTAACGAATTTTAACTACGGATTAACTATGGAATTATCCATAGCTAATCTGTAGCTAATTAGCGACAGATTAGTTATAGAAATATCTACAGCTAATCCGTAGCTAATTAACTACGGATTAGTTAGCGAACGTGGCTGTAGCGAATTAGCGGCTAGAAATTAGCTACGGACGCATTCTATAGCTATTCTGTAGCTAATCCGTAGCTAAATTGGTTAGCTACGGAATAGCTACGATTTGGGTCGGTAGCTAATCTACAATATTCTTGTAGTGTGAAAACTAGAAAGAATAGGCAAATCACAAAATAAAAAGACAACGATTAGAAAGCAAAATGCTCCGCAGGTTCCTGTGAACATGTTTCCCACATATTTATACGTAACTTTAATGCATGATAATCTCTATAAAAGATACACTAAGAATTAGTGGCGGATGTAAGATTTTAATTTAGTGAAGTTTTTAATGATGTATCTATAAATTATATTTTTAATTTAATCAAGTCATTAATGATGAAAAATTATATTTTTAATACTTCAATAGTGTCACATGATCCGACTCACTATAAACTAAATCCATCACTGCTAAGGATGTTATTAAAGACAATGCAAAAATAAGAATAACAATTCTATAAATAAGTGAAATGAAGGGGACAACTCCAAATATGTAAGGATAATGTGAGATTCAAACCATGAACTTTGAATTGTTCTTTTGGGAAACTCAAGGGAGTGCATGTGAAACATCAGCAAATGCCAAGTGGGAGTAGCAACCAAAGCCTCCTTCCAAGAAAATTTGGGAAGCTTCCAAGATTTGCATCTAGACCTCCTCACGCAATAGCATGCTATGCTGCCCTCCTTTTTGACCCGCTTTGAGGTAATCTTTACTTGTTTGATCTTGTGGGCCGGGGATACCTTTCTTCTACCTCTCTCTCTCTCTCTCTAGCATCATTCCAATCCTCTCAACTACAATCCAAATTCTCATGGGTGATATCAGATGTTACTTCCAAGTCATGGACAAGCAAGATGCATCGTACAAGGTGCTTCTTCACCAACCTTAGAATCTCTAAAGGGGCATTTCGATAGTTGGTTGGAAGTGTTTACGTAAGTAAATCAGATCGAAAAATAATGTTAAGCTTTGATGTATCTACAATAAAGAACTAACCACCTATATATTCTATCCTTTGGATGTGTTCAATTATGCCACCAAAATAAGAAGTTTATAACTAAAATAAGAAAAATAAAAAATTTTGGGTTTACTTTTATGACCTTCCGCTAACCCATGTTATCTTATTCCCTTATCACAGAGTACCTCAAGGAACTAGTGATGAAGAGTCTTTCGCAAATTTTCTTAAAAAATTGTGTGTGTCCCTTTTGATAATTTGATAAATTTTAATAACACATAATTATCAGATTTGTTAATTCAAAAGATGGTTTGATAATTAGAAAGATAACTTATCAAAGTGTTATCTCCAATAAATACTAGTAACTCTTGATAGATTATCTCAATCTCTCATGTCTGATAAAATTATCAGTCTAGATAATTTTTTCTTCTAAAATAAAAATCTAAAATTAAAGATATCTTATCTATGAATAAATTATAATAAACTATCTTGCCCTATATGACTATAAGAAGCATCATCATCATCATCATCAACAACATAATTTTATCCCATTATCTGAGGTCGGCGGCTATACAAATCATGCTCTACCACCCAAGATTTCTATCAAGTGTTATATTCGTGTTTAAAATAAAAGAATCAATATCTTTTTTCATAACATCACATCAACTCATTTTAGACATTCTTCAATTTTGTTTATTAATATCTGTTAGGATTTGGTCATATCTTTTAATCGGTGTCGAATTAGGGTGACAATGAAAGTGTCCAAATCACATTAATTAATCTATTTCCTCTCATTTTATTATCAAATGGAGTTATTCACAAATCCTCGTTGAAGCACTCATTCTTGATTTTATTTTGCTTAATTTTACCATTTATGCATCTCCATATTCTCAGCTTCAATTATCCAAGGTGGTGGAGTTACTGCTGTGAATGACCATGACATTGCAACTCCACAGGGGATATATAGAAAGGAGGGGCATAAAATTTATTCTTATAAAGAAGCTCTACAGCAGTCACCAATTGTGTTACATGAAGCACATAAAACTCCGATGACTACTACTATTATGGAATCTTCCAGCTCCTCATCTGGCCATCGAAAATTCGCAACACGACCTAGTCAGAAAGGAGGTGTCAGAATTTATTTACCGATACATCGTATTCGTTCTCCCAGCCCGATGAATCAACCCCCACCAAATGTCACCTCCACAACTCATACGATGTAAGATAATATTGAAGCAAGACAACCTAATGTTATGTCTGTTGCAGAGCGTGCTAGAGCTGAAAACATATTCATGTTTGGAGCTAAATTATTCCCAGACTCATCCGATCAAGACACCGATGAAGACGATGCGAAACGCTGTGAAAGACGATCGGACCTACGTCCTCTTACTGTTCTTCATTGTACCTACTCCTGAGACGAGTCATCCATGAAATTTTAGACTGTTTCTTTAATTTTCCTTCTTGGCTGATGCCACCTGCCCGTTTGTCCTTTAGACTTTTGTCTGGTTCTTTCAACTCTATTATATAAATAAAATGAGTAAATATTATCTAAAAAAAATAAAATTCTCATCTCTACTATATATATGTTGTTAATGTATTCCATCCGTACTATCTAACATTCGGTATTATATAACAAACTACAGTTCTATAAAGCATACATAGGATTAAGCCATCTGTACATGTAAAATTCTCTTTGTTGTTCCTTTTAGTGCCTTTGCCTCCTTATTGTAAGTCAGTTTTCATCCATATTAATCTAGTGTGCCTTCCGATTATTGCGCAATCAAATCTCTACGGTTCATAGATTAATGTTCATATTAGAGAAGACTGCCAAGCCATTTGTAAGTGGCTTACACCCATAATCAAATAAGACCACCAAAACCACACAAATATCTTAGCAAATTAAGTAACACTTATTTCACAACTAAACATCTAGTAAAGAGTGATGTCACAAATAGTAGATTAATCACGAATGTGCTTCCTACGCATGTTTTATTATAAATTTAGGGATCTAACAATTATTACTCATGTTACTAATATTCTCTCTCACTTTCTCTCGAGAGCACAATACCGAGGTTGCTTCGTCACGGCCACCACAAATTAAGGAAAATAGTTGGTTTACTTAATGTGACCAATCCATCTCCACTGACTCTACTTTTTCTTAAGATGACTTCAACTTAATGTTCCCATTAGTTCCGACGAAAGGTAAATGCAACTCTTTAATCTCTTTAATCACGTTAAACTAAGGCCCTGTGTGATAATACTTATTCAAAGTTTAAAATATGAAATACTTAATTTTTAAGATTTTAAATTATTTGATAACATATTTAAAATTATATCTTAATTAATTATTTAAATCTAAAAAATTACTTAATTTTTAAGCTAAGATAGATCACTTTTTTTTTTTCAGATCGATGATCGGCGATGAATATTGTTGAAATCCGACGTCGGCGACCGGCTCCGGCAATTCAATTTTTTAAAAAATATTTTTGATAATTTTGATTTTTAAACTCAAGATCTACTTAATAGTACTATAACATCTTAACCAATTATGTTACACTTTAAATATTATTTAAATTAACTATCAACCACATCTTAACTTATATCTTATATATATTAAATTCTTTTTAAATTTCGAATTTAAAAAAATAGATGTAAAATTAGATTTAGATAATTTAAATAAGTGTTATTAAACACCAACTAAATTTACACTCCACGATTGCAGGCGCTCAATATGCTAATAATTTTCTCCAAGTTTTTGGTCCAACGACATCGAGCACTTCGCTAATTTTTCCACGCGGTTACCTGTGTGGTTCATGCTTCAAATGTCCCATGCTTTCGCTCTTTCAAAGGATATATATTTCTGGGATAAATTAACTAAGGTAGATTAACCCGCATATTAACTTATCTAATTTTGAAAATAAGAATTAAACTGAAATAACATTAATTTAGATAACTTTTGTTACATCAAAAAAATAACTATTACCAGCATAACATCTCAATTTAAAACATTTCTTTTTAAGTTATCTTGGGATAGTAACTTATCTCACCATTTTGATAAAATAAGAAAAGGTGAGATAAGTTACTATCTCAAGATAACTTAAAAAAGAAATATTTTAAAATGAGATGTTATGCTGGTAATAGTTACCATTTTTATTTATTTATTTATAAAATATATTTAATATTTAGATAGACCGGGAGATAGATTGGACAACTTAACTTTGATCTTATCCCTTCAATTTTCTTACCTTATCTATATTATTTGATAAATTACCTGCACAATCAAAACAGATCAAACAATTAACCCGTGATGTACCTTTTTACTACCCCGCCACCAAAACCGAATAAAGTGGTAATAAGTGCATTTAATTATTCTTACCAACGTAAATCATAGTGGATCTAGCTGGTCACATCAATCCCTATTAATTTCTCGTGACACCCGACACGAGCCCCATGAAACCTGTGGCTTGTCACTTGTGACGCCAATCTAGCCGCGCGGAGCCGTCTTAGCCGGCTGTCGTCTCTTTTCTAAATCTTATCGGATAGCGGATGGCGGCGACGCACAGGTCGGTTGTAGGCTCGGCGTTATCCATCTCGAGTTTTCCGCAGTACCGAGGAGCACCTAATGGTGGCGCGCCTAGCGGCTTCGCGGCTTGCGGTGGTGCGCCCCGCCAACCTCTCCAGAGAGCCGTACGCGGATCAGACGCAGGAGGCACGTGTCCATCACAGAGATGGGGTGGCTGCGTAAACCGGGTTAAAACGTTTCCCGCTGGTTAAGTCTTTGACGCTTATCCACTCGGAAGTTGGAAGGTTCACGATCAATCTTTGACGCTTATCTTAAAATAAATAAATATTTTCCTAAAAAATACTTGTTTATAATTCTTTTAATTAGTGACATATTTTGAAAAGATCTTTGCATATAAGGTGTTGCTGTATAAAATACAAGCTTTCCATTTTAAAAAGGATTTACATACAAACGAGTCAATCATTTTTTTACCTGTTAAAATATATGGTCTTTATTTTCTCATAATTTTTAAGCTATCCTATCGCAAAAGTAGAAATCACAAGAAGTCGAAGAAAAAGCAAATTTTATGGACAAGGAAATAAAAAAAAACATTATGAAGAATGTTTTCTCTTTCAAGAAGAAAAATGACCTACCTACCTTTTAATATTACTGAAAATAGAGAAGTCCTCCGCTCGCCCTTTTCCGTTTTTATTGCAGTTCATATCCCCAACGTTTAAGGTCCACTGTTCTCATATCATGAGAAACACATTATTATTTTTCTAATATACGGGATCATACAATGTTTGAGATTTTTTTTCTACTCAGACCCTTTTTGGGGTAAGTTTTTTCTTCTCAAAACTTATTACATGTCGTTTTCTTTGCAGACTGGTCATATACCCATTAATCAGTACATATCAGCATTGCACAACACGCTTCATCTGAAAAATGAGATCATTAAAAGTCAAATGAAAAAAAAAAAAAAAAACAAAGTCTGGACAGCACATGATACTGCATGAAATTTCCCTTCTTTCAGGGAATCCAAGACTGTTTGCCTCTGGATTTGCTATATTTCTGATCTGAGTTTTGGGGAACAAGAAGTTGGGTTCGATCTCATTATGCTAAGTGATTAGATGCTTTAAAGAAAGGACACCAAATACATGCACAAATCTAATTATTTGTTCTAATCAGGAGCACCACTACTTCTGTATGATGCATGATGCATTTCATTGTCTCTACAGATAGATGAAATCCACTAGAACTGACGGGAGGATCCATATTTGTCAGCATGCGATCAAATAATTTCATGCCCCTATTTAATGTTTTAAATTTCCGTTTCTTAAAAGATATTGTCTCTATTTGGAGTTTGTCATTTTTCTAGAAAAAGCAAAGGGAATCTTGATAGAAAATGGATAGATCTTACTTGTTTACAAACACATTTATTTTTATTACATCTAATATGAAATAAAACTATGCCCAACATGGATTAGAACAAAATAAATTGACCCGAACCCTTCATTTTTTGAACAATGTTAGATTAGATTATGAAAAACGAGGGATAAAAAATTGACCTAGTCTTTTAAACTTGAGACCCAAACCCATCGTTGGTTTTGAACGCCTCGTTGCTAAGTTGAGTGGAAAGCTTGGGATACATGTTGATGAGACCTAGCAAAAGAAACAACAAACAAGTAATGGATTCCATTAACAATTGTGGGCATTCTTTTCCTCCCTATCTCCATCATCCTTTCACATAGTTTTCTAATTTGGAATCGTGTCATCGATCCTCCACAAGGGAATGGACTGGCTCCAACAAACGTGACTGATGCTAGAGTGTGACCTGTTGTCTACTTCAATAGGGACTGTGGCAGCAGCCCATGAGGGGAAACCCCCGGCCCTCTCCCGAAGTCACATTTCTTAATCTTAACGGAAGCACATCACATTCTGACGTCAACGAACGCAATGGTTCAATTATATCCTTTAAAAAATAAAAAAAACCTATATCCTAATGTTCCTTTTTTCTCTCTGCGTAAGAAAGACTTAATTGAGAATCAAATTCTAGCTCATATTTTAGGTGGGAATATGGTTCTTTTTCCGGGGTCCTTGGATAGAATAACTCGCTTCTCTTTCTTTCTGTAAGTCTCTTTGAAGTTGAAGTAGTGCAGATTTATCTGATGAGAATTATTTTTTAGTAAAAAAATATTTGACCGACCAAACGTTGGGATTGATCACTCTGACCAAGGCCCGTGGCTGAGTAACAATTTTACCGGTTACTTGGTCAGCTGAGATTTAAGTTTTTCCCTTATCCAAGTCAATGTGGGTCCGTGAATTTGCTACTACGAGAAATTTGAATGGAACTTTCTCACATTTAGACCCGAGTACTAATATGTAAAACTTCATGTCATAAAAGAAAGGTAATTTTAAGCGTGGGTCGTCATACTTTTTTGTCGGATAATTTTAATCTCATCGTCCTTTTGGTCGTATATATATATATATATATATATATATATTCAGACTAGAAAATTTAATACCCACATGATTTATATGCCTATTCTTCACTTAGCCGACACGAACTTTTACCCGTTGCCATCTCTGAACAGAGACCAAGCGGGAGAAGACTAGTCTTCCTCTCCCACCGTAACACTACAATTAATCTAGAAAAGTTAAATTGCCCAACAGCCCAAAATTAAGAACTAATGTTCGTGATGCATGGTGCATGCATGGGTCGGCGACCTGTCTTTTTAACAACGACTTGATTGCCGTGCTAAGTTGTGTCAGTCCATGCTCTTACGTACCATTAAACCTAGCTACCAAAAAATTGACGCGCGTTTTAAAGAAAGGCGTCACCATATATATATAGTTCATCCTGTTCTTGCTGATAGACCAATGGGAACATGAAAACGACATCAACCAACCTCAGGGCATGCATATAGCTAGTAGGGAGGATTGGCATGCGGATGGGAAGGGGAATCGAGTCTGTAGCAGCTGGGAAGAGTGGGTGAGCTGAGCTCCTTTCAAATACTTCTACTAAAGCGTTAATTATAATCCTCATGGGTTATTCCCCTTTTAAATCTTTGGAGAAATTTCTTCTACCCGCCCACACAAAACTGGATGTGAGCCCCCGCCGCACGCTCATGACAGTACTTGTATTTGTGACAGTGGGTGAAACTTTTGATACCCGGGTACGTTGCTTCCGACGTCTAGATTTTCGCCTTCGAATTATTCTTTGATCGATCGTACATATTTTTTTAGAACCATCGATCCTCCATAGAGTTCTATTTTATATTAGATTTTCTTTCCTTATATTGATATTCATGATGGGTTATTGCCACCCGATTTGTAAATGACTTTTTGCCTAGCCTCTTTTTCATTAATAAAATGGCCTAATTAAGGTTTTTTAGCTATTTTTTTTAATACCTATATATATAGGAGGTGTTGAGTTTTTTTCAAAATTTTGATCATGATTCGTTGTACCGTGCGGATCGACCATGCCGTATTTTCGTGATATTTTATGGTACTGTATTGTACTATTAAGATACAGTGGGAAATGAGTCAGTTTGACTTTTTTCTTTGTGAGTTGATCAATGTTTAAAATGAACAAATTTTAAAAGAAAATGAACAAAATATAAGAACATTACATAAAGAAATTAAAAATTATAAGAAACTCTATTTAGTTATTCAAGTTAACCCAACACAATTATATAATATCTTGATCTATGCTGTCTTGAATATACGAAGTAGATGCCAATTAAAGTTCTTATTATCTAACTATACAAAATTTACATCTCTCCATCAGTAAGAGGATTTTGCCAAGAAAGGGTTTTCATAATTTAATATTATTATATAGATTGCATGATACTATATCATATTGCAGTAGTCATGTATATATCGGTCTAATTCAAATGAAGTTTTTTTTTTAATTTTTAATTTTTATTATTTTGAGATTTTCTAGTTTACTTTATGCATATCATATAAATAAACTCTATTCACTAACTTAATAAGATCTAAATTAATATCTTATTTGATAAAAATATTTGTCAATCTCTGTAGAGTCGTCGAATTCCAACGACAGTCTGTCAGAATTTGATGGCTCATCAGTACCGGTGGTTGGAATCCGATGACTCGTTGGTCGTCAATAGTCAAAATATGACAACGGGTCGCCGATGAAATCATCGTATTTCGGCACGACTTTGATTGTGCACACCTCGATAGGATGACATCTGATTTTAAAAATAAAGTCAAATATGAAGTCATCATAATTATCAAAAAAATATATTGATTCTAAAAATATAAATACCAAGAATTATTGATATATAGATTTTAAGATTAAGTCGACCTAATAATTTTTAGGTAATTTCACTTGACAAAAAATTAATTTAAAAATTAAAATGAAATGATCATAATTTGTATCATCTCTTAATTAGCTTATATTTAAAATTTTATCTTAATTAAAATTATTTAGACTCCTTAGATATGTCGGATGTGAGAAAGAAAAATAAAAAAAGGGGGGAGAGAGAGAGAGAGAGAGAGAGAGAGAGAGAGAGAGAGAGAGAGAGAACCAACCGTGTCATGACACGATACAAGTCGACTGTGCCAGTGCGATATGTTCCGTTACATCCAACCTTAGTTTTGATACATCTTAGAAATTGGAAAAGCATCGATCATGCTTGTTTGCCATTTGAATAACTTTTTTTTTCTTCTTAAAATTATGTAAATCTTTTGAGTGAGCTGCCATAAGTTATCTTTATATATATATATATATACAGTTTCTTTTACCCGTTCTAAGGGGAACAAGGATGTGGACGCCCATCTCTCTTTTACCCGTTCTAAAGGGAACAAGGATGTGGACGCCCATCTCTATCTCCTTGTCTCCTTTCTAATTAGCTGAATTGGTTGGTCATATATAAGCGTTCAACAGTCACCCTTAACATAAGAACAACATGTCTTAATCAAAGGACGATTAGAGTGAACATTGCAAAAAAGGAAAACAAGGATCTGACTTGAACGAAACGTCTGTCTCCAGGTTAACACCACAAGGAACGCATGCAGTCTCCCTTCCAACCCCATTAGATCATCTTCTGCTTTCTTCGACGTGTGCCATATCGATTTCCAAACGCTTGATCAGGTTGGAAGACGGCGTCTTGGTGGCCCTCGTCAATGCTTGTAAGAAGGGCAACCGGATCTCTTCAAATCCAGAGGAATACTTTCCGTGCACCATGTTTGAGCGTCATATGTAATTGATTCATATTAAAGTGATAAATATAGATAAAGAATTTTTTTATGAAAAAATAAAAAATATATACTATAATAAAATTAAGATTTGTCAACGAATATATATCAGCGACTAACAAAAGTCGTTGAGATATCGACCATTTGTCAGCGGCCCCATCTTGTCGTTGACATATTCTGACATTTGTCAACACCGATATATAACCGTTGATATATGTTTAACATTTGTCAACTGTCAGTTAAAACGTTGACATATGATTAACATTTGTCAGCGGTTTCAGATAGTCGTTGGCAAATACAATATTTGTCAGCATATCTGTATTGTTGTTGACAAAAATGATGGAATATTTGTCAACGGCTCCAAAAACTGTTGACAAATATTACATTTGTCAGTTGCTAACTATGCCCGTTGATAAAAAATGGTGAAAAATGGAGGGGAATTTTCCGCCTTTTAAGGGTGCAATTTGTCAACGTCTGCGGGAACCGTTGACAAATATCACATTTATCAACGGCTAACTATGCTTGTTGACAAAAATGGTGAAAAATGGAGAGAAATTTCCCGCCATTTGGGGGTGCAATTTGTCAATGGCTGCGTGGAGCCATCGACAAATATCACATTTGTCAATGGCTAACTATTCCGGTTGACAAAAAAATGATGAAAAATGGTGGGAAATTTCCCGCCATTTGGGGTGCAATTTGTCAACGGCTGTATTGAGCCATTGACAAATGTCTCATTTGTCAGCGGCCCTTTGAGCCGTTGACAAATATCTGGCAAATTCTTGGTCCGACCAGGTCATCCTCTCTCTTCACCCAGCCCCTTTTCTCCCAACCCCGCACAGGAGAGGCCAACCCTTTTCTCCCAACCCTACGCAGGAGAGGCCAGGGAGAGGGAGAGAGGGAGAGGGGAGGACAGCGGCGGCGGCTACTGTGATGGAGGGAAAGGCCCTGCGAGCCCTGCGGCTGCGATGGCGGCCAACTTTGTCGGTGACGGCGATGACTCCGACAACGGTGGCGACGACGGTTGGGATGGGTTCGCCACCTCTCTCTCTCTCCATTTATCCTCTCCCACGATCAGCTAGGCACCTCCATGTTGCTCTTCTCCAGTCCCCCTCCGGCAGTCTCCTTCGACAAGGGAAGGATGAGCTTTTTTTTTTGGTCAACTGTGAAATCAGGTCCTTCCCATGGGGAGCACTCCATGGAAGGAACACAGTCTCGTTTCAAGTTTCTCTGTTCTTAGGAGCTAGTCATGGTCGCCTCATGGAGATTGTACAACCCCCACTCCCATTAAAAAGCTGAGGCCATCTGTTTGCCTTCTTGTGACTCAGAACACTTCGTCACCACTGCAGTGCAAGGCGCTAACACAACGCAGCAACTAGAACCAGGCAAAGGTGTGGTCTGTTCGGACTTCTAGCTAGCGAGGTATTTGCTTCATCCTCTATTCCACAAAGGCGGAAACCCAACGCCGAACACATATGGCCTCCCCCAAGGTGCTGCTCTCCACGGCGGCGGTGTTAGCGGCCTCCGCCATGCTCGTCTGCACCATCGTCAACGATTTCCTACCCCACCAGATCCACGACTACATCTTCTCTGGCGTCGCCGCCGTCCTCGGCCAATTCACCTCCAAGCTCGTCATCGCCATCAAGGAGTTCAACCGCTTTTCTGTCAACGAGCTGTACAAGGCCGCTGAGGTCTACCTGGGGTGGGGGAGGGGGGTTGCATGGCGGAGGAGGCGACGGGGGATTTTTTTTTATTTTTTATTTTAAAAATAGATATTTGTTAGAGGCTTCAGCAAGCCACTGACAAACTCTTCACATGTCAGCAAATAACAGCCGCTAACATATGTTCCATATGTCAACGGCTATAATTCGTTGAGATATCCCATTTATGTCAGCGGCTGTTAGCCACTGACATATGTATCTTATGTCAACGGTTATTTATGTCGTTGACAAACATTAGTCGATGACTCATTTGTCAACAATTTTCTCAACGATCATACGACTGTTGACATATGTATATGTCAATGGCTATTTATCTTTTGTCAACAGCTATTAGCCGCTGACATATGTATTGTTTCTTGTTGTGATATTCTCCTATTTTAAATCGAGACATAGATTAATTTAACACCTTGGTGTGCATGCTATCGACATATTTGCTACGTACGCATCATTTGGCAGCTCACAATAGAAATACTATGTTGTATGATGCCCTCTGTTGCCTTTCTTCAAAGAATTGAAGTGGGTTCTTGAATAGCTTTAGGTGTGCAGAGTCTTCTAGCTGCCGATTCTCACGAGATCTTAAATTTATTTATTTGATGAAAAATATCAATTGGCACCTTTAAGAAAGAGAAGTAGTTAGAAGATCCCTAGAGCTGTTGGAGGGGGGAATCTTCGATGCTCAAGTCAGAGAATTGACTTGGATATGAGAGAGAGAGAGAGAAGAGAAAGTGAAAACAAAACAATTTTAGGCATGTGCTTGCCCTTCCTCTCCTCTATTCACCTGGTTGGGACTTTTCTTCTAAGTATTCGTTGGAGTCCTAGGTGTGTATCTTCTGTTTCCCAACATTGTGACGGACCGTTTGGGAGCAAGAGAGAGGTTGGCACTGTTCTAGAGTTGTTAGGTGTGTCTCCATTCCCTAACTGTGTGGACGAGCAGTAGGGGAATGGGAGAGCCTTTGTCAGTGAGTTCGCTCACCGCCTCTATGGGCTGGAGTGTGGACCCCTTCTGAGATTCAAGCGATCATGGGGAGAGATGAGCTTCCCCTCCCCATCCAGGGAGCACCACTATTAGCTCTTGAAGTGCAAGCCTATGGTAGAGAGGGAGCCTTGGCCACCTACTAGGAGCACACATCATGCGGCCATTGAGCCATGTCATGGCATGATAGAGACATGTTGAATGGCAGGGATGGGCTTACATGCACCATGCAAACAGAGGCCTTGTCATGGCCTTGAAAGATTGAGGACTCGAGGTTGAGCTGGCTAGAGGAGTCTGAGGTATGCTGAGCTCCTGGGCTTGAGACTGTTGTACCCTATATATGATGCAATGGTTGTGATGGGATAGATGTGGGCCACCTTCATCCAATGCAGGCTGTGGATCGGTTGGTTGGGACTTGACGGACTGACTCGACTTTCCCCTCCTCACATCCCCCTTGCTCTTGGGTCTTGGAGTCGAGGCTTGGGTGGAGAGAAAGATACTGAAACCTTTGATAGCATTGGCTTTATCAGCCGCCACGCGTTGCAGTCAATCAACAACCAAGGGCCATTATTACTGTCTCTTGGCTTTCTCTCTGTGGGTAGCCATTGCGGGAGATCGAATAGTAGATGACCATTGGCTGAGGGTGATGGTGGTAGTTGAACGTTGATCTCCTCTTCTGCAACAGATTGTCAAGTCGAGGTTTTGGATGCCCAGTGAATATACACATCCTTCAAATCTATAATGAGGGGTGCACCGAAAGGGTGCTGCCAATATGTTGCAGCACTCCTCACCCATGTTCACCTATAAATTGAGGCCTTCAGGAGGCATTCGGTGAACCCTTGTTTCCTTGTAGGGTTTTTCAATTTGAGGTCCATTTGTTAACTGTTTATTTATTTTTAGGTTCATTGACTAGAAAACTTATTTTTAGGTCCAACTGCGCTACTTCCATTATTTTTAACCCATTCCGTGATGCCTCCGTTTGTGGAGAATAGCAGGGGAGAAACCTCTTCCTTTGGCGACGGGAAAATCTCTTCTTGAGGGCGAATGAGGCGACGACAAAGCCCTCTTCCTGGCGTGAGCAGGCGGCACGAGTAGGGCGCGAGCAAGCGGCGCGAGCAGGTGGTTCAGTTCTGGTTTTCCTCTAGATTCCGTTTTCCCTTTTTCCGGTTACCATTTGAACATAGTGTTTTTCAGTGTACCCATCGTCTCTGGAACCCTACTTCTGCATGCTGAATATTCAGACAATAACTGTAGTCTGAATATGGCATGGAATGTTTTGACGTTGATTTTTTTTTTCCCATTTGAGGGAAAATGGAACTATTAGGGAAGAAATATATCTGCACAAACTAGTTTGATCTACTCATCTGCTATTTTTCATGGTTATGGTAACTAGTTAGTTAGTAGTGGGGTTAGATGTGTACATTTTGCCTTCATCTTTCAAGGTGATAGATACCCTTCCTCTTTAATAAAGAAGTTTAACTTCATCAGTGAGGAATCAGTTTCATGTTATAGCTTAGTGTCGTGGACACTTAAGATTGTAAACACCTGACGTAATTGGCAATAACATAACTGATTCAAGATAGACAATAATATAACTACAGGCTGCCACATCCGAATGCTGCTCTCCGATGAACAATGTTATCTTAGTGGCCATGCAGCATTTCTGGCGCCGACCTGCTGTTATCCTTTTTTTCTCCCATTTGAACAGAGCGTTTTTTCCTATCTTTGAGGACATGAGGTAATTTTAGTGTACCCACTGTCAGTTACCTGACGGTGGAGGCACTTTTTGGACCTAGAAATAAAGGTCCACTACAAATGGACCGGAATTTAAAAAGATTTGGTCAAAGGACTTAAAACTAAGTCATAGATCAACAAATGGACCGGTAGTTGATTTGGCCTTCCTTTTATCACCTGTCTGCTAGACCTTCTATGCAGTACATGAGCACAAGCCGCCCTAGGGTAAGCCACCTCCCTATTGTTGTAGACCCATGCCATGGCTAGGAAAGACAAGCTTATTGTGTGGATTCCCTTGCCATTGTCCTCTTTTTATTATTCTACTTCTCGTACCTCACTAGTTGTGGTAGGGCCTCTGTCCTCGGTAGTTGTTCCTCGACACTAGTCCCCCCTTGCCTGATAATGTATTGGGTGATCGAAGGGCTTTGCCACATTTATGAGATACCACCTCCCTTCGACATCTTATTTCCTCAGGGGAGTTAGAACATTTTGATCACCTTTGTTAGCCATTTACTCTCCCTTTAGAGCACCACGTGGCAAGATTTTACATTCTAGTGTTGATTGTCAGCATAAGGCTACTTCACTCATACCAAGTCACTCCAGTGCAGATCTCATTGAGCTCCTAGCAGCTCAAGGACTATTTCTCATCTAGTGTGAGGAGTTTAGGATTATGCTAGAAGTAGACATATTTAGGCAACTCTTCACCATCCAATCCACTGGGTTGACCGATGACTACTTCAAGGCTCACCCAACGAAGAGTTTCTTGACCTTCTCCCCCACTACTCCAAGATTAAGGATTGAGGGGAGAAGTTAGTGATCATTGCTCATGCCGTGAGGAGTGGCATTGTCCCACCATTTCCTTCAGGCACCACTTCCATGGTGACTTGTCTCCGTGTAAACTGCATGAAGGAGAGTGCTGCCTATCGACTTTTAGAACATCCCTTGTGAAATGTGGAGTCTCTCCTCACACCTAAGTGGCTCATAAGGAACAAGATTAGTTCCCCAATAGTATCAGGTAGATGTTGAGATTTGCTTATAGTACTTGGTTTACATGTTCATTTGTTCTAATTTTCTCGCTTGTCTTCTATAGGTTGCCATCCACCCCTAGTGAGCACTTTACTGTTTTTGTTAGTGTGACTCTTCACTTAGACTAGCCACCCATGTGATCTCCAAGATGCATCGAAGCCTGAGGATTTGCCATAGTTTGTGGTCACTATCATGACCATTTCAGCTGCTCCATATATAGGATGATGTTCCCTGCTGGGCCCAACCGATAGCCTTCACTTGGGGGATTTTGCAGCACTCCTCACTAGTGGAGAGAACAGGGGAGCTTGGCAACATAGGTCTATCAACCCTCCAAGAGCCAACTACCACCACCAGAACATCTCTCGGTGATCAACAACTTGGGGTGCCTCCGAGGTCGTAATAATCTACCTGATTGGGGATGTGCCCTCAAAATTATTTGGGGTGAGGAGGAGCCACCACCTAAGGAGGGCAAGGGACACGAACCCTCCAGGTGTATTAAGAGAGGTGGTGGTGATTGCCTCATCTTTTGGGGAGGACGACATGGTTGGTAGGGTCCCCACATCATTCCTTGGCAAGGAAGAGGAGGCTTTGCAAACCAAGGATGAGATAAGACCTTCCCTGACTAAGCTGCATCAGAGGTCACTGACAAGGAAGTGGCATCAACTGGACGTTCCGATGACGAACTCCCTTCTGCATTAGTGTCGACGACTCCACAGGAGGTGGTGTATTGGCTTCATCAACAATCATCTTGTACAATAGAGTGGATCGCCAAAGGTGCTCCCTTACCAAAGTGGCCCTAACGAGATGAGTAGTCTTTCCATCATTGAGCCTTCTCCCTAGGTGGACTAGGGGGCTATTAGAGGCATACTACCAATGTTTCCTACGGATGATTCTCTGGATGACATAGCTCAGAAGACCCCCCCTCAACTATCACACTGACCTTCAAGTGATGCCTTGCCCTAGGGGGGAATAGCCATCCAAACAATGTGGAAGGGGTCCTCATTCTGCAAGATCAAGATGATGACCAAGCTCTCTCCTTCGATGGGTTGTCACAATTCAGCCTTCAGTCAGGAATGTAGGCATTATGGGCGGCCTTCTTCCTAAATCAATGTATGCTCGAGTTGGAGGTGAATACTATGGGGGAGAAGGCTGTAGAAACATTAGTGAAGGGACTTTTGCAAGGTGCCCTAGATGTACAGAGCACCCTTGACAATGCTAGAGGTAGTTATCTAGGCAAAGGAAGATGTGTTCATGCAGGAGGCTGTTGCCATTACAATGATGCGGGTGGCCAAGGAGGAGCCTTTGTTAGTGGAGGAGCAAGTTTCTTTGGTTGAAGGGGCCCATAAGGTAGCTGAATGTTGAGCTCCAGTGGCTATGGGTAGAGCTAGTTGAGGCACAGTCCTTTGCAGTGGTGGAGTACATACAAGTCCTTAATAGGGCTCCAAAAGGCAATTGAGGACTAGATGTTGGATGTCGATGATGAAGTGCTGGCGTTTGAGGAAGGCTTCAAAGAAGGGTGGACCATAGCAGTTTGTGCTGATCGAGGTACCAATTATGACTCAAGCATGATTCCTGATTTTCTTGGAGGACATTTTGAATGGCTTGTCAAGGAAGGATGCTGAGAAGATCACCAAGCCCAAGCGGGATGCCACATCTGGTGTCTTGAGCAACGCCACTTGAGGAGTCGTAGCCTGATGTCTCAGCCCAAGGCTAATTCTCGGTAGACCTCATGTTGCCAGTCAACTATCCTCCCATGTAGTCTATTGTACACCCACCTGCCCAAGCAGGGTCATTTTGTGTTTTCTCATTGATGTGAATAGAGAAGACTCTTCTGAAAAAAGCTCTGTATAATTCTTTCTCTAGTGTTCTCTCTTATTCTAGATTGGATAGTCATCTAGACATCCTTTTGCCAAGAATTACTATTGTTGGGAACTGTTGCCTTGAATGGAATATGCATTGACTCTGAGAGATTGTGTTTTGGAGTTATGTCTTTTGAGCTCTGACTACGTTCCCTTATGACTCACTAAAAACAGTGGCCTTGGGAGTTGTTGTTTGAAGCAGTAACTTTGAGATGGTTTTAGAGGGGGGAGGTGGCTACAAGTAATGCCTAGGGGTTAGTGCCATCATGGAATGGAGTGAGTATAGCTACCGAACCTTGGGCGTGAGTTGGGGGAGCTCATGATGTCTAGCCTTGGCATCAAGTCCTCGACAAAAGGGCAGGATGAGTCGCCAAGTGGCCTTGCACGGACACTAAGGCCTCATCACCTTCGGCACCCATGATGGCTACTGAACATCATGCTTTCTAGATGGGCTACACTTTGGGTTAGGGGGGTGGTGATGAAGAAAGTTTCCCAACTTTACAACCTGAAAGGGGCCATAGATATATCTCGAGATCTTGGTCTCGAAGTCTTAGGGCCAAACAACATTTTTCTGCCAAAATCGTTGCCCTGAAGGGAGTGGTTCCATGAGGAGTGGAGTGGTGACACGCATGAGGCCATCTAAGGATGTTCTAAATCTGTCGGGGGATCATTCTTTAGCAGATCGTGGGATCCATGTTGCCTAAACCACCATCTCCAGCCTGTTGCCGCTTTCCTCGTCGCCGGCTATGGTCTTCCCAATTTCGCGTGAAGATCCTCTTCCTCCTGCTGGCGCTGTTCATGCAGCGAAATTAGGGAACCCAGCTGGCGATGCCAGCTCCAAGCCAGTCTCAGCGCCTTCTTCTCTGTGCCCTGTTGCTGTTGGACCACCCCAGGTGAATGCTGAAGCCCATGGCCCGTTGCAGGGCCCACCCACGGTGACTACTAATGGGGTACATATTCAGGAAGAAGAAAATATTTCTTCCTCGATGGCCGAAGTTGAGGATCCCATTACTGATCAGGCAAATACTCCCATGACATTTACTCAAGTGGTGCGTCAGTCTCCAGTTTCTCAGGGGAAGGCTTCTTCGATTTCCACTTCCGGTGGGTCATCTTCTGGTCGACGAATATCACGTCCGTCTCGCAAAGGAGGTGTTAGAATTTGTCTCCCGAGCGCCCGAGAACGTTCTCCAATCCCATTACGCCCGATAGATATTATTAATATGCCAATTCAATCTCCAACTCTAGATATGCGTATGAAGGTTTTGGCTGTTGCTGACCTTGCTAAAGCAGAGAATATATTCATGCCTGGCTATCGTTTGGATCAAGAGATGTCTGAGATGGAATCGGATGAAGATAATATGGAGCGATGTTCGCGACGTCCAGGCTTACGTCCTCGGACAGTTCTTCGGTGCACTCATTCATGGGATAGTCTTCCTTGGAGTTTTAGATTGATTTATTTTGTTGGATTTCTGTACTCGTTTTCCCTCTGGGTGCTACAATCTCTTTTTATCAATAAAATTTGGCCTTTCTTGGCTTTTATAAAAAAAAATGAAGTGAAATTATGTGAATTTATTGTGGGTATTTTTTTGATAATTCATTGGAACGAGGGATACATATATACATAATATGATAGTTCAAAGGAGAGCATATACAAAAAAACTCAAAATCACAAGTCCCCTAGAACCCATGCTTGTAAATAAAAATGTGTGTCTTGTAGGTATAGGGAATAGGGATTCTCTTGGGTAGGCTCCCCAAAAGCATGCAGTTTTCATATTTCTATGAAGTGATGGATGTAGAAACTCTTCAGCATGCAAGCATGGCTGTTGGTCCAACCATTCCTTCCCCACAAGCCAAGACTTCTAACATGAAGGGATTAAAGTATGCTTACACTCTGTTAGGTCTTCCTGATGATACTATTATAACATTCAATTTGGAGTAACGTACACGCAATAGAACAATTTCGAATGGGTTTGTCTTTTATAAGTCACTGAAGACAGAGAATACTTTTCTAAGTGCCAGATAGGTTTGTATTGACCATGGCAAGCACTTCCCGTTCCAACTCTAAGTCCTCCTAATATTCCAAAGGGGATGCTTATATACATCTTCA
The DNA here is from genome assembly GCA_014218235.1 of Colocasia esculenta. Classification (NCBI taxonomy): domain Eukaryota; kingdom Viridiplantae; phylum Streptophyta; class Magnoliopsida; order Alismatales; family Araceae; genus Colocasia; species Colocasia esculenta. Next base: position 15,248,476 of record CM024761.1, read on the forward strand.
GAATATATCATCATATATATATTATATTGTGCATACCCATATTCTTTATATTGTCCTACTTATTACATATGATGACTTGTGTGATGATGCAAGTAATAAGAAAAGTATATAAACTATAGAGATATGTATGTTTTCCCTCCATAAACATGTACAATTGTGATAAATTTATTAGGAGTGCGATTAGATTCGTATGAAAGGTATATATCAATATTCTTGTTGACGGACCTTGGAAAACGACATCAAACCATTTTACAAAGAAGGTGGAGACTAGGAATATTGACGTGTGGATGAAGAGGGATTTTATGTCTTTTGAGGTAGGAAGAGTGAAGTGGGTGAGCACCTTTCAATGAGTGCTTGTGGGGGGGGGGGGTGGGGGTGTTTGTGATCTCTTGCTTGGCCTGCCTCTTCTCTATCTCTAATGACACTTCAGCCCTTTTTTTCTTTTTTTTTTTAAAAAAAAAATCTTTCTTCTTCTTCTTCACATGGTTCCTTTCTTCGTGTTTGGTTTATGGGCTCCCCACGTCCCCACTTGGCAGTACGATAGAAGGCAGAAAGAGGAGAAAAAGAAATAATGGAGTAGAAAGAAGGAAAAGATATCCTTTGATTGATGAAAGCATCTACTTGAGAAGTTTCTGACAAGCTTCCTCACAACTCACACGCACATTCTCTCTCTCTCTCTCTCTCTACACGCACATATATATAAGAAATATTATATATATATATATAAATATATGAGAAATATTTAGTGTCCTTCAAAAAAGATAATAAATATGATGTAGATTATTGATAAGTAATTTTGTTGGTTGAAAATTTAAGAGAGAGAAAACTTGTCAAATTTTTAATTAATAAAATTATTTGTTAAATAATCTACATCATTTTTATTAATCTTCTTAGAGGATACTAAATATTTCAATATATATATATATAATTGTTAGAATGCACCTTTTTTTATTTCCTATTATTGTTAGATACGACGGAGCCGCACCCCTGTACTATAACACTATTATATATATATATATATATATATATATAATAGAGATACTAAAACACTAGAAATCAATCAATATGTATCCTTGTGACTTGGATTGACTCGAACAACTTTGTTTATCTATGGTCTTCCGTGTTGAGATTTTTGGTTATTAGAAACATACTAAAAGGGTATTTTCTAAACCATATTGACCTACGCCAGATGTAGCAGGTCAATCAAACGATCAGACCAATGTGAGCGGTTCAAGTCACCAATCCCCCCCCCCCCCCCAAAAAAAAAAAAAAAAAAAACATATAGAAACTTTCGAAGGACCTCTTTACTATATAGTGTTTGGATAGATGATTGAAAGATGAAAAATAAAATTGTTATTGTCAGTCGTCAATATTTTGAATCTGTAAGAAATCAATCTCAGAGTAGAACTCTTAGAATCAATTCTCTCATATTTAAGTCTGAGATCGACCTTGTAAAAAAGTAATGAGAGAGAGGTCTCGCTAATGTTAAACAGATGGAGATGAGCCGAACATGAACCCCAATCAGATCGAGATGAGTCGATCATGGAACCCGTCAAATAGGAAAATGACTCATGAATAACTTATTCCACCTATCTAAAACGTTAGAGGACCCTTCAAGCACACACCTTTTAACATTTGTAGGCGGCCCGCATACTATTCTCGCCGGTGGGTATGGCCGGTTAGGTGACAGATCAAATAAGTGTGGCGACAATTATCACATGACATCCAACCCCTAATGACCCTTCAATTATTCTATCCTTCTTGTCCCTTCATCACTATGCGCACAGCATCAGTTCAAGTTAGAATATGAGTTGCTGTCAAACACTGATCATAATTGGATCACACCTGGCACCAAATAGTGTAGTTCTCCCTCATAGTGATAAGGTGTCACTGTTAATAGAACAAAAACAAAAAAAAGAATGATGCCACTTGCACACACAGATAGAGAAGGGCAGGTGATGGATACCCTCTAATTTGGGTGTCATTGGAGTTTCAACCGAGCATCAGAATAGTAGTAGTCAATGCGCTAACACTGTAACACATGAGGTGTCTTTGTTTATATATAAAAGAGTGTTGTTACTATATTGCTAGATACCTTTCTCATTTGTTTGTTACGAGTTTTGTTTGAGCACTGTGACTTGGAATTTTCCTAAAATGAACTCTACCCTACGTTGGGCCAAGTGTTCAGAGGGGCCCATTAGAAGACTCTGATGCGGCCCAATATTCACCTATGGCATCATATTATAGGAGTAGTACCTGAGAATCTGATACACCCGTAAAGGTTGACATAGGCAACTGGTGGTGGAGTTTTACCTGGCCCAATGGGCATATCAGAGTATGTTATTTTGGGTTGACGAGATCTACATATGGGTTAGCTGCACAAGCACCTCTGTAGAGATGAAAGTTGAACTTTGGTGTTTTTAATGTAATCCTATCTTCCTTCTTTATTAGTGGGCGATGTCATCCAGGCACCACTAGTGCGCAACCATCACTTCGTTTTTCCTCTCATTTGCCTGCTCTTTACAACGTCGAATTGTAGCTGCTCACTAGAGAAAGATTTCATGCAGATCTCACAAATCCTTCTCAATGATGTTAAGATGTCCCTTTCAAGTTTTTAGTGGCAATATAGATTGGCTGATCGTTTATGGCCCAGCATTTGAAACTTGTGGGTGGCAAACAGGAGGTTTGAGTGGGAAACACAGAGGGCTTGAAGACGAGATGCCATTACTTACGACGTTTTGACGCTTGCAACCAGTCAATGGTGCTTAGACATAAAAGTGGACTTGGTGGTCTGACATCATGTATTTTAAATAGTGTAATAGAGCATAGTGAGGGGAGAAAATTGTCTAAGTGCATGATAACCTAATTGAGAGAAATGGGCTTACATTTCTCAAGTCCAACATTGGGTATGATGGCCCTAAATTTCATGTCCAACCAAGGCAAATCTGAGTGAATGCCACTTTTGACTTCTTATACAAAAAGCAGCGGCCTCACAAGTTACAAAAGTTTGGAAGCGTAGAATTACGGCATCTACTTCATTAACCCATATAGACCAATAAATTAACCAATAAAGATTTAATGAGGTACTCAGGCTACATAGAAAAGGAACTTAATTATCTGTCTGTGTACCTTTATGTACCCTTCAGTTTAGGGGGGGCGTAGCTTCTGATGGGAATGGCCAAGCGGACTTTATATTTGAACTATTCAAACACTCATATAAGTTAATCCTGTGCTGTTTTTTTATATCTTCTCACATTTTCTATTTAGAAAGCTAAAGGAATGAAAAAAATGGGGGGATTTAGCCATTGTGGTAGATTTCTCTATAGTTAAAGATGTATCGTTGCAAATTCTAATTTGAATTGCAACAGTAGAAGACGCCTAATTCCACTAGAAAACTAATTTAGTTAGTTTCCGATTAACATTAATTGTCATGTTTGATATCGAAATAAAGTAAGAATATATTCAAAATTTTAAAGATATTCTCTCGATATATTTTAATATTAAATAGCCCCGAAGATCTGATCAGTTTGAGAGTTGACACTTTTCCAAAAATGACAAATACTTATCATAAGACTAGTTTTACAACATATAGACTGCCAGAAAGCAATCTTATTAGTTTCTTTTTTTTTTCTTAACCAATAAAATTAATTTCTTAATTAGAACCCAGGCGAGTAGTATGCAGGTGGTCACCTCTCTTGCAGAAAAAAGGGGTGCGGGAAGGGTGAAGGTTGGAACGTGTGCTCTCACCCCTCATTTCCCTCTTCCCATGGTTCGGCACGGTCGAACGCACCGTGCCTGGGCGCCGCTGCCGCCCAGGCACGGTCGGGTCGACCACCAGGGTCGACCCGGGCGTCCCGCCGCGAGACGCGGCGGGACGCCACGGTCCGGTCCGGTACACACCGGACGGCCGCCCACGTCATCTTTTTTTATTATTTTTTATAACTTTTTCATATTAGGTGTATTAAAGTGATGTAAATGGTATCTAATTAAGATGAAAATTTAAACATAAGTTAATTAAGAGATGATATAAATTATATTAATTTTATTTTATTTTATTTAATTATTTTTTATCAAGTAAAAATTATCCTAAAAATTAATAAATCGACTTAATCTTAACATCTAAGGATCTAATGGTGTCTAATTGAGATGAAATTTCAAACATAAACAAATTAATATGTGATACAAATTGTAATAATTTTAGTTTAATTTTTTAAATTAATTTTTTGTCAAGTAAAAACTGTCCCAAAAATTATTAGGTCGACTTAATCTCGACATGTATACATCAATAACTCATGATATTTATATTTTTATAATCAGTACATTTTTTTAGTAATTATGATGACTTCATATTTAACTTTATTTTCGAAATCAAATGTCGTCCCGTTGAAGTACGTGCACAGAGAGTTCGTCGTACCGCGACAAACTCTGTGTGCACTTAAGGGGTCTAATTAGTGTCTAATTGAGATAAAATTTCAAACATAAACTAATTAAGAGATGATACAAATTATAGTAATTTTATTAATATCTGGGATTAATTAACATTAATAAATGATAGCCCAATGTCATACTCAGAAGTGCACGCTCCGACGGGGCGACACCGAAAAACTATAACGAAAATAAAATTTGAGAACACCATAATTTCTAGAAAAATGTGATGATATCAGAAATTTAAATATCCAGAATTGTTGACGTATGGATTTCGATATTAAGCCGATGCAACTATTTTTCGGGTGATTTTTCACCTAGTGTAAAATAAATTCTAAATATTAAACTAAAATCACCATAATTTATAAAACCATTACATTAGCTTATAGCTAAAATTTCAAGACAAATGGATATTATTTGAATGGGTTTACAAGAGGATCTTCGGGTCAGCTAGTTTGTGGGTTAATTACGTCAAGTATTTTTTGGGATCTTCGGACTAGCTGATTTATGGGTTAATTATGTCAAATCATTCTTCTCCATCTACTACAGGCGGCAGTTGTGGTGGTGGTGGTGATGGTGGTGGTGGTGGTAGCATGCGCTTTTCATTGGAGTCTGAGTTCACGCATACTACCCAAGATGGTCGAGATCACGGTGCTCCACTAAGCTATTCAAAAAAGTATCAGAACTGATAACATGTTGGTATGATTGTATGTATGTTAAATGAATATCAAATGGTTGTGGTGGGTTGACTTAAATGAGTAAATAAATTTATTTATATTTTCAACATCTTTACGTGATGTTCTTATGTTTTACTCATTTTCTTTTGAAATTTGCTCATTTCAAATATTAACTAAGTCACAAAATTAAAAAAATAAATCAAACAGATCAATTTTCCACCGTACCTCAGCGGTGCGGTACGGTTCGATACGTATCGTACCACGAAAAATATGGTACAGTCGATCCGAACGGTACGGCGAATCTTGTTCCCAACAAAGTTATCTATCAAAACAAAATAAAATAAAATAATTTTTTTACAATTCAAATAATTGTTATTGTAAAATTTGTCTTGCAATAAATATTTCTCATATAGTGTTCAATTAATTGCTTCTGCAGCGTCCTCAAACTTTGAGCGAAACACGTTTTGAGTCTGCTATGTTGACGGAGTGAGCCTGAGTACTCCAGGCCATGGGCCATTGGTGAAGTTCTGAGAAATCCTCTCTTCATGAGGCATGGTAATTTTGGTATGTTAAAACTAAGTTTGGAAGAGAATTCTTAAATTGATCAAGTTCTGAATTGAATTTTGTGATAGAATTGGTCCATTGATTTGGGTTCCTATGCATATCGAAGACAACGCTTCAAAGTTGTGCAACCACAAGAATCAAAGGACTGAGGTGGACTAGAGACATGGGAGGATTAAAAATTTAAAACCAGTCTTGCTCCATGGTAATTGGACTTCGAAACGTCTACATGGCTCACCAACTTTGTGGGCCGGGCCCAAGTTTAATCGGTCAAACTTTCTGTTCTTCTCTGGTGTACATAACTTATGTTACAATTGCTTGCATATTTATATTAAATAATTAAATGGTCGTATGTGATGTCAAATGATCATTTTGTCAAACTAGGAAATGACTTTGCTCCAACCTTACCCTAGATTTCAGAATCTTGGCAAAATACTGGGCTAGGACCGGGAACATCAACTTCTTCTCCCGAAGAGGATCTGGACCATTCACAACGTAAAACTAAGTTATTTGATAAAGAAAATTTTGAATCAAGTGCCATTTTTTATGGTTGATCGAAATTTTGCATATTTCGACAAAGAAAAGCATTAGATATGCTGAAGTTCATCTATATAGCTAAGTTGGGACAAATTCAGTTCATTTTTTTTTTCAAGCTGCCAATTTAGAAATTTTATCAAATGAAAATCTCATCAAATTGCCTTTTCAGCTTGACTATTGCAAAAGATGAGTGCAAAACATATCAAATTAGTGGAATAACTTCTACTACATAAACAATTTGTGAAGATAACCTTATTACATAAAGATGAGTTCAAAAATATACTTTTGTTCTTGCATTGTTATGTACCTCTTGACAGTCGTTAATTAAGAATGTATATCTGCATTTCTTTTCACCTAACAAGCCTGTTCTAGCTTGTATATATATAATTTCATAATTATTCATATAAGAAATTTATTTCTGCATGTTTCCCTATGGTAAACTATCTGCTTATCAAATAGGCCTCAAAATGTGTTCTCCATTTTCTGTTATTGACTTCTTTTCATAGATCGACAGAAGGTTACATCTCTCTTTCTCATAAATTTGGGTGACTGAGTATTGGTAGACCACATATATGCCTTCGCACCCTATATTTATGCATATTCAACGAAAACACACTTCTTTTCCCTAGACTCCAACTCATCACCTATTACATGAGTATATGTAAGATGACAAAAAATTTTAAGGTGAGAATAATGGGAAGGAGAACCAGACCTTATCTCCTCAAGAGTTTTCAACTTTGTGACTATAGATGGAGATCTATTAACCAAGTAGCAAACTATGTTGATAGCTTATACTTAGAATGTCTTGGATAGACCTACCTAAAACAACATACTTCTCATTCTTTCTAAGAGTATCTTATTAATTCATTCTGCAATGCTATTCTGTTGTGGTGTTCCTACTACAATGTGATGTCGATCAATGTCTCTTTCTTGTAGAACTCATCAAACTTTTTTGAGCAAAATTCCACACCATTGTTGGGATGGAGGTGTTTGGTTTTCTTACTAGTCTGCCTCTCAAATAACGTCTTCCACTACTCGGAAGTGATGAACATCTCACTCTTTTTCTTTAGAAAATATGCCTAGACCTTTCTTGAGCAATCATCAATAAAGGTCATTAAATAACTTGCAGCACTTTTCAAGACAACTAGAGTAGGACCCTAAAGATCAGAGTGGATGTAATCCACAGTGCCCTTAGTCCTATGGACCGTTGTACTGAATTTCACCATACACTTCTTACTGAAAACATAATGCTCATAGAAATCTAATTTCTCAATCTTTGAACTAGCAAGTAGACCTCCCTTGCTCAACTCCATCATACCTCTTTCGCTTATGTGGCCCAATCACATGTGCCATAATTGGGTAGAACCGTCTAAACGTCATGCCAAATTCGCACTGTCCATCACAGTACTATCTTATAAATGATAAAGGCCACTAATCAACTTCCCTTTCATGACAACCAATGTGCCTCCGAAAACTTTCAAGATTTTGTTCTTTGTCGAGAATTAATATCCATGTGCATCCAAAATACTCAAAGGGATTAGGATCTTTGTACCAACCCCTGCAACTGCAAGAGTTTTATTGTCTCCCAAGATTATAGTACTACTACTTATCGATGTGTAAGTGGAAAATCACTCCCTATAGGGACACACATGGAAGGGAGAACTAGAATCAAGTATCCAGTCATAGTGCTACTAGAGACTGACAAAATAGTCTCATCATCAACAATATCCTCTCGAACAACATTCACTATATCAGAAGAAGACTTGTCGTAGACCTTATGTTTCTTTTTTAGTTTTGGACAATCTTTTAGCACTTGACCTTCTATGCTGATTTGGACTTTTGATGTTGCCATGCCTTTCTTACTAGACCCCTTTTTCTCAGTTCTCCTTCTCACCATTAGACTATCTACCCACTCTTCACCATGAGTTTCTTGTACCTGCTATTTTAGTTCTTAGAGTTTAGAGAATCCTTGATATCTTCACAGAGATATCATCTCTCCCATACAACAAAGTATTGATAAAATACTCACATGGAGGAGGTAATGAACATAAGAGTATGAGGGCTTAGTCCTCATCATCTGCATTAGCACCAATACTTTAAGATCTATAGAATTCTTAATAAAGTTATTTAGATGATCAAAAAGAGGTATACCTTCTTTCACTCAAAAATTGAACAGCCATTGCTTCAAGTTTAGACAATTTGTAAGAGACTTTATCATGTACCTTGATTCGAGCCTGAGCTAGAGTTTTACAAGGGTGTCTTCATAAGCAAATTTTCTCAACACATCATCTATCAAGCACATGCTAATTACTACAAGAGCATGCTCTATGTACAGTTCTGTCTTTTTGTCTTTCAACTCAGCTGATAGAGTCATCTTATCTTTAACTGCCTTGCTCAGCCCCTACTGGACCAATAGGAATTGCAACTTTAGTCCCTAGATGCCGAAATCCTTTGTCTTTCCATCAAACACTTCCATGTCAAACTTCATTTCCGATATCGACTTGACAGCCATCAATGAGGAACATGGATTGAACTTCGATTGGGCTATGATACTAGTTTGTTACCGCACGACCACTTTGACTAATAGAGTGATCCCCTTAGATTTTTTATCTGCTTGATGATGAGAAAGGAGAGTGAAGAAGGATCAACCACATAGGATAATAACACGAGGATTTACATGGTTTGAATGTTAATTCTTTATGTCCATGGGAAACAACAATGAAGAGAACTTCACTAGATGTGGAGAATGTTATAGGAAACTCACCTCAACCCCAAAAAGAATAAAATTGCCTTTACAAGATCACTCTTGAGCTCTCTCTCTCTCATCTAAAACATATTACCTTCCGTTTAAGAGACTTACTTTGTTCTCTCACTGGGGGATACATCAAACAAGAGAAGAAGGGTCCTATTTATAGGGGGCAGACCCTTAATGGCCACCGCATCCATAAGACTAGTCCCATGTGTAGAATGAGTTTGCTCTGGGGCCATAAAGACATTCATTTTAACTATTGCTCCAACTCCTTCTAGCCAAACACAGGATGATCGTAAACATTCTTTGAGATTCGGGTTCGAGTGGGACTCCCAACCCCAATCTCCACGTAACCTCATGCATTGGTTCTCTTATTGGATTTCTTGGGAAGGTGAGACATCGACATTATATAGGTGGATAGTGCTATTGTCATTTTCCTCTCTTTTCTCCTTCTCCCTCTCCTCCTCCTTTCTCGACACAACGATCATGTTTCCAGAAGCCAAGTCCCTAGCAAAGTCCTCCCACTAGAACACTGGAGTCCACACAACTGACTCACGACCTTTACCTTCTTCGACATCCACCCCCATCTCTCACCTTCCTAATTCTCTTCAGTAGCTCAAAGAACTCCTCCATATGCTCTTCCTCCTCATCACATCGCTGCCGCTTCTCACCACCCCCATCACATCCCATTTCGTGTACTCCTCGCTCTTCATTCATCTCTCTTTACCTAGCTAGACAATGCAAAATCTGACTTCACAAGTTTATATACCTATAGTCAATTTTGTTTGGGTAGTGGGACTTCAACTATTCCATAGTGTTATGGGATGAAAGTAGATCCTGTGCTAAAAAAGGCCTATCCCTACTTTGTTCAATGGAGATACTAACCGGTTCAGCTCCCATGGTCTTACTGATTCACAACATCAAGTGTATCTAAAAAGGGTCAAGCCGGTGGCGGGCTTCAGCTAGTTGTATACACCACACTTTGTAGTATGTGTTGGTTTGGCATAAATATCCTTCGGTGAAGTCGCTCACATATGCGTTTGAAGCTCATTAATGGGGGATGGGTTTTAAGGGGAATTCACTACTGTGGGATAGGGGCCAATAGCAGGATGATAAGTTCTTTCTGCAATAGTCTCGTCCAAGAGTGGTGATGACGGTATCTAGATTGCGAGTGGTGTCACTTAGGTGACGACAACTGCTGCTTTCCTTTTATGGAGCATCACCCAATTTGATAATATTCTATAGTCCACAACTTAGAATTTGTATCTAAATGAAGGAACAAGGGGGGATAACTTGGAATAGAGGGGGGTGTTGTTCTTCTTGCCCCTATTGGGACGTCCTATGGTTTTTTTTAAGTTCTCAGATTTTGAGATCTTGGGGTTTGTGTTGGTGGGGAAGCTGTGGATTCCCACTAGAGATCTTTAAGGCTTGAGAAAGAACTTTCTCAAAGTGGGGCAAGTCTTTGGCATGGGATGAATTGATGACTCGCTCATTATTCACTTATTGCAGTTCTCTACTTTTCAATGATAGTTTTTGATAGGCCCACTTAATCAGGCCTAATAAATTCAATGGGCCCTGTAGAGGCTATTTCCAGCCTCCTAGGCCCATCATGGCCCATCAAGATGGCTAAGCTCTGGTCATCAAGTCACGTGTCCTCGGGTTCAGCCACTGGCTTCCGAACACACTCTGGCTGCCGGGTGCCTAAGGGCCCAAAGTGTAGTCTCCAGATACCTCACAACCTGTTCGAGCAGGATGTGGTCTACCGAGCAGACCACAAGCCTCCTGTTCGAACCTCCTGTGGCTTATCACCTAAGGCACCGAACATCAAGTAGCGCTATCGAGCACTAGGCATCACGCAGCCTTGCCAATGGCCGAGCAGGCCCCTGCACGGCGTCCCTTGGCCTACGGCCCTGCGCGGCTCTTCGCCTACCAACGACAGTTAATGTAATGGCGTGGCACGTGCCCCGTGATCAAAGGCATTAACAACGAGGAATCCCAACAGGCTCCTCAGACGGACAACCCCCCACCTAGAGACTCCAACCGACGCGTCCCTTCGATCATCATTGAAGGAGATTGTGTCCGGACCCTTCGTGTCCCTCGCCTATAAAAGGCACAGATAATCCTCATGCAAAGGTACGTGACCTTTCCCCCACACACGCCCATGCGCGAACAAACACCAGAGAACCTTCCATTCCTATCTCCTCCGCAGTCTGACCTGACTTAGGCATCGGAGGGTTCTCCTCGGTTCTTCAACTGGGCCCCCTGATCTCTTTGGGTTTTGCAGGCCTACGTCCGCACCGGCAGCTGCTCTTTCCCTCTTTCCTAAGTGGAGGCCTGTTCGGACCAAGGCAGAACAGGAAATTACCACCACATTTTTGGTGCCGTCACTGGGAACGATGACTGCCATGGCTCGAGGACAATCCTCTCACTAGAACCCCGGTAGTAGGGTGACGCGATCTCGCCAGACGCACACAGACTCGCATGAGCAAGCCTCTCCTGCTGGCGACAACACTGCCCTCGCTGGAGCAACTACCAATGGTCCTGTAGTCGATGCCACGGCATCGGCCCAGGAGGTAGCTGAGCTCCGGGGGCAATTGCAACAGTTGATGGGGGTCTATCAGGGACTTCAGGCTCAGCTGGCAAGGTAGTCAGTCCCGACGATCCCCCCGCCGTTGGAGCAGCAGGCAGAGTCATCCCGGCGATAACCCCTTGTCCCGTCGGCGCAGCAGGGACAGCACAAGGAGTCGGCCCGACGATCGTGACGAGCCCCGTCGGCCCGCCGAATGCCAGAACGGCGGGATGACTCGCCCCGCAGGTCGGCTGCAGCTCCCCCTCCTCCGCGCTCCGTCGTTGGCACCAACTCCCACAGCTCCCGACGTGAAGGCTCTATGCATTCCAATCAGGAATTAGCCAGATGTCTTCACTGCGTCGTCGACCTCGAACGTCATATAGACATGATGGTCCAGAGGGATGAGGGCAGAGCTCCGGGGGACGATGACCTGGACTTCCGCTCCGCATTTGCGGCGGAGATCCTAGAGGCTCGGGTCTCCCTAAAGCTGCCCCTACCTTCCATCGCGCCCTACGATGGCAGCTCTGACCTGGCGGATCACATCCATGGGTTCGAGTCGCATAAGTGCCAGACCTTCCCGGCCACGCTAAAGGAGACCGCGCGGGAATGTTTTGAAACTCTCCCCGTGGGCTCCATTTCATCCTTCCACCAGTTGAAGAAGTCCTTCCAGGATAACTTACTGAGTGGAAGGTCACAGCCGCACACAGTGGCTTCCTTGCTGTCCATCTGTCAGAAGCGAGGTGAAGTGCTCTGGGACTACATCAAGTGGTTCCAGACCGAGGCGCTCTGCATCTCATGCCTGGAAGTCCCCCTAGCCACCAGTGCCCTCATTCAGGGCACTCGTGATGGCTTCCTTCAGAGGACACTGGGAGTGTAACAACCGACCACTCTCGCCGAACTCCTCTCCACCGCCCAGCACCACGCTGCGTGTGAGGAGAGCCTGGCAGCCGGCCGAGCCGAGCAGGGTAAGCTGACAGAGAAGAAGAGGCCTTCCGACAACGGTTCTGACCGAGAACAGAAGAAGGGCCAGAGCAACGGAGATTCTCCGTGCCGACCATGCCCCTTCACCGACTACACCCCACTCACGGTGGCCCACGAACAGATCCTGGCCAAAATCCGAGATGAACAGTATGTTCGGTGGCCACCTAGGATGAGCTCTGACCCCCATAGGAGCAATCAAGACAAATATTGTCACTTTCACCGCAATCACGACCACGACACCTCAGATTGACGCCAACTCAAGGAAGAGATCGAGTCCTTGATCAAACGCGGCTATCTGGGACGTTACGTGCACCGGAATGAAGACCGCCCAAGATGCCGAGAACGAACCCCGAGCAGCCCATCAACAACGAACCGAATGGGCAGGAGATCAATGTGATTGCGGGAGGTTTCTGTGCGGGTGGAGAAAGCAGCCAAAGCTGACGCGACTATACTCGGAGGGTGCACCTGGTGGAGAGGCCCCTGGTGCCTCGGCTAAGCCCTTATACCCCCAGTCCAGCTCGCGCATGATCCATGGAGGCCATAACCTTCTCGAACAACAATCTTGTAAGAGTTACAACTCCACACACCGATGCGCTGGTCGTCTCGGCCACCATTAACCATTGTACTATGCGTCGCATTTTGGTGGATAATGGAAGCACCCTCTATGTATTGGCTTACAATTGTGTCTTGATGATGGGCTTGAAAGTCGACTAGCTCTTCCCAGTAGAATCGTCTCTGTTTGGCTTCTCTGGGGTCTCGGTACGTCCCATGGGATGGATAAACCTCCCAATAACCCTAGGAACAACACCAAAAAATGTAACCAAAATGGTGGACTTCTTGGTGATCCGAAGCATGTCAGGCTACAATGCCATTCTTGGAAGAGGCCTGATCGGCCGCATCAGAGCTGTGCCCTCTTCCCTGCACTAGAAGATGAAGTTCCCCACTCCACACGACATCGGAGAGGTGCTCGACAGTCAACGCGAATCCCGACGGTGCAATGTTCTCTCCTTACGAGACAAATAGCCCGTCGCCGAACCAGCGGTCCTACTTGAGTCGACCAGTGAACATTCGACCAACTGAGGAATGCCTGTTGAAGATCTGCTACCTGTACTGGTAGATGACGACCCCGAACACGTCCTTTACATTGGCACACTGTTGCCAGAAGCCGAACAGTGACGCTACAAGGCTTTCTTGCTAGCGAATTTGGACGTGTTCGCGTGCTCAGACGACGAGTTGCTTGGCATCCCTCCGGAGGTGATAACTCACCATTTCAACCTAGATTCAAGGGTACCTCTGGTTCAGCAGAGGCGGCGACCCGTCAATCGAGAGCGGTAGACCGTGATCCATAATCACATCGTTAGAAGCCGAGCAGTTGGGCTTCTCCGAGAAGCCCAATACCCTAGATAGATCTCCAATGTGGTCCTTGTGCACAAAGCCAACGGCAAAGGGCATGTTTGCGTAGACTACAAAGACCTCAACAAGGCGACGCCCAAGGACAACTTCTCGCTGCCACGCATCGATCAGCTAGTGGACGCCACTTTTGGGCACGAGCTTCTCAGCTTCTTGGACGCATATTCTGGTTAACACCAGATCAGCATGCATCCCTCGGACCAGGATGCCACAATGTTCATAACTAACCTCGGCCTCTACTACTTCACCAGAATGCCATTTGGTCTGAAGAACACAGGTGCAACCTACCAGGGACTGGTCAACAAGATGTTCAAACAACAGATTGGACGCAACATGGAAGTCTGCGTCGACGATATGCTGGTCAAGATGGGCCCAAGCGCCGACCACATTACCGATCTAGAGGAAACCTTCGCTACCTTGCGAAGGTACAACATGAAGCTCAATCTAGTTGAGTGCACGTTCGGAGTGTGCTCGGGGATGTTCCTCGGCTTCCTCGTATCTAATAGAGGGATAGAGGCCAACCCTGAGAAGATCTGGGTCATACTGGAGATGAGCAGTCCGAAGATGGTATGCGACGTCCAGAAGCTTACTGGACGCCACGCGGCCCTCTATCGTTTCATGTCCCGAGCAGCCAAAAGGAGTTTTAACTTCTTCAAGTTGTTGCAAATCCCCAAAGGTGCCTCACTACAAGGGGGGCAAGTACGGTGGACTGAGGAATGCGAGGCGGCCTTCACTGAGCTGAAGGCATATCTCGTTGCCCGCCAATCCTCTCAAAGCCAATGCTTGAAGAACAACTGTTCATGTACCTTTCGGTCATCGAACACTCCATCAGCACGGTTTTGATCCGAGAAGAAGCGACAACACAACGCCCTGTTTACTATGTAAGCAGGGTGCTTTAGGAAGCTGAGAGGAGATATCCCCGAGCAGAGAAGCTTGCTTTGGCACTTATCATGGCTGCACGAAAACTTAGGCCATATTTCCAAGCCCCTCCGATCATGGTACTAACCGACTAGCCGCTGAAGCTCATTCTTCAACGCCCAGAGGCTTCCGGTAGGCTCATCAAATGGGCCATCGAGCTCGGGGAGTTTGACATCAGCTACCTATAGACACCCATTTCTGGCCCATAAGTCGAACCATGTTTCTTGTTCTCTTAATGAGCCCCTTGTTGGTTACTCACCTTGAGCCCATTCATTAGCCATGTTGTGAGCCCATTAAAAGCCCAATTTTCACATTATCCCATCCAATTATCTTTTTAGAGAGTCCTCATGCTTAATTGTCCATTATTCTCCCTTATAATTGATCAATATTTTGAGAATAATCGATTTTCCTTAACGCGACGGGTCGTAGCATCGCGTTATCCTTGTCGCGCCACCGTGGGCCGTCACGATAGCCCATGCATATCCATGCATGTGCTCTTGGGGTCGCGACCATCATAGCCGTCGCGATTATCTGTGCCGCGTCCCTATGACCCATCGCGACTACAGCCGAGTGCGCTGGCCTCCGCAACCACCTCCTCATTATCCTCTATTGGCCTTATCTCTATCCTAGGCAACGTCCCAACCCATCCATACGCGGTTTGAGGTTCCAGGACCCTTGGGGACCACCCTAGGACTCTCCCATCCGGATTTACATCATTTTATCACTTTATTTTTTGTCATTATCACCTAGTGACGGGATAATCTCTCTCCTCTTCTATATAAGCAAGGCTTCTCCTTCAGAGAGAGGAGAGCCCGATTTTTGCCACGAAGTGATGCCAAAATCTCTCCAGACCAGACACTTAGCTCGTGGTTCAACCATCTCCACCCATTTCACTTCATCCTCTTCACCAAGTCATGGAGCTACCTTCATCTATGGAGCTTGGAGGTGGAGGGGGCGACTTCTGAGGCTTCTACAGCGCCCAAGGACATCATCCAACGCCAGGGAGTCGCCCCATTGGGGCTCTTTCTTCCTTCCTCCCTCTCATTTCTCTTGCATACATCTTGCTGTTTTCTCTTAGATAGGATGCATTTCCCTTTTCCTTCCCACATTTTTTGACCACCCAAGGGGTTTAAAACCACCCCCCAGGTTCGTTCCCTCCATGCTCTCCCTTTTCCTTTCATTTGTGGATAGATGCTACGCTTAAATATGTTCTAATAAGGTTTTCTTTGTTGTTTTCTTCATTTTGGCAGGCATATCAGCAAGTATCGACGAGGGGCTCTTGTCCTTTGGCCGGCCAGAGGACAGGAAGAAGGTCCACATCCATTTTCTCCCGCACTGTAGAAAACACACCTGGCACGGGCGTCGCGACAACATAGACACACCCTGATTGAGCGTCGCGACATCAGACTCATTACGATGGGGAGACCCGTCGCGACAAAGGTAAGTGCCCTGTTCTCATTCCTTTGCTAGCAACATTAGCCTAGTTTAATTTCTATTCATGGCAACTTGTTAGGTGGCGATCACATCCTCATTAAGTTGATTCTAAATCATGTTGTGTGTTTCGAGGGGTGTGCAACCCCATGATTACACATTTTGGCGATCACCATGGGACCTTCAAGGCTATCCTCGTCGATTTTGTTGGCTTGCCTGCCATCCTGATGTGTTCATTTGTTCAATAGAGCCCTGTTAGGTTTGTTTCTGCATTTTATTTGTCTTTTCTGTTCTCTATTCGGGTCATGATGTATCGCATCGTCGCGACCTGATCGCGTCTATAAAGGTGGACAAGACTGCAGGGTATGCGTTCCCCCTCATCTCTTAGCCCTGCTCCTATTCTGGAATGTGTACATGTCCTCTCCATGCTTTATTGTCATGAGTAATCGTGTTTCTCTCTATTACAATCCTGCTAGGGTTCTGATTTTCCGTTTAATTTCATTGTTGGCTTTCTGGTCAGGTCGCGTCAGATCGTGCAGCCGCGACAGAGTCACGTCGATCGTGGAGGCCACGTCTTCAGCTACACATTGTGTGTTATTGCTTTCGGTCCATATGTCAGTTTCTGTGTGTTTAGGGAGTTGTCCTGTGTTGCTTACTTTCAACCATGCTTGTATTGTGCTGTAGGATAGCCTGTTTACTTATTGTTTGTGTGTAACTATAGGTCTCTGCATTCTGTTGATATCGAGCCCGGGTTTCCGGCTGCGATAGGGTCGCGAAATATCTGGTCGTCGTGACTTCAGACGAGGCCTGTTTGTAGCTCTGTGTTAGCTTAGGATAGACATTGGCATGCACTTTGGTGCGATTAGGCTCATGCATACACTGTTATTTCGTGTAGTTTAGGCTTCCTCCTTGGTAGAGTAGACCCTCTCACCTGCGAGCACTCGTGGGTTGACCAGGGCCTCTTACCGAGGGCCTCCGTAAGTCCCCGCGGCCGTACGCATGTTGCGGTTGTCGGGCTAGTTGTACTCGTTGCACCCTTAGTTTAGGCCATCTCATGCGTGAGTTGTGCATCCCTTTAGTGTCACTGAAGTACTTGAGTCCTTACCTATTAGGGTCCCTTTGACCGAGTGTAGTCTCATTAATCAATCCATTAAAGGTCAAGTGAACCCTAAAATTTGGATGGTAATCATGACAACTTGAGTGCTTGTTTGGTACACCCCTTCTCATCTTACAGTCCTTTCTTGTTGTGTTAGAGTCTAGGGGTTGTTTGATAGTTGTGTCGTCCCCCCTAATTATTTAGGGGTTGTGTATGCGTCTATGTCTAGGTCGTTTGAATCAGTCCCCTCCAACTATTGTACTATATTACAATCCTCTGTTCGATATGGATCACTTCCGTGTCCTTACCGGTGACTCTTCGCCCATTGGGCTCCTCGAGGATGTGGCCCAGCCTTTCGCGGCCACCCTCTCCGGGCACATCCAGCCCCCTACCTCTGTAGATGGACAATCTCACCCCCCTTCTCCCTCTGGGGCGGATGACCCCCACGCTCAATTCAGTCAACTCCTCCCACATTTAAGCCCGGATCAAGTTCGGGAATTTTTGGCCGCTGCCAAAGGCAAGCGTCCCCTATCCACGCCATCTCATCATTTAGCCCAGCAAGCGGCCTCCTCTGCCCCTACTGTCTCTGCGCCACATGTCCCTTCCACTGTGGTCGATCCTACTCCCTTGCGTCCATGAGCTATTCACTTTTTGGAGCCCAGCTACCTTCTGGCACAGGAGGTTCGGCCCAAGTCCCCTCTGATCTCTACATTCTATCAGGCCGAACCCACTCCTTTTTCCCGTGATAGGTCCTACTCTTTGGAGCAACCCTGCTCCCTCGTTCCCGCTCACCACACAATGTCCCCCTCCGACTTCCTTACGGAGCAGACATCTATGAAGAGGGAGCTTTATGACCTATGGAGACAATTAGATCCGGGGAAAGGCGGAAATTGTAATAACCTGCTGATATTCCCCTACTGGGGTAGGTGACCTCTATGTGCATTTGAAAGATTTTGTATATGAATCAGCCCTGCACAAGTATGACCGCCACCTTATGGCGTACTTGTTTCGTAAGTCATTGGATGGAGCGACCCTCAAGTGGTTCTACTCTTTGTCCCTCGAGGAAGCCGAAGATTTTTAGATTGTTCAAGAAAGGTTCTTACAGTAGTTTCAGGATTGGGTCAGACCCAAGTATTCTTTTGTTGATCTAGTGGCTGAAAAGATGAAGCCTGATGAGGAGTTTGCAGTCTACGTCGACAGGCGGTGTGCCCTAACTTCAAAGATCTGCTGCCCAATGCCTGAGGAGGAGAAAGTTAAGTTGATCATTGCCAATGCCACACCGACCTACCGAGCCATTCTAGCTATGAATGACATCACCTCCATGCACCAGCTGTACAACTGAGCCCGCTTTATCCATGCCCAACTAAAGGACTCGCCCATCCACTCTATGTTTGAGACCCCAAAGTTCCGCTATCCTAAGAAACCTCAAGGTCCTGTCACCGAAGGAGTCCAAACCAATGAGCAGGTAGGTGCAGTTAAAAATCCTCAGGGTCAAGTAGGAAGGTCCCCCTATACCCAACAACCTCAGCAACCATGGAACAATAGATAGCCACCTCCTCAAACCCAGAACCCCCAACAAGACCAACGCCAATACAATCAGGTCCCTCCACCCCAAAATGGCTATGCTCCTAGGAAGCCTAATGGACCTAAAAGAGCTCAATACCCTCCCCTTCCAGAGAGTCTAGCTGACATTTTCGTGGCCCTCATGTCCCTTAATGCCCTTAGATTACCTCCCGAGAAGGCAAACTGGAATATGGCAGCGGATCAGACAAAGTATTGCGTGTACCACCGTCATCTGGGCCACAATGTGTTGGATTGCTTTCAATTCAGGGATATTATATATGATCTCCACGAACAAAATCAAATTGATTGGGCTAAAATGAAGCGGCTGATCCAGACATTGAGGGACCAACAGGGGCAGAGGCAGCAGCAGCAGCAGCAAAGGCGACAGCAGCCACAACAACAGCAGCAATTCCAACAACATCAGTAGCAGTTCTAACAACAACAGCAGTAATTCCAGCAACCATTCCAATACCAGCAACAACAGCAGCCACAACAGCCACAACAACCAACAAATGACCTCGGCATAATTCGCAATCGTATGCCGCAGCACTAGCCCGCTCTGAACCCCCAACCTGCTCCACCACCTCCTCCAGCCACTCAGGTCAACCCCATCATCCACCATCCGCCACCTGCAACCGCATGGGCCTATGAAGATAAGCATGAAGTAGGCCAACTTTTGGCTATTTCCCACGTCACACCTACCTCCACCACACCTACCATCGCTACCATTACCGCGCCACTCTACGACAACCCCATCATACTACCCGTCACTCTGTCACCCCTTAACATCCCATTCTCCCCTGTGCCTGCACCCATAATAGCCAATATTTCCATCATCGACACCTCCCCATCTCCACTTCACCACAACCTCGCCCTACGGAGCGGGCGGATGTTCCACTGGATGTATCCCAACACATCCACATCTATGCCGGGTCAGCCGACCCAAAATTCCAGCAGCAACAACCAACAGCAGCAACAGAAACTCGAAGAGATAGATCCAGTCTCGGGGACCCAATATGATATACTAAAGCATCTGGACCAGACTCCAGCCAAAATATCTATCCTTGAGCTGATCAAGAGGTCAAAGACCCACCAAGACGCCTTAAGGGCTTTCCTGCAGAGGGTCATGGTAAGTGAAGATATGAGCCCCGACAATCTGCCCTCGGTCCTGTCCATTGTCAACAAAGGACCGAAGATTACCTTCACAGATAGTGAGCTAGCTCCCCCTGAGGCCAGGAGGATGCCTTTATGTGTGACCCTAACAATAAACAAAGTGGCCGTCGATGCCGCCTTAGTTGACACAGAGGCGTCTATAAATGTATGCCCCCTAAGCACTCTGCGGTCTTGCAACATCTCTGAGCGCCGCTTGCAGCCAACTCCCACCACTATAGCGTCTTATGACAATTCCCGGCGGGCCTGCCATGATGTTGTCTCCCTACAGGCGGAACTAGGCCCGCTCGTGATGACAGTAGACTTCTATGTGCTTGACATCGATCCGACTTTCAAAGCCATCCTGGGTCAGCCTTGGATCGAGGCACTAGGGGCAGTCCCCTCCACCGCATACCAATGTCTGAAGTTTCTGTTCGAAGGCCACGTAGTTAAAGTCAAAAGTGCAGCAACTACCCATACTGTGGAGGCCATTGAGAAAATCATGCCGACAGTCTGGCCGTCTAATAAGCCCATCATTTCGGTACTTGATGTAAATTATCCATGGGCTTTCACCTTCTCCTCCAGCCACCAAACTGTGTCCCCATCATTGGCTGCTATCAGAAGGGAATCTCGTCAGACGCCAAGGGTTGGAATATCATGATCAAAATTGGCTATCAACCCGGAAAAGGTCTTAGAGCACACCTCCAGGGGAGGACTCAGGTCATTGTCAATTCCAAGCAAATCACAAGGTGGGGCCTAGGATACACTGAAGAACTCAAGCCATGGACAACCTACTCATCAACTCTAAAAGCAGACCAAGAGCCTCTCACCTGGACATTATATGATCACTTTGTCAGGGAACCCATACAGCCAGGATACAACACTGTGAAGATAGAGGCATCCACATCTGCATATCAAGTTCTGGAGGCCCAGCGGCCTGGCAAGAAGAAGAAGGCCGAAGAAGCAGAGGCAGATGAAGGATTGGACATAGAAGACCTAGTCTCAGCACTCAGTCTTTTGTTTCAGGATAGTGACCTCACAAAGCCCCGGCAGTGACGGACTCAGCAGCATCAACATCAGCAACCACCTCTAAGCGACAGTTGCTTGGGTAGGGTGAGGATTTTGAAACATTAAACCCCATCAATCTGGTAGACGAGTTTGGCTAGGGCACCCCCGGCCCTCTAGTTATTCTATATTTTCCATCCTTATTTCTAAGTTCTCCTTCATCCCTCCTTCTCCTCCTCTTATTCTGTAATTATCCTCTGACACTCTCGAGGCGTTAGCTACTTCCTCACCCCATTTCATCCTTTCGTTTAATGGCACCATTCTCTCCTTCTCCCGATGCCTTCAAATGTAGGGTAGCTTGTTTTCTTCTTAGGTTAATATGTTTAATTTTTTTTTTAAAAAATCAACTCCTCATTCCTCCCAATAATCGGACGGCGATCCCCGTCTTTTCTTCCCTTTCTTCGGACGGCGATCCCCGTCTTTCCTTTCCCCTTCTTCGGACAGCGATCCCTGTCCTTTCCCCTCCAAACAGCAATCCCCGCTTCCATTTCCGTTGCAATCCCCGCTTTTTGACGGTGATCACCGTCATTTCCCGCTTTCAACTCTCGGACGGCGATCCCCGTCCCCGTCTCTTGCTCTTGACAGCAATCCCCGTCACTCACCGCCTTCAACTCTTGGACGGCGATCCCCGTCCTTGCGTTCCCCTGCTCTTGACGGCGATCCCTGTCACCCCTGCACTCTTCCTCCCTCGGCGGCGATCCCCGCCCTTCTGTCCTCTTCCTTCTGCTCGAGTGGCGATCCCCGCTCACTGACCAGCATGGTCACCATGGGAGATTTGGGTGAGGGGCCTTCTGTTCCCTTGCACCCTGACTTTGCTGCAGGCACCCTGAGCTCGGGTGGCCTCCCCTTGCCACTAGACCCGTCGGAGGACCCTTGCGGCCGTGCCGCATCGCTTCCTTTCCCCTCCAATAAACCTCGGCATTTCTCCAGAGTCCTCTGTAAATATCAACCCTAGATTAGGATCAAGGGTAGAATCTAGAAAGTCCCCGTCCCCGTCTAGGAAGAGTAAGGGCAGTGGCATATCCCGTAGATACCTGGTAGATCTGGTGCAAAGGTGTGGCGCTCTTCTGGCTGTCGAAGAGTTCGTCTAAGAAGCTATTATTCTAAGCATAGAAGCTCAGCACGAAGAGGAAGGGCTAGACGATGGATTTGTGGTGTATGAAATCTTAACCGAGGAGGACCCCGTGGACGAAGAAGACAGTGAAATAGAGGACGCTGCCGAGATGTATGCCAGTGGTATGAGGAGATTCGATGAACCAACATCGGCAGTGGACGAACCCACCAAAGAGGTAAATATTGGGACAAATGAAGAACCCAGGCTCCTAACCATAGCTTCTAATCTCCCTCTTGAGGAAGAAGAGGCACTCATAGAAATATTGAGGGAGTATAAGGACTCTTTTGCCTGGTCGTATGATGACATGCCCGACATTGACCCCGAGTTAGTGGAACATAAGTTGATCTTGAAGCCAGGGGCCATAGCCGTTAAACAAAAATTAAGGCGTTTTCTCCCCCATATTACTTTGAAGATGAAGGAGGAGATCGATAAACTACACAAAGCTAAGTTCATCAGTGTAGTCCTCTATCCTTTGTGGGTGCCTAACATAGTCCTAGTGATGAAGAAGGACAGAAGAGTACGAATCTGTATAGACTTCTGGGACTTGAATAGGGCATGTCCAAAGGACGACTTCCCATTACCTCACTTGGATGTTTTAATTGATAACATCTCCGGGTTCGAAACCCTTTCATTCATGGATGGTTACTCAGGATATAATCAAATCTATCTAGCCCAAGAGGATCAAGAGAAAACCTCCTTCACCACACCCTGAGGAACTTATTGCTATGTGGTCATGACGTTTGGATTGAAGAATGCTGGTGCCACTTATCAAAGGGCAATGTTAGCAATCTTCCATGATATGATTCATATTGATGTCGAGGTTTACGTGGATGATATTGTGGTGAAGTCTCGGACTGGAAGGGAACATTCCTCTGTGCTTGCCAGGGTGTTTCGGCACGGACAAGAATTCCAATTAAAGATGAATCCAAAGAAGTGCGTATTTGGGGTTTCCTCAGGCAAGCTGTTAGGTTTCATAGTCAGCAAGCAGGGGATTCAAATAGACACAAACTAGGCCAATGTAATAAATGAGATGCCTCCTCCTAAGAACATATCTGAGCTTCGACGACTGATTGGTCGGCTACAGTTCATAAGGAGATTCATATCTCAGCATTCTCATGGGTGTCGTCCTTTCTATGAACTGTTAAAAGGAGGAGCGAAATTCGAATGGAATAATAAGTGCCAAGAAGCCTTTGATGAGCTCAAGAGTTATCTGATGAATCCGCCTGTGATGCAAGCGCCTGTCCTAGGAAAACCCCTTATCCTATATCTGTCGACTATTGAGGACTCCCTAGGAGCTGTCCTTGCTCAACATGATGATTTTGGTAAAGAAAGGGCAGTCTACTACCTATCTAGGCTCTTCAATCCTTCTGAGCTCAAGCTCACCACAATGGCGAAAACATGTGCAGCGCTAGTATGGATAGTGCAGAAATTGAAGCACTACTTCCTAGCCCATCAAGTGAGCTTGATTTCTAGAATGGACCCTATTAGGTATCTCCTGGAGAAGCCAGTCCTCCCTGACAGATTGGCACGTTGGCATAGCTTCTTGTCTCAATTCGATATCATCTTTGTAGTTCAGAAGGCTATAAAAGGGTATGCCATTGCTGAGCACCTTGCTCACCTTCCTCTCCCTCATAGTCACACGGTACAGGAAGAATTTCCTGATGAAAACCTATCACTCATCTCTCGCGATCCCTTCTGGTCACTCCATTTCGATGGAGCTCTCAATTCTAGGGGACGGAGCATAGGTGCTGTCTTGCTCACCCTAGAAGGGATCACCATTCTGCTGGCCTATCAACTCCAATTTCTTGCCACCAACAATGTCTCCAAATACGAGGCTCTCCTAGTTGGTCTAAAGCTTGCCTATCTCTTAGACGCACGTCACCTCAAGATCATAAGAGACTCTCAACTCGTCCTTCGGCAGGTCCTTTCTACCTATCGCACTCGTGATCCTAAGCTCAAGCCTTATCAAGATCTGGTCACTCTCCTAGCCAAGCAATTCTGCAAGCTCATCTATATTCACACTCCTCACTCTCAGAACATCTTGGCCAATGCCTTGGCATCTCTGGCCTCATCTCTCTCTTTCCCTCTTAGCCGCAGTGCTGAGACTATCATTGTCCAAAGGTTAGAAGCACCCTCCACTCAGGATCCTTGGTTCAATAACCTCAGGATCTCTTTAGTCTTGAAGGAAGAGAAAATAGAAGTGAAGGAAGTAATGCTTGTGGAGCTAGGAGAAATGATGGAAGTAGAAAGGCCATGGTACCATGAGATCGAGCAATACTGCAAGGACGGTACCTTCCCAGAAGAAGCTGAAGATAGGAGAGCCATCCGTAGAGCTGCGCTAAGGTATGCCATCGTTGGAGAAGTGTTGTATAGACATGCTCTAAATGGGATGCTCCTCAGATGTTTGTCGGACGAAGAAGCTTGGAAGGTAGTGGAAGGAGCCCACTCCAGCGAGTGTGGAGGGCATGTGAATAGCCAAATGCTAGCTAAGAAGATCCTTAGGCAGGGCTATTACTGGCCAACCCTAGAAGAAAATTGTGCCATCTACGTCTGTAGGTGTGTAAAGTGCCAGCTCCATGCCGATAAAATCCATGCTCCGTCTTTCTCCTTGCACCCACTATCTTCCCCTTGGCCATTCTCCATGTGGGCCTTTGATATCATTGGACCTCTTGGTGATCCTAATGCTCAAGTTAAGCAAAAATCTTTTATTCTCACTGCTACTGAGTACTTCACCAAATGAGTCAAAGCAGAAGCATTTGCAGAGATCAAAGATTCAACCGTATGCAGGTTCATCATGAAGAACATCATCTCGCAGTTTGGAGTGCCAAGCGGCATCGTCACCGACAACGGACCCCAGTTCATATCCCAAGAGCTTCAAAACCTATGTAAGAAATTTAACATTTCTCTGCATCATTCGTCTCCGTATTATCCACAGGGCAACGGTCAAGCCGAAGCCACAAAAAAACACTTTTGAAAATTTTAAAGAAAACTTATGAGTCTCATAAATTCACTGATTGGCCTGAGAAATTGATTGAGGCTCTATAGGCCTACCGTACCTCCATCCGCACGCCCACAGGGCAAACTCCCTTTTCACTTACTTATGGGATGGAGGCATTATGTCCACACGAGATCCTCATTCCCTCGCTAAGGGTGCAGTTGGACAAAGAACTTAATCTCGATGAACATCGAGAGGCGTTACTTACACAGCTAGAACTCCTAGACGAGCGGCATCTAGTCGTAGCCGATCATGTGCTTTCGTATCAAAATAGACTCTCAAGATCTTTTCATACGAACATAAGTTCTTGAAGAGTCAAAGAACGAGACATGGTCTTGAAGCAAATTTTCATAAAACTTGGAGGTCCTGGGTCGAAATTGCAAGCAAACTGGGAAGGGCCGTACGTCATCAAAGATGTGTACCCTGTGAACGCATATAGGCTAGTAAATGCCGAGGGTGAGGATCTCTCTCACCCGTGGAATGGGTTGTACCTTAAAAGATTCTATCCTTAATAAAAGATTTTCGATAGTGGCACCATTTTGCAAAAGAACACTAGCTGTTGTGAGTCTCAAATCTATCTTATTGCTGTTAGGTCCCCCCTGGGTTCAGCCAACACACACATAACATGGCAACCCACAGTCAATTTCCCTTAGACACAGATGTTCCTACCTAGCCCTAGTGTAGGAGAGCGAAGGTCTTATCTTTTCCTGCTCGGACAAGGTCTAGGGGTAAAAGGACACTAACTTGTAGACAAATGAGGGTGTAAATCACGTGTGCATAAAGTCTCAAAGAGAGGCGGTCAGTTTCAAAAGAAAGAAGAAATAACAAAAGAACAATAGTGAAAGAAAATGCGAATGAGGGCATGGCAAAGAGTGGCAGTATTGTTCCCCGTGGGACGCCCTTGAGCCCGATCGTACACATGCCCCAAGTAAAAGCAAAAGTCCACAAAGTCTCTAGACAACAGACGGAATCCATGTGGGATACACCCTCGTGAGTCAAACAAGCCAGTGTCCCAAGCACCAACGCCAAGTCTTATCCCCTTAAGTCTTCCTATCCTCACTTATGACCGGAGCACTCCCACACTTGGTCTGTGTAGGAACACTAGTGACTAAGGGCAATTAGCCATAAGGGAGCCAAGAAAAACAAATACACACCGCACCCAGAGGGTATTTAACAGTTGAAGATGGGAGGTAAAGTTTACAACCAACTGTCCAAATGCAAAAAGTGTCGCTAGAAAAAAAATCTCAAAATTCAAAAAATTAGAAAATCTCAAACTCTAAAAAAATCAGAAAATCCCAAATTCAAAAAAAAAATAGAAAACTCAAATTAAAAAAAAATCAAAATCTCAAAAAAAAAAAAATTAATTATTAGAGAATCCCAAATAAAAAAACAGAAAATCTCAAAATAAAAAAAATTAGAAAATGCCAAAATCTAATCCAAAAAAATAATCAGAAAATCTTAAAATTCTAAAAATTTTATGTACATATCCCTTGCTTTTATCATGCATTATTTCCATTTATTTTTCGCCTATGTAATAAGGCTTAGCCCCTTGACTATTACGAAGTCGAAGTCTTTCCTTGTTTAATGCAAGGGTCTGAGCCAAAGAGCAGATCTAACCTGTTTTGCTAAGTGTGTAGGGGCAGATTTTTTTGAACAACACAACGATGTACTCAGTTTTTTTCTCTCTCTCTCTCTCTCTCTCTCTCTCTCGGATTTCATCTCTCATTCGTGTCAATCACAATTTGTTCATTCAAACCACAAACATTGGCAAAAGTAAAAGATCCACTAAAGGTAAGCATTATGTACAAAGATAAGGGGGAGGTGGCTCACAATCTCCTCACTGTCCACCACCAATCTCCCTGGATCCCTCCTGCCTCTCGGGCGGTGGTCATATCTCGCCACCACCCCTACCACTCGCTTCTCCGGCCAGGTGTCTCTCCTCATCCTCGTTCCGCCAACAACTGGAGGAACCAGCTAAATACTGTATGACCGAGGCACCACTCGCCCCGCTCACACCACTCCTGCTCCTACTTCCTACTCTGAGTAGCTTGGCTCATGGTCGTCACTAGACCACGAAGCTCCTCAATCCTAATATGTTGTGCTGCCACCTCGGTGCACAGTTGGGTCAACTCCACCTGATCTGCTGGTGACCCCTGCGTGCGCGACGTCGCCATCTCCATCACTAGCTCCCCCACCCGGGACAACGCCGCGTCCAGCTGCGAGTGTAACTGGCCCACCTCCGCTGCTGCCGTCTCTGCCTCCTTACGCCACCGAGTCGCCTCTGCTGATGATGGCCCCGCCTGTATGCGCAGCTGGTCCACCTCAACTGCCGCCATCTCCGCTTGGAACCTTGACTTGGCGATCGTCTATGCCGCTGCATCGACCTGCTCTCGCCAGTGGGTGGCCTGACCAGTGGCGGTCGTCAACTCTGTCACCTGTGAAAAGCATGTCAGTGCCAAATTCTAAATCAAATGGAGATCAGGTTTATGTCACACTTACCCTCTCTGCCAGCTCTGTCTCCGCCTCCTCGGCTCTCCTCACTGCGCTAGCTAGTTGGTCCGCTAGATCCGATGGAGGTGCCTCTGGCGCTGCTCGAGATAAGGACGCCCTTGCCTGCGACGCCCTCAGTCTCGCCAACTCCGCATGCTGCACATGGAACACTCGTTAATTCCTCAATAAGTTGAAGTTATTGGTAAGCTACTGAAGTCTGAGTAAGTAATTTACCAGCTGCTCCATCTCTCTCCGTGCAGCATCCTGGTCCTGCACGACGGAATGCAGCAGCACCTAGAGTGAGGCAATCTGCCCAGTCACGTCCACCTGCAAGTCAACAAACTGTGTCAGCTCAATTCAATTCAATAATCAACCACAAGGTTTGGGTTTAGAAGTTTACCTGTCGTCTCGCACCGCTGTAGACCTTCGCCCCATACTTCAAGGCAAAGGACTGCAGGTATGCGTCGTTGGACTCGGCATCAGACCGGATGTGCCTCCCTTGGTGCTCCCAATCTGTGATCTACTCACGGGCCCACTCGCACCAGTCCGTGGTGTCGTGGAGTCCCCGGAAGCTCCGGCCAGGCCTAGGGGTCCGGCCTCGGCTAGGGAACTCCACAGCACCCTGACGGAGGCCGAGGGACCTCTGAGCCAGATGCAAGTGGAGAGGTAGCACAAGGTTTAGAGCATGAACCCACAGCACCCTCTGAATTAAGGTCGGGCCTGCTCCAACTAGGGCTGTCCCTCGTCCCCCTCCTCTAGGTATGGCTGCCACACCACCTGCACATCAAAAGCACATCTTGTTAGTAGCTGAGTACTTAAATAAATCAAATGGAACTAAGAGAGAGGGTAGGATACTCACATCTAGCTGGGGGTAAGTGTCGATCGCATCCTGGATGGACGCCAACTGCTCCTCCAAGGGGTGCGTGTCTCGACACGACACCTAGCGTCGAGCTAGGGGCACGAGGCCCGATCGCTCTAGGGTCCCCCTCCTCAGGCCGGGGAGGTGGAGATAGGTCCAGATCTGCATGAACATGAAGCCACAATCAGATCATAGTTGTAATATGGAGGCAATTTTAGTAAAGAGCAAAGGAAGAGAAGCGTACCTGAAGGAAGGGGAAGAAGCCACTGATCGACGTCTGCCGGTCAGAGGAGCCCAGGCTGTCGAATTGATGCACCAGGAACGCAGCTCCCCACGCATAGATCCCCACCTGGTCCAAGTCCTCTAGTAGTGGCAGGAACCGACAGTGGACCGCGTCACCCCTCGTGGCAAATAGGAGCCTGCCAAGGAAGAAGCTGAGGAAGCGACGCAGGTCCAGATCTGCTTGAGCCCTTGGCTCACTAGATAGGGTCTCCCTGCATCCTCTCGTCAACCTCTGCAGCTGCTCGTCCACTGTCTCTCCTACCTCCTTGCCCATCTGCGCTAATCCTAGGCTCTCCTGCAACTCAATCCTAGGGACTAGAGAGGACCTCTGCCCTGCAGTCAGATCCAGGAGCCTGTGGGCAATCTCCCTGTAGCACGGGTAGGTGAACCCATTCACCGGACGCCCGTACACTCTCAGCCCGGTGATTCTACTAACATCCTCCAGGCTGTGGATCATATGACCCCATGGGAATACGAAAGCAGTCGCCTCCGCATCCCACCTGCTGCGCAGGGCCTGGGTAAGAGGGGCATCCACCCTCATCCTCTCCATCCTCAGCACTTCCCCGAACCCCATATCATCTAACCTATCTCTCTGGAATCCGGGGAAGGCCATATACACTGCTAAAACTAAGAGCCATGAAACCCAGGCCCTCATCTTGTCCTGCAAGTACAAATTAGTCAATTGGTTAGATTAAACTTATCTTTATTGGTCTCTCGGCTGAGGTCGCGCCGGCCCTGTGGGTCACGACCTTGTCATGATGCTCCGATGCGTCGCGACATGGCCACGAAACCAAAAGGGACCGCGACCATTTCGCGACAGCCTTGGCCGACACATCTTTGTCGCAGCCCTTGACCTCGTCGCGACTACTGGTGTCGTGACGGGGCGGCTCATCGCACTCTTAGGCGCAAACCGACCGGAGCCTACCTTGTTCGGGGGTCGCTTTTCTGGGCATCACGCCCTACATTCGCCCTCTATAGGGCTTGTTCATCACCCACACCATCAAATTAAAAGGAGTGAGGGCCAATAAACCTACATTTTTCATGGCCGCCTCCCGGGCCATTACCGCCGCTTCCAGATCCATCCCCGAGGCTTCTTCTTCTGCCATCTTGATCTCCGGTGCCGGAGGAGTTGCCACACGCCGCCGGGAGGCCCTCTTCATCGCGGACCTTTTCCCCTTCTCGCCACCGCCATTGCCTCCTCCCTCCATTGCCAGTGAGAAAAAGAGTGAGGGGAAAAGTATGAGAAAGAGAGAGGGAAAGTGAGAGAGTGGGAGTGAGTGCGCAGAAAGAGTGAGAGAGTAGGAGAGGGAATCGCCAAAAATCATAGGAGCTTGGAAAGAAGGGAGAGTTGTGAGTGTGAGAGGGAAGAGAAAGGGGCCTTATACATATTTGAATCGTCGGTTCGTGTCACGACGCCTATAGACGTCGCGTTATTGTCGCAGCGGCTAGATGGGCCGCGACAATGTCACGACCTATCGACCCACCGTGACATGTAGGCGACGTCTGTATTGGTAGCGATATGAATAGAGTACTGCGCACAGTGCATAAAATTCTGATTTTATTGATTCAAATCATCAATTACATCACCTAATCATGTCCACAACCAATCAAGCTATATTTTCAAGCCCCAGCTACCATCTGATACAATGTCTTTGTCTCTCAAAGCTCTCAAATGCCCGGTGCCGCCTCAGATCTCTGGGTATAAATGGCCGGACCCTCTTTAAAGCCTGATGATACTCTCGGATCACGTCTTCATCCTTCGTCACTTCCGCTGAGATGAGGCTTGTGGCACATCCCTCCCAGTGGACGATGGCGCTCCTCACGTCCCGTCATCTTGTTCATCATTCCTCTTCCATGCTTGGATTGGCGGGCACTGGGAGAGGGTCGGCATCACTGTGCATGCGGCACCGCATTGAAGGTAGCATCAGTCAGGGTTGTAGAGGACCAGTGCTTTGTCACCGATCATTCGAAGAGCCAAGCCAATGCTGATCATTTTGTTGTGGAGAAATCTCGGGCGCATCTTGAACCGCTCCACGGCCATCATCTTGAAATAGGTCCTCCATTCCTTCAGTCCCTTGATCATTACTGTTGCGCACCATGCTCGGGTAGTCATGTGGAGTGGAGCGTCGACAAAAGCAAGTGGGTGGTGGAGCATGCTCATGCATTTGACGAAAGGATCATCCGTCACCTTGAAGTTGATATGCATCCCCATCCAGCACTCTAGGGCGACCACGGATCTGAAGAAGGGACCTCCGGTAGCTGCAAAGGAGAGTCCAGTATAGAGATAACCAAGGATGGCTTGAGATATGCTCATACCTTCCCATGCGCAGGAGATGATGCTTAGATTGGGTACAAGACGAGATGGTCCTGAGCAGGGAAGAGAATAACGCTGCATATGCAAATGGCGGCGGTCTTGGCAATAGTGAGGTAGTTGTCGGTCTTCCTCTTGCATTGAGACATGATCCACTGCGAGATAGGAAGAAGATGGATGTGCGTTTGGCTGGTCATGGTGCACAGGTCCTCGGACTTGGTAGCTCCACAAGCGCGGTGAGACTTGTTGCCCAGCTAGCAAGCCCAGAGAGGGGGTGAATGGGAATTTTAAAATTTTGATTATCTAAACCTGTGAACAAAAACGTTCACACAAAAACACTACGTTTGACTGTTAGTGATAGTAGTAAAGAAAATTACAAACACACAGAAGCAAACACACTACACAAAGATTTTTATCCTGGTTCAGATCTCCTTTCCACATGAGTCCTATGTCCAGTCCCTGAGTAACACCTCAGGATTCCACTACCCAAGGGTACAGTCCCAATTTAGGACACTTACACACCCAGCAACGGCTGGTCTTCTCTTCACAACCTGAAGAGGAAAAACAACACCCAGATCACACAGGTCTTCCTTCAACACGAAGGGCAAAAGCCACCTGTTACCAACAGGTCTTCTCTTCACACCTGAAAAGGAGCTACCCAACAAGGATGAGAAATAGACAGGATGCCCCAAGATCAAGCTAATAGAACAATACTTGATCTGAAGCAAAGACTGAGAGAGAAAGATCTACAAAAGACGAAATCTCTCAGTACACAAAGGCTCTCAAAGGCTAAGCTATGAATTCAGAGAGCTAAGAGCTACAACAAAACAATGGAGTGAGACTTGAGCTCTTCTATGGTGCTTGCGGATTTTGAATTCTTAAGAGATAATATTCACGTAGGCACCAGTCTTCTATTTATATCTTCTTTGAAAAAAGTAGTCGTTGAAGTATCCATTGTCCCTGTGTTGGATGCTCGTTAGATTGCATGGTTTGACGTGTACGTCAGGTGTGCTTGCAATCATTTAATGTTTTCTGATCCATGCACGCAAGGAAAGGATTCTTCCAGATATTCTGCAGCTTCTTGTTGTCCAACGTTGTAGAGAATGGTGCTGTCAAGGATTTGCAATAAATACCAAACAATGAACAGCTAGACTGTCTCTAAGCTTGTCAGTCATCGTTAGAAACCACGCAGTAGGAATATACACCAGAATGGAAGTACCTTCTGCTATTCTAAAAAGATGTTTTATATAGAAGCATAGGAATGGAAGATATCCAAATATGCATCGTGCAGAGAGATGTTTAGACACATTAAATGCTCATGAAATCATTATGAGTATGACTTATGAAATCGTTGAGTGAATGAGTCGATGTTTATGTAAGTCGTTACACATGCATAAACAAATCGATGTGAACATAAATCGTTATAAAATCATAACCAAATCGTTGTAGAGACAAATCGTTATGAGAGTATAAGAAAATCGTTATGAACAAGTTTTTATAACCAAATCGTTGTAGAGACAAATCATTATGAGAGTATAAGTAAATCGTTATGAACAAGTTTTTATAACCAAATCGTTGTTTCACTTATCAAGTCGATGTAGTGATCAAATCGATGTTTTGTTTTATCGAATCATTACACAGACCAAGTCATTGTTGCGACTTATCGAATCGTTATAGCAAGCAAATCATTGTGTAACTTATCGAGTCGTTATAATGACCAAGTCGTTGTTGTAACTTGTCGAATCGTTATGAAGACCAAGTCGATGTGGAACTTATCGAATCGTTATAAAAAACAAATCGTTGTGAGACTGAGTCGTTGTTCTCACTTACCAAATCGATGTGAAACCGAATCGTTGTGAGATCAAATCGTTGTTCTCACTTAAGAAATCGTTCTGTCAAATCGATGCGACGATCAAATCGTTATGAGATAGAAATCGATGGATACACTTAGCGAATCGTTCTGAGATCGAAATTGATGCGATACATATGAAATCGTTGTGAGGCTGAAATCGGTATGTCACTTACCAAATCCTTATGAGTATGAAATCGATAGAAATGAGAAAATCGTTATGAAACTAGTGAAGTCGATGTGTACTTAGAAAAATTATATGCTCTGAACTTTAAATGCTTCAGGGTAAAAATACTTACAGGTTTTGCTTGACTTTCCTTGATTTATTTCCTATGCTTAAGCTTCATGAAACTTGTTAGATGATACTTTATTGAAGTTTTGTTAATCACCAAAATAGATATATAATTCATAAAATTATATGGGAATGAACTGATCATCAATCTTCCCCTTTTTGGTGATGACAAAACATAACACAAAAGCATAGATGATTTTAAAAAAATCTAAGTGAATTTTTTGAAATGAAGTTAGAAATGTATTTCAGAAACACAGATTTTTCTCCCCCTTTTTCTCATTAAGCAAAAAGATACTAACTGAGACAAAGACAGAAAGAGAAAAGATAAATGAGATCAAAGAACTTTTCCATTTATCTTGTGGGGGTACAGGGAGGTAGAAAGCAGGAGATAGAAGAGAGGCATGCCGTTGTATAATGGGCAACGCCTTGCGTTCCTGCTCCTCAAAATAGGCTTGAAAAGCCCCAAAAGTGATAGAATAAGATGACCCTATGTCAGGAAGCATTCTTTTGATATGAAGTTGGCACTGAGCATCTATAAAGGTGCCATATTCATTGTTGCCAAGAGAGACCTTGAAGGTAGTGAAGGAGCCATAACTGGCAAATCGAAGAAACTGGTTGATCTTGATAGGGTAGTGGATCTGATGCTGCAGGAGATCTTTCTTCAAAGCCACAAAAAGTTTGTACCGCTCTACCCACTGAGCATAGGGCTCTTGAACCAGATTGATAGAATTCAAGTCTAAAAAGGCTTCAACCGAGAGAGAAGGCTTGCCTGCCTTAAATAA
The DNA here is from genome assembly GCA_014218235.1 of Colocasia esculenta. Lineage (NCBI taxonomy): Eukaryota > Viridiplantae > Streptophyta > Magnoliopsida > Alismatales > Araceae > Colocasia > Colocasia esculenta. The sequence continues at coordinate 15,282,581 of CM024761.1, forward strand.
GGAGCTGTTCAAAGTTGCCAGCTGAAGGGTAAATTGGTTGTAATGTTTTTCCCAATCGGTGGGAGAGAGCCTTTCACTTTCAAATAGAAGAGGGGCAAGAACCTCATAAGTGATATGGCCTAGGTGAAATTTTCGGAAGAGGAATATTTGGAAGGAGGGGAGACGACCCTGCTGAGCTAAGATCCTTCCCATTACGTGAGCAAATCTCTCAAAGATAACAAGACCAACTGATGAGTCCATGACCAAGGAATGCAGTTTGGGGAGAAACACAATTTCTGCTATTTTCACGGTAGCGAAATCCACTTTGAAAGAACAGTTAACTAGACTTTCAACTTTAAGCAAAGCAACGGCTCCCTGGAATTGTCCCAATTGAACTTTAGGCAAGTTGAGGAGATAACGACAGTCATTGAAGAGCTGGAAGTACCGGATGAGTTTTAGTTCCTTTTGAATGAAGGGCGCCCAGGTAGACTTGTGATGAATGACAAACCACTCAGAGAGAGTGAGTGGGTGATCCTGGGGTGGAAACCGATTGGACTTTGCAAGTAGAAACTTCATGTAGAGGGCCTTGTGCCCCTTGGCCCACTGATCTTCAGATTTAGATTCAGCCATTTAGAAGATTTTAGATTGATCAGATTTGGAGATGTGGAAATAGGGAAGAACAACATTGAGATGATCAGTTAGATTAAGATAAGGAGCACCAAAAATGGTGGCAAAGATACATTTTTGGAGATATTCACAATAGATGGATTTTCTTCGATTCTCAACAGTGAGGGAGAACTAGAGAGGAGGAAATTTAGGAAGAGCAAGAGTGTTGGAGAGTTTCCTCTTTTTAGAAATAGGACTAAGAGAGCCAGTTCTGTGGACATGAGAACCAACTTCCAGAACTGAGCGGATTGTGGTAATTTCCAACTCATCCTCGAATTTTTTGAGAAAGGGACCTTCAAGTTGTGCACCTTCAGGTATAAAGGTAACAAAGGAGGGAGGAGTAGGAGGATGAAGAAATGACTGATGGGTAGGAGGAGGTATGATGAATGGTCCAGCTGAAGAAGGACCAGAAGAGGATGAGGCTCCAGCTGAGGAGGAGGCTGGAGTGTTTTCAATGATAGGAGAAGGTGGAGGTGGCAGGAGATGAGGAGGATTTAGAAGGAAATGATGTTGGAGATGAGATGGTGCGAGGCATGGGTTGTTTGAAGGTGATAGGTGCTGGAGGAGCTGTGGATGAAGATGGTGGTATAGGAGGGGCTGGAGTTTGAAGAGGAGAAGGAACAGGGGCTTCTGGAGCTACAACCGGTGCTTCTACTCTTGAAGTTTCAGCCTCGGAAACCACTGGCCCGGTGGGCCCCGAAACATCCTCTGTAGGCCCTGGTGGCCCAGTCTTCACAGCTTCAACATTATCTTGCACTGGTGCTGCTACCTCTTTAACAACTGTTGGCCCAGATGGCCCTGCTGGTTCTTCTGAAATTTGTCCTGATGGTCGATCTTCTACCACAACTGATGGCCCTGACGGCCCAACATTCTCTTGCCTTGGCCCAGATGGCCCTGAGCTGCTAACAGGTGCTGCAGGAGGAGGAGTAGGAGGGGCATTTGAGGACTGTGCCCTCACCAAATCTGCAAGTGTAGCTATAGACTCCTTAATGCTAATGAGCTCACTTCGCACCCATCTGATTGCATTTCTGACCATTCCCATCTCCTTAGCTATCGTACTCTGGCTTATGAAGATAGATGCAATATCTGATTGCACAGAGCAGAGAATCTTCCCTTGTTCATCCAATCTTTCAACAATAGGCTTCATGTTGATCTTCAATTTGCTCTTCTTCAGCCTCTTATGTGGCTTCCTGGTGAGTAAAGAGATCTCAAGAGCCACTCCTTTTCCTTTGTCACTTGCCCTAGCAATGAGCTCCACATTATCAACATTAGCCTCTTCATCTGAGGTGCTTTCCACAACTCCTTCTCTGAACTGATTATCAATAGGGGCACTAGCAGTGTGCTCCCCCTGGGGCTGAGCTTCCTTCTCAACAGATTGCTCCCCCTGAATAGGAGCATCTTCTATCTGAATTTCAGTTTGGCCTGATGCCACTTCTTCCTGCTCCCCCTGAATAGGAGCTTCTTCCATCTCAACATCTTCAACGTGGCCTGGTGCCACAGCTACTCTGTTGACTTTCTCAGTCACTTGCTCTTGCTCCTCTTTAGTGTTGGTGATGGAATCCAGCACACTTCTGAGAACTGATGCTACCACAGAGGAGGGAGAGACAACCTCTGAATTTTGCCCAACGGGCTCAGTGAACTCTTGATGAATGTCCTCAATCCTGTGCTCATTGACCACAGGTGCTTCAATGATGACTTCTGTTGCAATTTCCTGAACATCTGCTGCTGCTGTTGCTTGGTCTTCTTGTACCATTGGAATTTCTTCCCTGACCACTTCCTGCTGCTCTTGGATTGTAGGCACTTCTGCCCTGGCATTCTCTTGATCATTTTGAAATGCTGGTGCAGCTGCTACTGCCTCTGCTGGAACTGCTTCATCTTGGACCTCTAGGGCTTTGCCAATAATGGCCTCACCCTCTACTGCTGGAGTTTTGGTCCACACTCTAGCTATCAAAGAAAAACCACTCTTCTTTAAGTTTCTGCTTCGAATAGCTTGACCCATCTTCTCAGAAACTGCCCCAACAACACTGATGCCATAATGCAGGAAAATCTTGGTTAGCAAATGGGAATATGGAAGGGACACATTTAATTTACTCTTCTTGTCCCAAATTTAAGCTGCTACAAACTTCATTCTTTCCAAGATGACCTCTGCCATGTTTATACTCTGGTTCTGGATATCCTAGAACATCATGCCGGAGTCCACCTTGGTGCATGTGGAGAAGGTGGCACTCCTAGGAACCAAAATCTGGCAAACTATAAAATGCAATATACGTTAGAATACATTCAACTGATTAATATCTATCTTTCCTTCTTTCAACTTGAACTCGGGACCAACAATCCCCAAACCCTTTGCCTAAATATCGACGGTGTGTACTCCACTGTGACCGGAGATAGATAGACCAAACAACGATTCCAACAACTCATGCATGATCCGAATCTGGGTTCCTTTGACCATGGATGTCAAAGACCCGTCTTCCTCAGACTTCAAATAGACATAAAACGCCTTGACTAGGTCAGGATAACTTACCTCTGATAGAGTTGCCATCTTCGTCCATTTCAATCTCTCCATAGCAGCAACGATGCTGTGCATCCCATTCTTTTCCAAATCAATCACATCTATTGCCTTGTGCCCGCACAACTTGGTCTTCACTGAAGTGAACCTTTCCTGCTGCTCTGCGGTGAGGAAAGCAGCTCCATAGCCCCCGACGGTACTAGAAACTACAGAAACGGCCATGGTTTTGAATGGGAAAAGGTTCTGGATGATCGGAAGGAAGATTGGAGTGAAAGCCCTCAGAAGATTTTTTGCAGGAAGAGATGGAAGCTTTGAAATCGCACGAAGTCGATGCCGGATTCGATAGGGTTTATCGTCTCAGGCAAGTTGAAGAAGGTGAGAGCGGGAGGTGAATCGTTGTGACACAGATTTCGGGTTTTGAAAGAGAAAGATAAAGTGACTTTTGAAAGGATGGCGCCATAAATGCAGAAAACGACAAATTAGAGACAAGTCGAGATAGATAAATACTTTTTAAATCAAGGAACTGTCATAGAAATTTAAGATGCAAGCAATATTTAAGGAATTTACTTAATTTTATAGGAGGGAATAATCTTTATTCTGAAATAATTATTATTTCAGTTATTTACAGATAAGTCTATCACAAATTACACATACCTAATTCCCTTCTAAGAGAAGTAAATCTCTCTTTAGGTAAGGCTTTTGTGAAGATATCTGCTAAATGATTTTGAGTATCAATGAAGGAAATATTTATATTACCATTTGCTATATGATCACGAATAAAATGATGAGAAAAGTTTAGTACACTTTTATATTGCATTTCAAGTACAATATGACTAGGCAAAAATCTATGTGGCATCACTCACATGGGGAGTGATAAAGTGACAACCCAATTGTAAGATGCCACATGGACTATTGCCTAGTCATATTGCACTTAAAGTGCAATGTGCAAGTGCAATAAGCCTTTCTCTAAAATGATATCTAACCTCTATATGCTTTGTCCTTGAGTGTTGTACTGGATTTTTGGTGAGATTAATGGCACTAGTGTTGTCGCACAACAGGGGAATTGTCTTGATATGTAGCCCATAATCCTCAAGTTGCTGCTTAATCCATAGGAGTTGTGTACAGCAGCTTCCAGCAGCTACGTACTCAGCTTCAACTGTTGACAGTGCTACTGAATTTTGCTTCTTTGAGGACCATGAAATTAGACAACCTGCAAGAAATTGACAACATCCACTGGTACTTTTTCTATCTATTTTGCATCCAACGTAGTCAGCATCAAAATATCATATTAAGTTAATTTCACATGTTTTTGGATACCATAAACCTAAATCATGGGTTCTAGCTAAATATCTAAAAATTCTTTTGATACTAATTAAATGAGACTCTTTAGGATCTGCCTAATACCTAGCACACATGCATACACTAAAGAGTATATCAGGTCTACTGGCAGTTAAGTAGAGTAAAGATCCTATCATACCTCTGTAGACCATATCACTGTCTAACCTTGTTGATGTGCTCATTGGTGTTGACAGTGGCTTGGCATTTTCAAATCTAAATTTCTTCAACAGTTCTTTAGTGTACTCCGCTTGACATATGTGAGTGCCTTTTTTTCCGTGCTTGATTTGCAATTCGGGGAAGTAGTTAAGCTCCCCCATCATGCTCATTTTAAACTCTCCCTGCATAAGCTTTTCGAAGTACTTGCAAAGAGATTCATCAGTAGAACCAAATATTATATCATCAACATAGATTTGAACAAGTAACACATTTTTAACTTTAGACTTAATGAATAATGTGCTATCTACTTTTCCTCTAATAAAATCATGGTTTAACAAAAATGCACTTAATTGTTCATATCATGCTCTAGGTGCTTGTTTCAACCCATATAAAACTTTGTGCAATTTAAATACATGATTTGGAAAATCGATATCATCAAAACCAGGAGGTTGTTCTACATAAACTTCCTCCTTTATGTAACCATTTAGAAAGCCGATTTTACATCCATTTGAAAAAGTTTTAAATCCAATGCAGATGCATAAGCAAGTAAAATTCTGATTGCCTCAAGTCTAGCTACTGGTGCATAGGTTTCATCAAAATCTATGCCTTCCTCTTGGGAATAGCCTTGAGCTACCAATCTGGCCTTGTTTCTAGTGATCACACCAACTTCATCCATTTTGTTCCTGAACACCCATTTGGTGCCAATCACAGGATGATCTGATGGTCTCGGAACAAGGGACCATACATGGTTTGTCTTGAACTGATTAAGTTCATCTTGCATGGCTAATATCCAAGATTCATCAGATAGTGCTTCATTGACCGTCTTGGGCTCTATTTGAGATACAAAAGTTAAATAATCACAAGGAATTACATTACTTCTAGTTCTTACCCCAACCGATGAATCCCCAATGATGTTGTCCAATGGGTGATCCTTTTTGTATCTCCATTCCTTTGGAAGATTGTCATGTGATATGTCTTTTTGTTGTAGATCTTCCAAGGGTGGATCTTCCTTGTCCTCGATGGATGAGTTCTTTAATTTCTTGGATAGTTCATCTGCATCATCAACATCACTATCTACTTCCTTTCTCAAGGAAGGGTTAGTCTCATCAAAAATAACATGCACTGTTTGTTCAATTAATAAACTATGCTTATTAAATACTCTATAACCTTGGATGCATACCTCATGAATATACCTTCATCAGACTTTGAGTCCAGCTTACCAATATCCCTTTTTCCATTGTTGTGGATGAAGCATGGACATCCAAACGTCCTGAAGTGACTAATCTTTGGATTCTTCTGCTTGTATAGCTCGTATGCAGTCTTCTTTAGGATTGACCTGATCATTACTCTGTTGATTATGTAGCACACTGTGTTGATGGCTTCAGCCCAAAAATATCTTGGTAAATTGTATTCTGACAACATGGTTCTTGCCATATCCAATAAGGTTATGTTCTTTCTCTCAGCAACTCCATTTTGCTGTGGTGTTCTTGTTGCTGAGAAATTGTGCTCAATTCCTTGATCATCATAGAACTTGACAAATTTTTCATTCTGAAACTCTCCTCCATGGTCTGATCGAATACCAATTATGCTGTATTTCTTATCCTTCTGAACTTTCTTACTAAAGCTAACAAAACTATCAAATGTGTCATCTTTGTGCTCCAAGAAAGATACCCATGAAAATCTGGAATAGTCATCTACTATAACGAATCCAAATTTCTTTCCACCAAGACTTGTGGTCCTCATTGGACCAAATAGATCCATATGTAGAAGTTCTAAGGGTTTAGAGGTTGTTACCACTGTCTTTGACTTAAAGAATGATTTATTGTGCTTTCCTTTTGCACATGGCTTACAGACACCTTCCATTCTTGTACTTACTTTGGGCAGACCTTCCACTAAATTTCTCTTTATTAGCTTTTTTATACCATCCAAACTACAATGGCCCAATCTTCTGTGCCAAAGTTCCACTGAGTGATCCTTGCTTGCGGCAAGGCATACATCCTGATCTTTTAATTCTTCCAAGTGAAGTACATAGAGATTCTTCTCTCTGCATGCTTTAAACATAGTTTTACCATCTTTTATAATGCTGCATCTTGATTCTTGGAACTTGATTTGATGGCCTTTGTCGCACAGCTGGCTGATGCTGATTAAATTATGCTTGAGTCCTTTTACGCATAGAACATCCTTTATGAGAGTCCTGCCTTGGCTGCCAGCAGTTCCACATCCAATGACTGCCCCTTTTCCATTGTCTCCATATGTTACTGTGCCTTCTTCGGCTTCGAGGTGAGAGAACAGCTTCCTGTTGCCAGACATATGCCTTGAGCACCCGCTGTCCAAGTACCACTTAGATGCTCGAAGGCTTTCCTATAATGGAAACACTAAACTTTAGGTACCTAAGTTCATTTGGGTCCTGGTTGGTTAGTATTATCATTTTCTTCTTAATTATCCATCTTTTATGTTTAGTTGGACATGATATTTTAATATGACCTAATTTGTTGCAGTGGCTACAACAAGATATTTTACTTATTTTTTTCAGTTGGAATATATTTAAAGTTTGACTTATCTGCAGTGTCTTGTTCGGCTACAAATTTAGGTGTTGGATATATTTTAGGATGTACTACTGTTTCTTCATTATCAGGAGGGGTGTATCCTAAACCATATTTCTTCTTTCCTGATCTTCAAGCTCCTTTTAGTATTAATGTTGTTTTTTCATTTGTAAATTTTTCTAACGCACTGGATAATTTTTCATTTTCTTTTGTTAGTGTGTTAATTTCTTGATTTAATTTACTTACTGTTTCCTGGTTTTCCAGTCTTGTTATTTGTTCATTTTTACTTTTCAAATCTTCACATAATAATTCATTTCTTCTTTTTAGCTCAGTAACTTATTTTTCTAATTGCTCATTTTCAGATTTTAGATTTGAATTGGTGTTTTCTAAACAAGCATGATTTTTCTTAGTAGTTTTTAGTAGTTTACAAACATCTTTATATTTACTATACAACTCATTGAAAGCATCTTCTAAACTATCAGATTCAGATTCATTGCATGAAGAAAAAGACGAGTTAGATGATACCTTTTCTTCAATGTTAGCCATGAAGGCCAGGTTGGCCTTTTCTTCTTCTTGTTCACTTGAGCTCGACTCACTGTCAGAGTCGCTGTTGTTATCCCATACTGCTGCCATGGCTTTCTTCTTGTATCTTCTGAATTTCTTAGAACTATCCTTCTTTCTGAACTCGGTTTTCTTCAGTTTCGGACATTCAGCTTTGATATGTCTGGGCTTCTTGCATTCGTAGCAGATTAGTTCATTCTTCTTTATATCTTTGACTTCAAGCTTCTTGAGGTCTTTTCCTTTCTTAAAATACCTTCTTCCATATTGATATTTCTTTTTCTTGGCTAGTATGCATTGTAGTCTTCTGGATAGAAGTGCTTCTTCATCATCGCTGCCTTCATTGCTGTCATTATCATCTGAAGATTCTTCTGTTGTAACTTCTTCTGCCTTGAGAGCGTTGGAGTGTTTCCTTCTACTTGATGACTCTCCCAATCTCTCCATGTTGATCTCATAGGCCATTAGAGACCCAATGAGTTTCTCTAGTGACATTCTCTTTAGGTCATTGGCTGCTTCTATAGCTGTCACTTTGGGAGTCCACGAAGCTGGTAGGGATCTTAGAACTTTTCTGACCATATCTCCCATTTCATAGGTCTTTCCGAGACCAACTAGCCCGTTAGTGATGTCTGTAAATCTGATGTACATCTGGGTTATTGACTCTCCTGGCTGCATCTGGAACCTTTCGTACTGTGTTACCAGAATATCTATTCTGGTTTCTTTCACTTTGTCAGTGCCTTCATAAGTGATTCTTAGCTTCTCCCACATTTTCATGGCGGATTTGCAGGTGGAGATCCTTTTGAACTCCTTCTTGCTAAGAGCACAACATAGTATACTCTTGGCCTTGCAGTTGAGAGAAATTTTCTTCTTATCATCTTCAGTCCACTTGTCATTGTCATTTGTAACTAGGTCTCCTTCTTCTACAATCGACCAAATCTGATAATCAAGCCCTTGTAGGAAGAACTCCATTCTTGTTTTCCAGTAAGTGTAGTCTTCACCATCGAACAATGGTGGCATGTTGACTGACTGACCTTCGAAGTGACCTTGGGCTGCCATTTGATCTTTTCTCTTCAGATCGTTGGATCTTCTTTGTCGAAGAGACTCGCTATGATACCACTTGTTGCCCAGTTAGCAAGCCCAGAGGGGGGGTGAATAGGAATTTTAAAAATTTGATTATCTAAACCTGTCAACAAAAACATTCACACAAAAACACTATGTTTGACTTTTAGTGATAGTAGTAAAGAAAATTACAAACACATAGAAGCAAACACACTGCACAAGGATTTTTATCCTAGTTCGGATCTCCTCTCCACAGGAGTCCTACGTCCAGTCCCTGAGCAACACCTTAGGATTCCACTACCCAAGGGTACAGTCCCCCTTAAGGACACTTACACACCCAGTAACGGCTGGTCTTCTCTTCACAACCTGAAGAGGAAAAACTACACCCTGATCACACAGGTCTTCCTTCAACACAAAGGGAAAAAGCCACCTGTTACCAACATGTCTTCTCTTCACACCTGAAGAGGAACTTCCCAACAAGGATGAGAAATAGATAGGATGCCCCTAGATCAAGCTAATAGAACAATACTTGATCTGAAGCAAGGACTGAGAGAGAAAGATCTACAAAAGATGAATCTCTCAGTACACAAAGGCTCTCAAAGGCTAAGCTATGAATTCAGAGAGCTAAGAGCTACAGCAAAACAATGGAGTGAGACTTGAGCTCTTCTATGGTGCTTGCAGATTTTGAATTCTCAAGAGATCATCTTCACGTAGGCACCAGTCTTCTATTTATATCTTCTTTGAAAAAAGTAGTCGTTGAAGTATCTGTTGTCTCTGTGTTGGATGCTCGTTAGACTGCATGGTTTGACGTGTACATCAGGTGTGCTTGCAGTCATTTAATGTTTTCTGATCCATGCACGCAAGGAAAGGATTCTTCTAGATATTCTGCAGCTTCTTGTTGTCCAACGTTGTATAGAATGGTGCTGTCAAGGATCTGCAATAAATACCAAACAATGGACAGCTAGACTGTCTCTAGACTTGTCAGTCATCGTTAGAAACCAAGCAGTAGGAATATACACCAGAATGGAAGTACCTTTCTGCTATTCTAAAAGGATATTTTCTATAGAAGCATAGGAATGGAAGATATCCAAATATGCATCGTGCAGAGAGATGTTCAGACACATTAAATGCATAGATATTAAGAAGCACGAGGGAAGACTATGACATTCAAAATAATTGAAATATGTTTAAATATCAAGTTGTTATAGCTCATGAAATCATTATGAGTATGACTTATGAAATCATTGAATGAATGAGTCGATGTTTATGTAAGTCGTTACACATGCATAAACAAATCGATGTGAACTTAAATCATTATAAAATCATAACCAAATCATTGTAGAGACAAATCGTTATGAGAGTATAAGCAAATCGTTATGAACAAGTTTTTATAACCAAATCATTGTAGAGACAAATCATTATGAGAATATAAGTAAATCGTTATGAACAAGTTTTTATAACCAAATTGTTGTTTCACTTATCAAGTCGATGTAGTGATCAAATTGATGTTTTGTTTTATCGAATTGTTACATAGACCAAGTCGTTGTTGCGACTTATCGAATCATTACAGCAAGCAAATCGTTGTGTAACTTATCAAGTCGTTATAATGACCAAGTCGTTGTTGTAACTTGTCGAATTGTTATGAAGACCAAGTCGATGTGGAACTTATCGAATCGTTTTAAAAAACAAATCGTTGTGAGACCGAGTCGTTGTTCTCACTTACCAAATCGATGTGAAACCGAATCGTTGTGAGAGCAAATCGTTGTTCTCACTTAAGAAATCATTCTGTCAAATCGATGCGATGATCAAATCGTTATGAGATAGAAATCGATGTATACACTTAGCGAATCGTTCTGAGATCGAAATTAATGCGATACTTATGAAATCGTTGTGAGGCCGAAATCGATATGTCACTTACCAAATCCTTATGAGTATGAAATCGATAGAAATGAGAAAATCATTATGAAACTAGTGAAGTCGATGTGTACTTAGAAAAATTATATGATCTGAACTTTAAATGCTTCAGGGTAAAAATACTTACAGGTTTTGCTTGACTTTCCTTGATTTATTTCCTGTGCTTAAGCTTCATGAAAACTTGTTAGATGATACTTTATTGAAGTTTTGTTAATCACCATAATAGATATATAATTCATAAAATTATATGGGGATGAACTGATCATGAAGACTATCCCACACGTGCACCACCATGTGGTAGTTCTTGGCCAACGTGAGAACGGTGGTAAGCCCCCATACGCGCAGATAGTGTGTGGACGTCACGGGGAGTGCATTAACCATGGGCTCAAGCCATGGGACCTTTGAGAAGCACCTGCTGCCCAGGAGAATCTAGAAGAGAGTAGAAGAGAGGGTTGGCAGAAGTAGAAGAAGAAGATAGGAGAAGAGGAGAGAGAAAATCAAAGAGCTAGAGAGAGAAAGCTTACTTGAAGATCCGGTCTCGCGCTGATGTGCCCGGGCACAGAGGAGAGGTGGAGAAGCTGAGCATAGGTTGCCTTTGCTGCCTTGGGACCCCCATAGGGGGTGGGGTTGGCTTGGAAGGAGGAAAGAGATCTCTTCATGGCTTGAAGAGAGAGAAAAGCAAGAGAGAAGAAGAGAGAGAAGATGAGCTACGAAAATAGCCCCTACACCCCTATTTATAGACCTCTAGGAGGCCTAGTTCTCATCCCAACTCGTCCTTAGGTGATAGAGTAGCAATAGGATAGGTTTAAGAGTCATATTAGTATTAGGAATAGCCTTAGGATAAGGATAAGCTCGGATTTTTAGGGTTTATCACGCAGAATGATGTCGCGACGCCACGATCCGATGCCTTAGGGTCGCGACCATTCAGGACGTCGTGACACTGTCATAACCACCAGGTGCATCGTTTTTCTATATTTTGTGTCTTCTTGTGTCTGTGCATAGTTCATTTGTGTTATTGTGTGTGTATATATTTTCTTTGTTATGACTATTATTTTGATTATTTATAAGAAAATCAGAAGAAAGAAAAAGAAAGAGAGAAAAAAAAGAAAAGAGAAAAAAAATTAGAAAACCAGGAATAGAAAAAAAATTGAGCTTCATAGGTAAGTCAGGTAAGTATCTCTACTCTTACTCCCTTGCATTACTATATGATAATCTACTTATTATATCACCTCAAGGACTGGCTGGTTCTCAATGTGCTCTGGGATCTGAGTTCCCCTTCAACAAAAACAGTGATGATCTAGGTGCGCGTTGCTAATCGCCGGATAGGCCGTTAGGTTGGAAACGTTTGGGGATGATGGACTCTGTCTTGCACAGCTGTTGCAGGAAGACTCTCGATCCATTCTTGTCCAATTTAACAATATTATCCTTGATATATTTTCTCTTTCTTTGTATTTGATTTAATGAATTCTTTTTCTTTTAGCCTAGCATGCATCATGTAGGACTTTGAGCTATCATGACTCATTCCTGGCGAATGGTAAGCTCTTGTTGAGTGTCCAATCATTCTTCATGTTCAGAACAAGAAACCCTATTCCACTCCGAATCGGAAGGTCTGTTTCCGAGCAAGTTGCTCTTGCCAGTCTTTCAAGAATTTCCTGTCTGGATTCTCTATGCAATTTTCATCCTTGTTTCTTTTGATCTGTTTTGGTTGCGAACCGCTCCTAGGACAGAGTTTGTGTTACCTGCCTGGCACGCACATGTCCTTCCAAAATGAAACCTAGAGGCCAATCGGCTAGGGTACCTCTTAATTGAGGGGTTGATCGTCCTTTTCTTTCTCATTCTCATCCAGACTTGTGCTTTCCTTGCATTCTGCTCGAGTAGCTAACTAGGGGCTTTCAAGAATATTCCAATTGCTTGTTGGTTAGATCGGATGTCTCTTTACCTTGGCTCCCATCTTTTCACTTCGCTCCACATCATTTCCACTTCATCGTCATTTCATGACACCTCCACTACACTTCCGCTACACTCCCTTGCAAAGTGAAAGCCAAGGAGGAGCAATCTGTAGACACCCATTCTGGCCCATAAGTCGAACCACATTTCTTGTTCTCTTAATGAGCCCCTAGTTGATTACTCACCTTGAGCCCATTCATTAGCCATGTTGTGAGCCCGTTAAAAGCCCAATTTTCAGATTATCCTGTCCAATTATCTTTTTAGAGAGTCCTCATGCTTAATTGTCCATTATTCTCTCTTATAATTGATCAATATTTTGAGAATAATCGATTTTCCTTAACGCGACGGGTTGTAGCGTCGCGTTATCCTTGTCGCACCACCTTGGGCCGTCGTGACAGCCCATGTATATCCATGCATGTGCTCTTGGGGTCGCGACCATCATGGCCATCGCGATTATCCTTGTCGCGCCCCTAAGACCCGTCGCGACTACAGCCGAGTGCGCTGGCCTCCGCAACCACCTCCTCATTATCCTCTATTGGCCTTATCTCTATCCTAGGCAACCTCCCAACCCATCCATGCGCGGTTTGAGGTTCTAGGACGCTTGGGACCACCCTAGTACTCTCCCATCCAGATTTACATCATTTTATCACTTCATTTTTTGTCATTATCACCTAGTGATGGGATAATCTCTCTCCTCTTCTATATAAGCAAGGCTTCTCCTTTAGAGAGAGGAGAGCCCGGTTTTTGTCATGAAGTGCTGCCAAAATCTCTCCAGACCAGACACTTAGCTCATGGTTCAACCATCCCCACCCATTTCACTTCATCCTCTTCACTAAGTCATGGAGCTACTTTCATCTATGGAGCTTGGAGGTGGAGGGGGCGACTTCTGAGGCTTCTACAGCGCCCAAGGACATCATCCAACGCTATGGAGTCACCCCATTGGGGCTCTTTCTTCCTTCTTCCCTTTCATTTCTCTTGCATACATGTTGCTGTTTTCTCTTAGATAGGACACATTTCCCTTTTCCTTCCCACGTTTTTTGACCACCCAAGGGGTTTAAAACCACCCCCCAGGTTCGTTCCCTCCATGCTCTCCCTTTTCCTTTCATTTGTGGATAGATGCTATGCTTAAATATGTTCTAATAGGGTTTTCTTTGTTGTTTTCTTCATTTTGGCAGGCATATCAGCAAGTATCGACGAGGGGCTCTTGTCCTCTGGCCGGCCTATCTAAGGAAAACGTGGGAAGGAAAACAGCCAAAGGACAAGAGCCAGAGGACAAGAGCCCCATTGGTGGATAATGGAAGCGCCCCCGATGTATTGGCTTACGACTGTGTCTTAATGATGGGCTTGAAAGTTGACCTGCTCTTCACAGTAGAATCGCCTCTGTTTGGCTTCTCTGGGGTCTCGGTACGTCCCATGGGACGGATAAACCTCCCAATAACCCTAGGAACAACACCAAAAAATGTAACCAAAATGGTGGACTTCTTGGTGATCCGAAGCATGGTAGGGTACAATGTCATTCTTGGAAGAGGCCTGATCGGCCACATCAGAGCTGTGCCCTCTTCCCTGCACTAGAAGATGAAGTTCCCCACTCCACACGGCGTCGGAGAGGTGCTCGACAGTCAACACGAATCCCGACGGTGCTATGTTCTCTCCTTATGTGACAAACAGCCCATCGCCGAACCAGCGGTCCTGCCTGAGCCGACCAGTGAACATTCGACCAGCCGAGGAACGCCTGTTGAAGATCTGCTGCTTGTACGGGTAGATGACGACCCCGAACACGTCCTTTACATTGGCACACTGTTGCCAGAAGCCGAACAGCGACGCAACAAGGCTTTCTTGCTAGCGAATTTGGACGTGTTCGCGTGCTCGGACGACGAGTTGTCTGGCATCCCTCTTGAGGTGATAACTCACCATCTCAACCTGGATTCAAGGGTACCTCCAGTTCAGCAGAGGCGGCGACCCGTCAATCGAGAGCGGTAGACCGTGATCCACGATCACATCGTTAAAAGCCGAGCAGTTGGGCTTCTCCGAGAAGCCCAATACCCTAGATAGATCTCCAACATGGTCCTTGTGCGCAAAGCCAACGACAAAGGACGTGTTTGCGTAGACTACAAAGACCTCAACAAGGCGACGCCCAAGGACAACTTCTCGCTGCCACGCATCGATCAGCTAGTGGACGCCACTTTTGGGCACGAGCTTCTCAGCTTCTTGGATGCATATTCTAGTTACCACTAGATCAGCATGTATCCATCGGACCAGGACGCCACAATGTTCATAACTGACCTCGGCCTCTACTGCTTCACCAGAATGCCATTTGGTCTGAAGAACATAGGTGCAACCTACCAGCGACTGGTCAAATGGACGTTCGAACAACATATTGGATGCAACATGGAAGTCTACGTCGACGATATGCTGGTCAAGATGGGCCCAAGTGCCGAACACATTACCGATCTGGAGGAAACCTTCGCTACCTTGTGAAGGTACAACATGAAGCTCAATCTAGTTGAGTGCGCGTTCGAAGTGCGCTCGAGGAAGTTCCTCGGCTTCCTCGTATCTAATAGAGGGATAGAGGCCAACCCCGAGAAGATCTGGGCCGTACTAGAGGTGAGCAGTCTGAAGATGGTACATGACGTCCAGAAGCTTACTGGACGCCACGCGGCCCCCAATCGTTTCATGTCCCGAGCAGCCAAAAGGAGTTTTAACTTCTTCAAGTTGCTGCGAGTCCCCAGGTGCCTCACTACAAGGGGGCAAGTACGGTGGACTGAGGAATGCGAGGCGGCCTTCACCGAGCTGAAGGCATATCTCATTGCCCCGCCAATCTTCTCAAAGCCTGTGCTTAAAGAACAACTGTTCATGTACCTTTCGGTCACCGAACACTCCATCAGCACCGTTTTGATCAGAGAAGAAGCGACAGCACAACGCCCTGTTTACTATGTAAGCAGGGTGCTTTAGGAGGCTCAGAGGAGATATCCCCAAGCAGAGAAGCTTGCTTTGGCACTTATCACGGCTGCATGGAAACTTAGGCCATATTTCCAAGCCCATCCGATCACGGTACTAACTGACCAGCCGCTGATGCTCATTCTTCAATGCCCAGAGGCTTCCGGTAGGCTCATCAAATGGGCCATCGAGCACAGGCAGTTTGATATCAGCTACCTATATACACCCATTTCTGGCCCATAAGTCGAACCACGTTTCTTGTTCTCTTAATGAGCCCCTAGTTGGTTACTCACCTTGAGCCCATTCATTAGCCATGTTGTGAGCCCGTTAAAAGACAAATTTTTACATTATCCCATCCAATTATCTTTTAGAGAGTCCTCATGCTTAATTGTCCATTATTCTCCCTTACAATTGACCAATATTTTGAGAATAATCAATTTTCCTTAACACGACGGGTCGTAGCATCGCGTTATCCTTGTTGCGCCACCCTGGGCCGTCATGACAGCCCATTCATATCCATGCATGTGCTCTTGGGGTCGCGACCGTCATGGCCGTCGCGATTATCCATGTCGTGTCCCTACGACCCATCGCAACTATAGCCGAGTGCGCTGGCCTCCGCAACCACCTCCTCATTATCCTCTATTGGCCTTATCTCTATCCTAGGCAACGTCCCATCCATGCGCGATTTAAGGTTCCAGGACCCTTGGGGACCACCCTAGTGTTGGATCGGAATGGCAAACAAACAGTCCTAGAGGGGGGGGGGTGAATAGGACTTTTTATCTTAAAAATTTCTTCTGAAAAACACAGCACTAAATAGACAGGTTAGTATTTAGTGCGATGTGTGTGATTCAAGTGTGTACTTGGCGAAAACAATCACACAAAGAAATGCACAAGGATTTTATCCTGGTTTGTCCCTTCCCACATGGAAGTCCTACATCCAGTCCTCAAGTCAACCACTTGAGATTTCCACTGATCTGCCAAGAATTTGGCCTTCTCTCACCCTTGAGAGGAATTACACACCCACTTGCTCCTAAGCAGGTATTCCCTAAATAGGGGTATAAAGACTGCCTTTCACAAGGCCTTCCCTTCACAGGAGGGGCAAATGTAGAAACTAACTTCTGTAGAAAAATTACAAACAGTAGTGGAGATTAAAACACTTGTGTGTTTGCCTCAAGTCTGAGCACATACACACACTGACTTTAGAAAGATAAAAAGATCAGAAGATGAAACCTGAATCCTATCTGAAGCAATAAGGGTGGACTTGAAGAATAATGACAATTACAGTTGCCACCCAACAGAATTTCTCAAAAGAGAATTCTGACAGAAAGAAGCTCTCAGATTGGCTAGCAGGAAAGCTTGAGAAAGAGCTTGAAAGATTTGAATGATGCTTTTCTCAAGAGATGTAGGCTTGTATTCGATTCTTCATGCATACACACCTTTTCCTTTCCTCTTGAGCTCCTTTTAAACGCTTCAAAATCTAGCCGTTTGAGAAGATAGCCGTTGGAGCTTGGTGACCGTTTGCAATTTGGCCGTTTGAAGAGAATTTCTGGGATCCTTTGGATCTTGAAGAATTTGTCCAGTAGGTCTTCAAAATTGCATTTTCCCAAGGTCTTCAGTTTGTCCATAGCTAGAAGATAAGCTCTTGCAGAACACAGCTGAGAGAGAGACATGCTAAACACATGCTCAATTAATGCCTACTGTAAGGACAAGACAAAGGAGAAACGCATCTCCATACCCTTGTGGTAGGTGAGTCAGTGAGTACAACACAGGATATGGAACCTAGTATCCCACAATCTTTTCAGTAAATAAAGCTGATAGACAAAAAAGTAAAGTATGTGTCTGTCAGTGGTAGGTGAGATGGTCAGATGCCATGTGTTGAGATTTACATAAATGCTTTGTGTCTTGTGAATGCTAAAGTAAAGCAAGAGCATCAAGACTAAAAGATTTCAAAAAGACATTTCAGAAACAGGTTTTGCACAGATAATGTTTTAAGAATGACAAGTCATATCCTGTCAGAGAATTATTAAATAATAATATTTTTGAGACTTCAGTAAGAAATTCATATAACAAGTTTTTTATAACCAAATTAAACTCAGGATACATCAGAATCAGGATAGACTTGATAATATATATATCTTTGAAGATACAATTGACAGTGAAAAGTAAAGTACAAGTACCTCTGTCAGTGTAGTCGAATGTACAGAAACAGATGATTCGACTGAGGAAATAAGAATGATTCGACTCTAACGAAAAATCAAGTGATTCGACTTTAGGGAAGAACAAGGTAATTCGATTATAGCAGTTGAATACAGTATAGTGAGTTCTAAGATATTCGGCTGTGAGTCGGAGCTATCAATCGAATGCAGAGTAAAGACATTCGGCTGTATGAGTCGAAGTTATCAATCGAATGTAGAGTAAAGACATTCGGCTATATGAGTCGAAGTTATCAATCGAATGCAGAGTAAAGATGTGGACTTAGAAAAATTTGGATGATATATGGCTGCGATTCTAAAGGAGTCGGATTTAGCAGTTGAATATGGCAGTCGGATGTAGTAGGCTATAGGAGAGGTTTGTGGCCTTAGAAAGTTTTTTTGAGTGTTCATGAGTTTTTTTTTGTATGCAATTTTTTGTGATATATTTGGTATAAATATATATTTAAAGATTTGTCATAGCAAAAATAATATTCATAGAAATTTATAAAACTCTTTAAATTTCTTAGGGATAGTTGCTCAACAATTCTCCCCCTTTTTGTTAATGACAAAAATCTTTAAATAGATTAGGCAAACTATTCTTTATACCTTTTCTCCCCCTTTGTGACATTAACATAAAGGATAAAACTCAGAATAACACAAAAGTAGGAAGAAATTGCATCTGTACAGTAGAAAGTAGTACAAAGTACAAAGTTTTTTTTAGGCAAACAAAGTTCAGACTTTAGCTGAACGGGTAGATACAGCAGGGATTTTTGCTAAGAAAGGTTGGAGGAGTTCCCAGAGCTTTTGCTCATTTTTGACAAAGGAGTTGTCAAACAGTTCACCATCAACATTGTAAGTTGGGTTGGTGGAGGGTAATTTCTTGATAGACTTGATGTGGCGCCTCCTGAACCAAGCAACTCTGTGATGAAATTTGTCTATGTCGATTCGCATTCTGAGGGGAACAAACTGTTTGGTGGCTGCCAGATGGAGGAATTCATTGAGGGTGATATTCCAGTAGAGACCATTGGAGATAGTTGTATATCCTTGGCTTGTTAGTAGACAAGGTACCTTTGAGCCCATCTATAACCAATGTTCTTGCGAAAATCCATGAGACTCTTAGAGTGGAAATCATTGAGGGAAAGTTTCATCTTCAGACATTGGGAGTGATAGGATGGATAAGCTGCTTGCCATTGCTCAGGGGTGAATCTTTCAGATTCAGTAAAGCTTAACTGAATGTCAAGAAGATGATGAGAGTTCTTGGATAACTGGAGAAAGATGAACCTTTGGAAGCTTAGCTTGGATTTGTACTTGATCTTGAATCTGGTGGAAATCCGGATGAATCTGTTGAAGATTGCTTCAGCAAAGGCTCCTCTGTAGGAAACGACTCCTACGAGGGGAGGATGAAGACCTGATGGCATAGCCACTGACATAGAAGGAACAATTTCTCTTTGCCCTCTTAGCAGATTCTCATACTGCCCTTTGGATACATCATGCAATCCCAGTTTGAACCTTTCATAGTTGAAAGTTCTCATTGCAAGGTACTTGGCCTGAGATGCCCTGAGATGATCTGCAAATAAAGCATGGAACCTTAGGGAAAGATGATGTCCGACTGTCAAGAAGTGGGTCCTGGATTGGTTTTCTTGAAACCTGGTTGCCTCGTCAAGATAAAGATCAACAAATTCTTGGGGTGTGAGGTAGTGGCTCTTCTGAGAGATGAGTTGAGATCTGAAATGGAAAGTTGGAGAGGTTTTTATCAAAATAGGAAGCCAATGTTCAAAAGTGAAACCTGGCAATCCATGGACTTCAAGAAATGCTCTTATTGCAAGATATTCTCTGAACAGATTCATGTTGAGTTCAGAGTGGTGGACAAAGGCATACCAGAATGGAGGATGCAGTAAGGAGGGTTTGTCTCCCAATTTAGGTCCACTGGAAGTTGACAGTTGGATACTAGGAAGTATCTCAACTAAATGAAGTAGAGTTTTCTTGGAGTCAGACTCGGAGGCAGTGGGAAGAGAGGAATAGTAGTGTGGGGGTTGAGTGGAAGGGTTCATGGTGAACTCTTTAAGTGGTTTGGCTTGGAATTTCATGGGGTAGATGGAAAATTTTGCATCTAATGAAATGCCTGCTAGAGGAGGAGAAGAGGAGGAGTGTGAAGGCTGTAGAGGGGTTGATGCTGAGGGTGCATTGGTTTGGGTTGCTGCTGGAGTGACCTTAGAAGGAGGAATAACTAGAGGAGAACTAGCCCTGGAAGAAGGAGAAGGGAGGACAGGTGCACCATTCTTGACTAGTCTTCTCTTCACCTTTCTCTTAAAGATCTGGATATCTTGAGAGGGCTCAAGAGTTCTCTTGGCAGAAGATTCCTTCTGGGTTGACTGATCCTCATAGCTGGAACCTTCTACAGCTACTGCCACTTCTTTTGGCTGCTTTTCAAATTCAGTCTCTTGCTGCTACTTAACTGGAGGTTCAAAAACTACTACTGCTAACTGAGCCTACTGCTGCTCATCTTCCTGCTGCTGGGACTCAACTGATATAGGTTGCTGCTTGCTTGGATTTCTGGACCTTCTTCTACAACAACTGATTGCTTAATAACAGGGTCCTCAGGAGTTGGCATTTGAGGTTCTACTTGGTTTTCTTGATTCTGAGCAGGGGCATCTTCTTCTTGTTGCTGTGAGGAAGCAGGCCCTGATGGCCTAGAAGTGCCCTGTTTTCACACTAACTGAAACAAAAGATCTTTTATCTGCTTGACCTCATCAGACAAGCTATCAAACTTAACATCTAATACCTCAACTTGCATATGGAGAACAGACAGGTTCTCATGCTGGCTTCTCACTAAATCCAAAATAGTATTAATACTATTACTGCTCTCCCCCTGAGACCTTGGCCGGGTCTCAAACTGAGATGGAGAGAAGTGAGTCTCTCTCTCTTCAAATTGATGTTCCATGGGGGTGGAAGCAGGCACATCTTCAGAAGCTACTCCTTTTCCTCTGAGATCTCTCAGAACTTCATTGATGGTATCTTCAGGAGTATCCTGAACAGGATGGGAGGAGAAATCTTGGAACTGATCTTCTTGATGGGGAATCTGAGCTTGAGCTTTAGATCTAGCTAGAACCTCAGGAGCTTCTATTCTTTCAGAAACAACTTGAGTGGGTAGGGAGATAAGAGGTTCATCAGGAAAGAATTCATGTTCACATTCTGGCACAGTGTCTTTGAACCACAAATTTTGCTTCTTGCCCACCAAGGAGTAATGGCTCCTTCTTAGAGTGAAAATGCCTATTTTCTCTTTTGTTCCAACCAAAAGCTCTCCAGAAAGATCAACTGAAAAACTCTTGAAAATAAGAGTCAGTAGAGAACCATATGGAAGGGATTCCTGTAGATCTTTTGAAGCTATCATTTTCTCCAGGATTACTGTAGGAAGATTTACTTGGTGTCTCTAAATAGCCCAAAATAAGAGATTTCCATCTCTTGCAATAATGGAGGAGTGAGTTCCTGCTCTCGGGGTCACAATATTTGTGATCACTGAGTGGATTAGCCTCTTCTCAGCAGATAACTCATTAACCTGAAGCCCTCTCTTGCTGATGGTCCCCAAATTTCCAATAATCCCTAATTTTTGCTTCTCAAGAGGAACGAACTCACTGAGCTTGTGTCCAAAGTTTGGACAATCCAACATTTTCACTAATAGCTCCTCAGAAATGGTAATCTTGGTTCCTTTCACATAGCCTATCACAGCATTCTCGGATGAAACTTGTAGGGAAGCATAAAAGGCTCTAATTGCAGACTCGATAGACGGCTCAGAAATCTTGCACAGCTTGGTCCAACGCATGGCATTGAGGGTCTCTTCTACCCAAGATAGACTTCCAGTAAGGTGAGAAAACTCTACAGCCTTTCCCGGACAGATTGGGATTTTGGCCAGGCGTTGAAGCTGATCGGGGGTCAACTGGAAAGATACAGGAGCCCTAGATGATGCCATCTAGATGAAAGAAAGAGAAATCGCTCAGGAAACCGGCAGAGGAGAGAAAGAATCACAGAGGCGAGGTGAAAGATCCTACCTTTCTTCAAAAAAAGATTCTTGTTGGTTTCTGAGTGTCCTTCGCCGTGGAACAGTGAAGGCGCGAAGAGCAGATGAGGATAAGAGAGTCGAAGATAGATTTCAAATGGGTGTGTTGAAAGATAGGTGTTTGCTTATATAGAAAGGGGAAAAGTAACTGGCGCTTGATTTCAGGATGAACAGACGCGATTGAATGGTTTGACCGTTAAGTCATGAAGAGACACGTCTTAATGAGGTGTCAGTTACCTAATTTTAAATAGTATGCACCGTTCCACAATTTCTTAATGAATCGAATTAGGTATTTGACTGCATCAATCAAATGCAACATTATAACATGAATTGAATGCATCAGTTCTTCATGAGTCGAATGTAGGACTTAGAGTTTTTTCAGGATGAGTTTTTGCAGTGAGTTCAAACAAGTCTTAGCACTTAATTCAAACATAACCTTCATAAGTTAATCAGGATTACACATACCTATTTCTCTTCTAATTGATGTAAATCTATCCTCAGGAAGAGGTTTTGTAAAAATATCTGCAAGTTGATTTTTTGTAGAAACAAATTCAAGTGAAATATTGCCATTACTTACATGGTCCCTGATGAAGTGATGCCTAACCTCAATATGCTTTGTTCTTGAGTGCTGGATAGGATTTTTGGTTAAATTTATTGCACTTGTGTTGTCACAAAGCATTGGAATTTCCTAGAGCTGGTGACCATAGTCTTCTAATTAATGCTTGATCCATAAGAGTTGAGTACAGCAACTGCCAACTGCAATGTATTCAGCTTCTGTGGTGGATAAAGCTACTGAGTTTAGCTTTCTGGAAGACCAAGATATTAAGCACCCTGCAAGAATTTGACAAGTACCACTGGTGCTTTTTCTATCTAATTTGCATCCAGCATAGTCAGCATTACTATAACCAAGTAACTTGAAATCTGAACATCTGGGATACCATAAGCCTAAATTACTAGTATTTATAAGATATCTAAAAATTCTTTTAACTGCATGAACATGAGATTCTTTTGGATCAGCTTGAAATCTTGCACAGAGACAAACACTGAACATTATATCTGGTCTACTTGCAGTGAGGTAGAGCAGTGATCCTATCATTCCTCTATAGATCTTTTGATCTACCTTTTTACCAAGAGGATCACTGTCTAACTTAATGCCTGAGCTCATGGGTGTTCCTAAGGGCTTACATTTGTCAAAACCATATTTAGAGAGTAAATCTGAAATGTATTTGGTTTGACAGATGTGAGTTCCTTCCTTGGTCTGCTTGATTTGCAATCCCAGAAAATAATTGAGCTCACCCATCATGGTCATTTTAAACTCACTTTGCATCAAATTTTCAAAGAATTTGCAGAGTGATTCATTTGTAGATCCAAAGATAATGTCATCAACATAGATTTGCACAATTAAGATTCCATATAAAAACTTCTTTATAAATAAGGTGCTATCTACTTTACCTCTTATAAAATCATGTGATATAAGATAAGAACTTAATCTTTCACACCAAGCTCTTGGAGCTTGTTTTAGACCATACAGTGCTTTCTTTAAACGGAAAACATGATCAGGATACTTACTATCTTCAAAACCAGGTGGTTGCTCAACATATACTTCTTCTTTAATAAAACCATTTAAAAAAGTACTTTTAACATCCATCTGAAATAAATTAATGTTAAGAGAGCAAGCATATGCTAATAAAATTCTAATTGCCTCTAATCTAGCTACTGGAGCATAGGTTTCATCAAAATCTATGCCTTCCTCTTGGGAATATCCTTGAGCTACAAGTCTGGCTTTGTTCCTAGTTATTACCCATGATTCATCCATCTTATTTCTGAAAACCCATCTGGTTCCAATAACTGAATGATCAGTAGGTCTAGGCACAAGTGTCCAAACTTCACTGCGTTTGAACTGATTAAGTTCTTCTTGCATAGCAAGGATCCAAGATTCATCACCCAGTGCATCATTGATTGTCTTAGGCTCAATTTGTGAAACTAAGGTAGAGAAATCACAAGGAATTTGCATACCTCTTGTTCTTACCCTATCTTGGAGATCACCTATTATGTTTTCTCTAGGATGGTCCCAGTGGTACCTCAATTCTCTAGGTAGCCCTTCTTGTGGTTCTTCTTGTTGTTGAAGATTTTATAATGGAGGATCTTCCACTTCTTCATCTTTTTCTTCTTCAAGAGAAGTCTTTTCAAGATTCCTGCAGAGATCATCAACACATTCTTCTTCTTCTATCCTTTTGATAGAAGGGTTAGTTTCATCAAATAATATATGAACTGATTGTTCTATGGTTAGGGTTTTTCTATTAAACACTTTATAGCCCCTAGATTTTGAAATATATCCTAACAAAAACCTTCATCACTTTTAGCATCTAATTTCCCTAAATTATCCTTACCATTATTTAAGATGAAGCACTTACATCCAAAAGGTCTGAGATGGCTGATATTGGGCTTTTTATCCTTGTACAGCTCATATGGTGTTTTCTTCAGAATGGGTCTGATCATACATCGGTTAATTATGTAGCATGTTGTATTTACTGCTTCTGCCCAGAAGTACTTTGGCAAATTATACTCATTTAGCATTGTTCTGCCCATATCTAGCAGTGTTCTATTCTTTCTTTCTGCTACTCCATTCTGTTGAGGAGTTCTTGGAGTTGAGAAGTTGTGTTCAATTCCATTTTCTTCACAAAACTCCAGAAAATCTTCATTCTTGAACTCACCACCATGATCAGATCTAATACTGGTAATATGAAATTTCTGATTTTTTTGAACTATTCTGCTAAACTTCAGAAATGCTTGAAAATGTTCAGATTTGGCTTCTAAAAAGGATACCCAAGTGTATCTTGAGTAGTCATCAACTAACACATAGCCATAGATTTTTCCACCAAGACTGACTGTCCTCATTGGTCCAAACAAATCCATGTGAATTAGCTCCAAAGGCTTGGAAGTTGTAATAATTGTTTTGGACTGAAAAGAGGTCTTGGTTTGCTTTCCTTTGCATAGGCTGAGCAAATTGCATACTTATTAAACTTCATTTTGGGAAGACCTTCAACTAAATCATGCCTTATTAATTTCTTGATCACTGAAGTGCTAGCATGACCAAGTCTTCTATGCCATAAATCAGACTCATTACTTTTGGTAGTAGCCAGGCATAAATTTACTTCTTTTAATTCTGCTAGTTGCAATGTATACAAATTCTTCATTCTTTGTGCTTCAAAAAGTGTCTTGTTATCCTTCTAAATTATACACTTATCATTCTGAAAACTTACCAAATACCCTTTATCACATAATTGACTAATACTAATCAGATTGTGCTTCAAATCTTCTACATACATGACATCTTCAATCAAGTTCTTTTTTTAGTACCAATTGTTCCACATCCTAGCACTTTTCCTTTTCCATTATCTCCATAAGTTACTTGACCAGTTTCTTCTCTAACACTTGTGAAAAGCTTGCTATCTCCTGTCATGTGTCTTGAGCATCCACTATCCAAATACCATTTGGATGCCCTCAGCTGACCCTATAAACAAAGCTAAACTGTAACTTTTGGTACCCAAATTTTCTTGGGTCCTTGATGGTTAGTTTTAGGAATCCATCTAAAATATCTAGTGGTGCATGTGCTGACAGTGTGTCCTAATTGGTCACAATGAGTACAACACAAATCAAAGGAATTTTTCTTATGTGTATTGTTGCTGAATTTCTGTCTTTGTTTGTAGACCTGTTGATTTACCCTTTTTGAATTTTTGATTTCTTTTTCTGCTACAAATTTTGGAGTTGGATATACTTGAGGATGAATAATTTCTTCTTCGTTTGGTGGAGGTGTATATCCTAATCCATACTTCTTCTTTCCTGACCTAGATCCTTTTATTTTAACAAATAATTAGGTTTTGCAAGTGGAAATCTTTTCAATCGTAGCTTTTAGATAATTATTTTCTTCTAGCAAATTTTCTTCAATTTTGAGTTCCTTGAGATTTGATTCTAATTCAAAAATTCTGCTATTCTTATTTTTCAGATCTTCACATAGTAATTCATTAGCTCTCTTGGTTTCATTTAAACTTTTGCTGAATCTTTCTGCTTCGTTTTTAAGAAAGGTATTAGCCTTTTCTTGGTTTAACTACTTTCATTTGTTTTACTATTGTTTTGTATTTGTCATAAAGTTCATTAAATGCATCTTCAAGACTATCAGAATCGGATTCAGAACAGGAAGTAAATGAAGTTTCTAAGTTTACCTGTTCTAGTCCTGCCATGAGGGTTAGATTTGCCTTCTCTTCTTCTTCTGATTCTGAGCTGGATGATTCTGAACTTGTAGCTTCTTCATTGTCCCATGTTGCTGCCATTGCCTTTTTCTTGAATTTTCTAAATTTCTTCTCTTTTCCCTTCTTCTTATTTGATTTTTCTACTGGGTCCTTCTTCTTGAGTCTGGGACATTCAGATTTGTAATGTCCTGGTTGATTGCATTCATAGCATGTTGGTTCCATCTTCTTGTCTTTCTTGAAAAATTTTCTTGACCCAAACTTTTTATTTTTGGCCAAGATTCTTTGCAGCTTCCTTGAGAGCATAGCCTCATCATCACTATTATCTATCTTTTCTTTGGAGTCTTCAGATGAAGAGGAATCTGCAATCTTCAAAGCATTTGAAATTTTCTTTTTCGAGGAGGTTTCTGAGAATCTTGCAAAGGTACAACATGAAGCTCAATCTAGTTGAGTGCGCGTTCGGAGTGCGCTCGGGGAAGTTCCTCGGCTTCCTCGTATCTAATAGAGGGATAGAGGCCAACCCCAAGAAGATCTGGGCTGTACTAGAGATGAGCAGTCCGAAGATGGTACAGAACGTCCAGAAGCTTACTGGACGCCACATGGCCCTCAATCGTTTCATGTCCCGAGCAGCCAAAATGAGTTTTAACTTCTTCAAGTTGCTGCGAGTCCCCAAAGGTGCCTCACTACAAGGGGGGCAAGTACGGTGGACTAAGGAATGCGAGGCGGCCTTCACCGAGCTGAAGGCATATCTCGTTGCCCCGCCAATCCTCTCAAAGCCGGTGCTCAAAGAACAACTGTTCATGTACCTTTCGGTTACCGAACACTCCATCAGTACGGTTTTGATCCGAGAAGAAGCGACAGCACAATGCTCTGTTTACTATGTAAGCAGGGTGCTTTAGGAAGCTCAGAGGAGATATCCCCGAGCAGAGAAGCTTGCTTTGGCACTTATCACGGCTGCATGGAAACTTAGGCCATATTTCTAAGCCCATCCGATCACGGTACTAACAGACCAGCAGCTGACGCTCATTCTTCAACGCCCAGAGGCTTCCGGTAGGCTCATCAAATGGGCCATCGAGCTCGGGGAGTTTGACATCAGCTACCTATAGACACCCATTTCTAGCCCATAAGTCGAACCACGTTTCTTGTTCTCTTAATGAGCCCCTAGTTGGTTACTCACCTTGAGCCCATTCATTAGCCATGTTGTGAGCCTGTTAAAAGACCAATTTTTAATTATCCCATCCAAATATCTTTTTAGAGAGTCCTCATGCTTAATTGTCCATTATTCTCCCTTATAATTGACCAATATTTTGAGAATAATCGATTTTCCTTAACACGACGGGTCGTAGCGTCGCGTTATCCTTGTCGTGCCACCTTGGGCCATCGCGATAGCCCATGCATATCCATGCATGTGCTCTTGGGGTCGCGACCATCATGGCCGTCATGATTATCCGTGTCGCGTCCCTACGACCCATCGCAACTATAGCCGAGTGCGCTGGCCTCCGCAACCACCTCCTTATTATCCTCTATTGGCCTTATCTCTATCCTAGGCAACGTCCCAACCCATCCATGCGCGATTTGAGGTTCCAGGACCCTTGAGGACCATCCTAGTGTTGGATCGAAATGGCAAACAAACAGTCCTAGAGGGGGGGGGGTGAATAGGACTTTTTATCTTAAAAAATTTCTTCTGAAAAACACAGCACTAAATAGACAGGTTAGTATTTAGTGTGATGTGTGTGATTCAAGTGTGTACTTGGCGGAAACAATCACACAAAGAAATGCACAAGGATTTTATCCTGGTTCGGCCCTTCCCACATGGAAGTCCTACATCCAGTCCTCAAGTCAACCACTTGATATTTCCACTAATCTGCCATGAATTTGGCCTTCTCTCACCCTTGAGAGGAATTACACACCCACTTGCTCCTAAGCAAGTATTCCCTAAATAGGGGTACAAAGACTGCCTTTCACAAGGCCTTCCCTTCATAGGAGGGGCAAATGCAGAAACTAACTTCTGCAGAAAAATTATAAACAGTAGTGGAGATTAAAACACTTGTGTATTTGCCTCAAGTCTAAGCACAAACACACACTGACTTACGAAGGATAAAAAGATCAGAAGATGAAAACTGAATCCTATCTGAAGCAATAAGGGTGGACTTGAAGAATAATGACAATTACAGTTGCCACCCAACAGAATTTCTCAAAAGAGAATTCTGACAGAAAGAAGCTCTCAGATTGGCTAGCAAGAAAGCTTGAGAAAGAGTTTGAAAGATTTGAATGATGCTTTTCTCAAGAGATGTAGGCTTGTATTCGATTCTTTATGCATGCACACCTTTTCATTTCCTCTTGAGCTCCTTTTATAGACTTCAAAATCTAGCCGTTTGAGAAGATAGCCGTTGGAGCTTGGTGACCGTTTGCAATTTGGCCATTTGAAGAGAATTTCTGGGATCCTTTGGATCTTGAAGAATTTGTCCAGTAGGTCTTCAAAATTGCATTTTCCCAAGGTCTTCAGTTTGTCCATAGCTAGAAGATAAGCTCTTGCAGAACACAGCTGAGAGAGAGACATGCTAAACACATGCTCAATTAATGCCTGCTGTAAGGACAAGACAAAGGAGAAACGCATCTCCATACCCTTGTGGTAGGTGAGTCAGTGAGTACAACACAGGATATGAAACCTAGTATCCCACAATCTTTTCAGTAAATAAAGCAGACAGACAAAAAAGTAAAGTATGGGTCTGTCAGTGGTAGGTGAGATGGTCAGATGCCATGCGTCTGAGATTTACATAAATGCTTTGTGTCTTGTGAATGCTAAAGTAAAGCAAGAGCAAGTAAAGCAAGAGCATCAAGACTAAAAGATTTCAAAAAGACATTTCAGAAATTGGTTTTGCACAGGATGAATGTTTTATGAATGACAAGTTATATCCTGTAAGAGAATTATTAAATAATAATATTTTTGAGGCTTCAGTAAGAAATTCATATAACAAGTTTTTTTATAACCAAATTAAACTCAGGATACATCAGAATCAGGATAGACTTGATAATATATATATCTTTGAAGATACAGAAATGACAGTGAAAAGGTAAAGTACAAGTACCTCTGTCAGTGTAGTCGAATGTATAGAAACAGATGATTCGATTGAGGAAATAAGAATGATTCGAATCTAAAGAAAAATCAAGTGATTCGACTTTAGGGAAGAACAAGGTAATTCGATTATAGCAATTGAATACGGTGTAGTGAGTTCTAAGATATTCGGCTGTGAGTCGGAGCTATCAATTGAATGCAGAGTAAAGACATTCGGCTGTATGAGTCGAAGTTATCAATCGAATGCAGAGTAAAGACATTCAGCTGTATGAGTCGAAGTTATCAATCGAATGCAGAGTAAAGATGTGGACTTAGAAAAATTTGGATGATATATGGCTGCGATTCTAAAGGAGTCGGATTTAGCAGTTGAATATAGCAGTCGGATGTAGTAGGCTAGAGGAGAGGTTTGTGGCCTTAGAAAGTTTTTTTGAGTGTTCAAGAGTTTTTTTTTGTATGCAATTTTTGTGTGATATATTTAGTATAAATATATATTTAAAGTTTGTCATAGCAAAAATAATATTCAAAGAAATTTACAAAACTCTTTAAATTTCTTAGGGATAGTTGCTCAACACCTAGGACTCTCCCATCCAGATTTACTTCATTTTATCACTTCATTTTTTGTCATTATCACCTAGTGACGGGATAATTTCTCTCCTCTTCTATATAAGCAAGGCTTCTCCTTCACAGAGAGGAGAGCCCGATTTTTGCCACGAAGTGCTGCCGAAATCTCTCTAGACCAGACACTTAGCTCGTGGTTCAACCATCCCCACCCATTTCACTTCATCCTCTTCACCAAGTCATGGAGCTACCTTCATCTATGGAGCTTGGAGGTGGAGGGGGCGACTTCTGAGGCTTCTACAGTGCCCAAGGACATCATCCAATGACAGGGAGTCACCCCATTGGGACTCTTTCTTCCTTCCTCTCTCTCATTTCTCTTGCATACATGTTGCTGTTTTCTCTTAGATAGGACGCATTTCCTTTTTCCTTCCCACATCTTTTGACCACCCAAGGGGTTTAAAACCACCCCTAGGTTCGTTCCCTCCATGCTCTCCCTTTTCCTTTCATTTGTGGATAGTTGCTACGCTTAAATATGTTCTAACATGGTTTTCTTTGTTGTTTTCTTCATTTTGGCAGGCATATCAGCAAGTATCGATGAGGGGCTCTTGTCCCCTAGTCTGCCGGAGGACAGGAAGAAGGTCCACATCCATTTTCTCCCGCACTGTAGAGAACGCGGTTGGCACGGGCATCGCGACAGCATAGATGTGCCTTGATTGAGCGTCGCGACATCAGACTCATCGCGACGGGGAGACTCCCCGTCGCGACAAAGGTAAGTGCCCTGTTCTCATTCCTTTTCTTAGCAATGTTAGCCTAGTTTAATTTCTATTCATGGAAACTTGTTAAGTGGCGATCACATCCTCATTTCCATGCTATTTTAAGTTGATTCTAAATCATGTTGTGTGTTTCGAGGGGTACGCAACCCCGTGATTACACTACCGACCAAGAACGGCTATTAAAGTGCAGGCGTTAGCAGACTTCATGGCGGAATGCACCCTTTTGACAGAGGAGGACCCCCCATTGGCAGACGAGCCTCCATGGGAGCTCTATGTCGACGGGTCCTCTTGTGTCACCGGAAGCAGCGTAGGGCTGGTCCTTACCTCCCCAGAGGGTTTAGAGTTCCAGTACATCGTTAGGTTTCGCTTCGCTACCTCCAACAATGCAGCCGACTACGAAGCACTCTTGTCTGGCATACGAATGGCAAGGCACCTCAGAGCGCTTCGGCTACGGGCCTTCAGTGACTCCCAGCTAGTCGCCAGTCAGGTTAATGGACAGTTCGAGGCGAGGGAGCCCCGCATGGCACAGTACCTTCAACAAGTTAATCGCCAAGTAGAAGGCCTCCTCTACTTCAAAGTAATGCACGTCCCACGAGAGTAGAATGCGCGGGCAGACGCACTTGCCAGACTAGCATCTTCTGGCGACATCACCCCTTCTCGCTCCATGTTCATCGAAGAGCTCGCCTCACCGAGCACCGAGGTGGATGTAGCGGCCGTCGAGACCGACCAACCAGCTCCGAGTTGGAAGGATCCACTCTTGGCCTATTTGCTCCGAGGAGAGCTCCCTCTTGACCAAGCAGAAGCCCGCAAGGTCAGACTGCGCTGCCCGAAGTTCACCATCATAGAAGGCCAACTGTACCAGCATTCCCTCTCAAGACCCCTCTTACGATGCCTCAGCCCTTCTGAGGCAACACCGGCTATAGAGGAGGTGTACGACGGTCTGTGCGGATGCCACCTAAGAGGGAGAACTCTGGCACGTAGCATCCTCCGAACAGGGTTCTGGTGTCCTTCTTTGCAAAAAGACTACATGTCTTGCACAAAGAAGTGCCCAGAGTGCCAGAAGTTCAGGCAGCTCATCTGCCAGCCTGCCGAACAGCTGCATTCCCTCTTCGAACCGCGCCCTTTCGCTCGATGGGGGATTGACATTGTGGGACCGTTCCTAGAAGCTCAAGGTCGGAAGAAGTTCCTGCTCGTTGCCATTGACTACTTCACTAAGTGGGTTGAGGCAGAACCTATTGCTACTATCACCGACCAAGCAGCATGGAAGTTTGTTGGAAGAGTATCCTCTGTCGATTCGACATCCCGAAGGTGATCACCTCTGATAATGGGAAGCAGTTCGATAGCACATTCTTCAAACAGAAATACTCGGTGCTCGACATCTACAACCACTTCACTTCAGTCACACATCCCCAGGTTAATGGTCTAGTAAAAAGTCCAATCGAACATTGCTGCACGGGATACGCACAAGAGTGGAGGCTGCTGGAGGTTCATGGATTGAGGAGCTCCCCAATGTGTTATGGTGCCACCGGACAACTGCTCGGGTGGCCACAGGAGAGACACCCTTCCATTTGGCCTATGGCACAGAGGCTGTTGTGCCTTTGGTAGTCACTCTCCCCACGATCCGAACATCTCACTTCAATGAAGCAGCCAACAACTGCGTGCTAAGGGAGAACCTGGACATGCTCGGTGAATGCCAGAGTGATGCCAGCATCAGACTGGTCTCCTATCAATAGAGGCTTGCGTAGTACTACAACTCTCGAGTTCGAGAGTGGCGCTTCTTCGAAGGTGACCTTGTTCTGCACCGTTGCTCCACTTCGGACCCCCGAAGAGCAACAGGCAAACTCGCCCGAAATGGGAAGGACCTTATAAGGTCATCCAGGTTCTCGGAAAAGGTTCCTACAAGCTAACTACTCTTAGCGGTGATACCATACCAAGAACTTGGCATGTATCCAACTTAAAGGCCTATTATTTATAAAGGCCCGTCTGTTCTGCGTCCTACTTCTCTTCTTCCTGTTCTATCAGTTTGTGAAAAGGGTGTGCGGTACAACCCCTAGTCGAAGCTTTTCAGCTCGAAAGGCTAGCGTGGTACCCAAAAAACCCAAAACACAAGGATGTTCAATACGACCCCTAGCTAAGAGCTCTTCAGCTCGGAGAGCTTGCGCGGTACCTAAGTCCTAGAACAGAGGTGCTTAGTACAAACCCCTGGTCGGAACTTTTCAGTTCAAAAGACCTACGTAGTACCTATGAGCCTCTAAATGCCGACGAATTCCGATTCGAACAGAACATAGTAAGGAAGAAGATAGAAAAAGGATGGTCTCTCATATCGTTGAAAGGACAATCTTTTCATTTCATCAAAAAAATGAGGTACATGGGCCCATTGGCTAGGTTACATACAAAAAGAAAAAAAGATATATGGTTCAAGGAGCTTGGTCGGAGGGGCCGACCTCCTCGTCCCCTGAAGGCATCCGACCAGCTCGGAAGTTGGCAAAACGGACACCGTCCAGGTGAGGATTTTGGGTGCGTCGACGACATTCCCGGAGGGCGGCTTCGAAGGCCTCTCGAGCTTACTCCAAGGTGGCCAGCCGACGTCCTCGGTCTTCACCGACCTCAAGTCCAACCTTGTAATAGGTCGTGCCGTATTGCTCCAGGTCTTCCTGGAACTCCGGCCCGACCTTATACTCTGTGACCCTGCGAGCCTCGACTTCATAGAGGACCCCCGTAAGGGTAGTCTTCTCTGCCCGGGTGATAGCGAGCTCCCTCTTGGAAGTCTTCAGTGCTATCTGAAGGTTGTCATTCTCCCGCTGTAGCTCAGCTTCCCGACGGCGGTGGCACTTCTCGCACTCCATCGAGAACGTGATCTCGGCATCCCAGAGATGTCGTTGATCCTGCGCTCACGACGCCAACCTTCGGAGTGCCTCCACTGACCGTGAAATGCCGCTAACTAGCTCGTCGATGTCAGCATCGTCCTCCGAGTAGCTCCCCCGATGGCCACTCTCTTCTGTCTGTTCAAGGGTCTCCTCCGAACTCAACCCCTGGCACCGCATGAGCACCTTTAATTGCTCTGCAGTAGGGCAGGGGGGCAGAGCCCGGGTCGAAGGGCCTGCTCGGAGGCGCTCCAAGGCCGCCTCCAAATCCACCTCTAAAGGATGGGACAGGGTCTTCATCGTCAGCACCCTTGATAGGGGTGCGCGGTCCTCCTCGGACCCCATCCTGGTCTCGGCCGTGCCGACGGCCTGCTCAGAGGCGAGGACAAACTCTTCGCCCACTCGCTCCAAGGCCACGCTCACAGCCGCCACGTCCATGCCTTCAGTCTCTTCGGCGGGAACCCCTTGTGAGGGCCTCGCCTCGCCACGATCTGTCGACTGCTCGGCGACGGTCGTGTGCATATCCTTCTGTGACTGACCCTCTGTAGCGGCGCCAGTCATCGTTGGGAGCTCCAGCACTCCCTCTACAGAGGTCCCAGCAGCGGCCGTCTGGGAGGTCGTCATGGGGGCGGCTAGCAGCTCGGGGGTCATCTCCTCCACAACTGCTGTGCTCGGCGCTTCCCCCGCTACAGCTAGCGCCCACTCCACCATGCTCGGCGCTCCCCTCTCAGAACTAACGGTAGGGGCCAAGGGTTCCAGCGCCCCAACGAGCTCCTCGAAGGAGTCCTCATTTGAATGGTTGCTGACGACGACCAAGTCCTCGCCGCCAAGCCCTAGCTCCAAGAGCATCCCCTCGACCGTTAGGGGCTTCCTCGCAGCCAAGGTCAACGTCCTCCCCTGCTCGGCTGCCTTCATTAGCTTCCTCTTCTTCCGGAGTTGGAGCTGGGGAACATCCTCCTCCTCCTTGGCCTCATCCTCGGCCTCCTGCTGGCGGGCCCTTGCCACTTTCGGAGCGACAGTCTCCTTACGGAGACTGATCTTCACGGGCCGCTGCTCAGTGGGTCGCTTGTTGGCAGAGGACCGGCCAACATCGACAGTCGACAAGGGCACATCCTCGTCCAGGTATGCTAGGTACACCCTTACGCTGATCTGCTCGGCATACAAAGCCATGTCCTCCTAGTCCCTGCCAACAGCCAACTCCGTAGCATCTGTGGAAAAACAAGGCTTAGAAGCTACATCTCCGGTAAAACAACTAAGTTTGTGAATAAGGAGACTTACCCCAAACTCTGATGAGCTTATACTTGACAAGCTGGAACTCCGTCAAGTAGTCCTCGGTGCATTCTACATGCACCGTGGATAGGTCCATCACTACCTTCGCCGCCTCCTGGACCAAGAGGGGCATGGTGTCTTTTGAGGAGGGGTCACGGATCCGGGTGAGGAACCCCCACTCTGGTGCGCCGGCCCCCTTCTTCGACCAACGAAGAAGACACAGCTCATCCAGCCTTTGTTATTTGAGAAATGGCCGAAGAAGTTGATCTGCATCCTGTTCAACTGGTGCTTGGTATACAGTACACAATTACCGGACTGCAGCGAAGAGGCGAGCCTGAACTGGCTCCGAAAGATATCCGCTGAAGCCTGAATCCCTCACTCTTCGTAGATAATGCAGAAGACACAAATGGTCCTCCATGAGTTTGGCATGAGCTGGATTGGGGCTATCCTCTACGCACTCAGCAGGTCCTCGCCACCTCCGATAGCGGCAATCAGAACCCGGCGTCGAGGATATCTAGCGACAAGGTGAAGCAGTCCAACTTGTCCAGCATGTACGTCTGGTCTTTTCGGATCAGGATGATGTCGTATTCCTCGCCAATGCGATAATGCTCACGAAGGCCCTCGAAGCACAGGTACTTCGACCTCTTCGTCACCAACGACGCCTTTCTTCTCGTTCCAGTTGCTGCAATAGCCTTTCTCTCTCGCTACGCCATCAGAGTCGGAGGAGAAGACTGGAGAAGAAGGTGCGAGGGGGCAAGACAATAGACAACGAGAAGCAGTAAAGCACTCTTCTGGAGTAGAAAAGCGTAAGGCATCCCCTTCCCCTCTCCACTTCCTTATAAGGAAAGAGAGGCGCGAAATTCGAAGGGAAGAATTGGCGGTTCGCCTGCTCCCAACGGCTTGTTCAAATGGGTCGTTCCGGATATGTCTCCTCTGTCATCATGAAACGACATCCCTGAGGAGGGCTTCAATGGCGTTGCCAAAAACCGTATGCACCAACGCGGTCGGCATCACATTTAATGTGAGGGTGGCATCGAGCAGACATCTTCCCTCTCAAGTGCTATTGATTGCATCCGAGCAGACTTGAGAGTGTGGGGGGCAAGTGTAGAGGCTATTTCCAGCCTCCTAGGCCCATCATGGCCCATCAAGACGACTAAGCTCTGGTCATCAAGCCACGTGTCCTCGGGTTCAGCCACTGGCGTTCGAACATGCTTTGGCCGCCGGGTGCCTAAGGGCCCCAAGTGTAGTCTCTGGACACCTCGCAACCTTTTCGAGTAGGACGTGGTCTACCGAGCATACCAAGGGCTTCCTGTTCAAACCTCCTGCAGCTTATCACCTAAGGCAC
Source organism: Colocasia esculenta (assembly GCA_014218235.1). Lineage (NCBI taxonomy): Eukaryota > Viridiplantae > Streptophyta > Magnoliopsida > Alismatales > Araceae > Colocasia > Colocasia esculenta. The sequence goes on from CM024761.1 coordinate 15,318,562, forward strand.
CGAACACTGAACAACGCTATCAAGCACCGGGCACCGCACAACCTTGCCAATGGCGAGCAGGCCCCTGCACGACGTCCCTTGGCCTGCGGCCCTGTGCGGCTCTTCGCCTACCAACGTTAGTTAATGTAACGACGTGGCACGTTCCCCGTGATTAGAGGCATTAACAATGAGGAATCCCAACAGGCTCCTCAGACAGACAACCCCCCCGCCTAGGGACTCTAACTTGCGCGCCCCTTTGATCATCATTGAAGGAGATTGTGTCCGGACCCTTCGTGTCCCTCGTCTATAAAAGGCACAGGTAATCCTCATGCAAAGGTATGTGACCTTTCCCCCACACACGGCCATGCGCGAACAAACACCAAAGAACCTTCCATTCCTGTCTCCTCCATAGTCTAACCTGACTTAGGCATCGGAGGGTTCTCTCCGGTTCTTCAACCGGGCCCCTTGATCTCTTTGGATTTTGCAGGCCTTCGTCCGCACCGGCGACTGCTCTTTCCTTCTTTCCTAAGTGGAGGCCCATTCGACCCAAGACTGAACATGAAATTACGTCCACAGGCCCAACCCAACACAAGAGTTTATAAAATAAGAAAAGGAGAAGGAAAGAAATCCAGAAGGATTTTAGTCTCATATTAGATGGGTCTTCTTCCTCCCTCACCCATTTGTCTTTCAAAAATGTTCAAAAGGCATAGGTAAGAGAAGGAGGCACATGACGAATATTGCCTTGTTCACTCCTTTTCACTCCTAGACTTTGTCTCTCCTCTTTCAAAATCTATCTATATCTCCACAAATTGAGCTAGAATCAAATCGGACAAACTTCATCGTCAGATGATCGACACACGGAACACTTTTTTGAGATCAATTATATTTTTAAGTTGGATCGTCCTCAACTGGCGAAAGGTGCTTGTTCCCCTTCCGCACAGAAGAAATTCCTTAATTCTCTCTTTGAGATCAACCTAATAAACACCCTCACTGCGAAACCAGCTTCATTAGTATTTATAATTTTTTTCTGACCTTCTATTGTTCTCGAGCAAGTTTTCACCTCCTAATTAACGTTCATAGATATGTCATAGTGATTAGGTAGACACTCACTACATGAGTTTGGAGCTATCTTACATCCATGGAGAGAAGGGAGAGCGTTGCATATGAGTTTCTGTACCGGAGTGGGGAGAGGGGGAGTTCAATCCTTAACATTTTCTTTAGAATTTTTTTTCTTTCAAAAAATTGACAATTATTATCAGTAGAAGTTGAACTCCTGATCTCTTTCATGATGTACATAGAGTGTTCCTACTAAACTACTCTTTGGATGAGTTTTCATGCTAGTGTGACACTGTCCCGTTAATGTTCTTGGTTTGTGCTCTACTGCAGCGATCGACCATATTTGTCGATATCCTAGTTTTGCTACCATTGTCCTTCCCAATTTATGGCCTAATAGCATCGAATTGTGCCAATAGTTAGTCGCCAGTTAGAAGTTGTGTACGCAACTTCTGTGTTTCTCTAGTCTGCGCTTTTTCTTGTCATTGCCTTTTCTTTATCCACTAGGGGCCTCACCATTAAAATAATAGGAAAGAATGGGACCAAAGAATATGGAAAGGACAAAGGCAAGGTTGGTGCTTCTTAAGATGGCACATGCTGATGCTAGGATGGCATCTCTGAGCTGCTGCCTGCCGGTGAAGGTGGTAGGGTTACTTTATTGCAATATAACTCAATTTTATTGAAAGATTCTTTTTACAATAAATATTTCTCTGTTGCCATATAAGAATCCTCTTTGATTTTGTCTTAAATTTTAATTTAATTTTTTTTAGTATGAGGGCTCAATCTAAATGCTTTAGTACATGGTTTTTCTAGGTTCTAATTGCTATGTACTCTTTTACAGCAAGCTTTTAATTCTCATGACTTTACTGTAATCCTTTTCCCAGGCGGATCTTTTAGGTCTTTGAAAGCCAAAGTACCCCATCAGCAAACGATCAGGGATGCAGGATCTGGATACAAACGTGAACGATCAAGTTGCTCCCGAGAGACACAAAGATCCATCGTATGATGTCCAATGTTGGGCCTGGCCGGAATCCGGAAGCCCAACACCCAGCCATATTATGGGTGGGCTGTGAGGGTGGGGTTCACAGCCTTGTATGAATGGGGCCCATCTAAGTCGGGCTCCGCTCATCCGATCTACCGTCTCGAATGCAGGATGGGCTCATGACCAAAGCACACATCGGGGCTGACGTCACCTCGGTCCCTGTCCTGCTAATAGGGTATGAGGCAGACTTCAATTGGAAACCTTCATGAGCCCACCGCCCCATAAAAATCTCGGATGGGCTCATGACCAAAGCACACATCGTGGCTGACGTCACCTCTGTCCCTGTCCTGTTAATAGGGTATGAGGCAGACTTCAATTGGAAACCTTCATGAGCCCACCGCCCCAGAAAAATCTCTTTTTTCCATACTCCGTACTAAAGTTGGACATACCGTCTAACCGAATATCTGTGAAAGGATTCTGACAGTCTGACCCAAGCAAAATGTGGAGGGTTTATCGGGGAGCTCGGTGGAGATGTTGGATACTTTTGGAACGGTGCTGATTGCTGCGGTGGGAGGTAAAGTTGTTGACCTAGTAGCCTTGTAAAGAAGATAAGTTCAAGGTAAGATTGATCTTTCGACGCTCAAGTTAGATTGAGTGAAAGTGAAAATAAAAGATGAGTAAATTGAGAGTTACGTAAAAAGTGTGGAGATTTAAGATCTAGGAAGAGTGGTGAGAGCTCTATCCTCTTTACCTATGTACTATGAGTGAGTTTTATGGTAGTAGGGTTAGAGCTTTGTAGTGCCAGTCATTATCCTAATAGGTGACTCTTCCAAATACTATTGGAAAAGTCCGGATGTTACGAATGATGTTGAATTGTTGATGACTTGCTTGAAGACGCTCAATCGTTGTGTTGAGGAGAGTTGTTCATATATTTTGATTTTTTGTCATCAAGATGGCAAAATCCATCCTAGTCAATATATGGATCTAGCACAGCTTGTCATGCCAAGTTAGGTGGAGATCGATGCGATTGAATTTCAATAGCCGGATTGAGAATAACAAGTCAGATTGACTTGAAGGCATCACTAGACACCAAGTGCACCGCCTTATTGAGTAAAGAATGTTTTCTTTGTCCCATCAAACAAACCTAATTCCTTACACTCCCTTACAAGTTAGAATCCTCAAAATCAAAAGCATCACAGCTATGTTTTCCACAATCTCACCAACCTCACAATCTCACTTCCCCTGTCAATGATGTAGTGTAGGATGCCAAATGGAACCCGAAAAATAAAAATTTTGACCCGATTCTGATAAAAATTATTAGATTCGGAAGTAAAAAAATACATACCGATAGCTTATCCAAATCAGAATTAGATACTCAAATAAGTTATTGGAATCGGAATCGAAAATGGTCCTTCCGAATCTGAATTTCAAATTCTGATTAAATTAATTTTAAAAACTCAAGCATGGCCGTAGGGCTACATAGCTTGCATTGGGTCTGCGCAGCCCATTGCAACGCATGTTGCATGGACCCAGTGCTTGGCCAGTTGCGCACTACTCAACAGAAAAGTATTTTTAATTTTTTAACTATTCAAACCCCCAACTGGCTAGGTGCACTACCAGATAGAAAAGTATTTTAAAAATTTTTTATCTATTCAAACCCTAATTCCCTATCTTCTCATTTGGAACATTTCCTTCTGCTCTCTTGTTCTTCTCTTTGAAGGGCTATGGAGTTCCACTAGATGGCATAAGAAGAACGTGCAGGGAAGGAGCAGAGCTAGTGGGCAGAGATGATTCTTGTGAAAGGCAGAGAGAGGGCTCCTCCTCCTCCTCCCCCTTCCTTCCCACCGCCTTGGGTTTTCAGCCAGGCTGTAGGAGATCATATGCGGGATTGGGTTTAACCGTTGATTGGCAGTAGGTGGGGTTGGACCCGATCCTATGGCAGTGGAGGCATAGAGAATGGACCCCATAGTTGGAGCGTTGGTGCTACTTCTGCTGGCGACATGTTTGCCACTCTTTCTCTCTCTATCACTCTTTGTCTCGATCCCTCACTCTCTCACTGTGAAGTTAGCTCCAGTAAAGGGCAACCCCCGTCGGCCGCCCTCCTCCTCTCTCTCTCTCTCTCTCTCTCTCTCTCTCTCTCCCTCTTTCTCTCTCTCCCTCTTTCTCTCTCTCTCCTAGACACACACACACACACACCGCGCCAACCCATGGTGACCCCTACCCAGCCCTCTACTTTGTCAAGCCTAGGCTGTAAGTTGACTACCCCGGCTGAACCCCCGCACGACCCATGCCTTGCCTGGTCGAACTCACCTTTCCCCACAAAACAACCCCCTGGCCTTCACATGTCCCCTAACTCACCCTCACCGAAAGCTTGCCACACCCCATCAGATCCTTGCCGCTCAATTCCGTTTTCGGTTTCTGATTCCAATAATATAAACGGATTGAGAATGGAATTTGAATCAGAACTATTCTTCTCATTGTCGGAATCGAAACTCAACTCGGTTGTAGTGACTTGTGGGAAATGGTAGTCCACCATGCAATAGGGAGGGGATGGGTTAGAAGACACACCTCTACAACCTTTCAAATGCAATCCTTGAAAACATGTTCTTTATGGCGGAGGACACCCAATCATGAAATGTCACGACATTGGTGTGCTGCCACTGGCCTTGTTGCACAACAATGTATTTGACATCTTTCACATCTCCACCTACTTTTGATCAGTCGACCACCTCGACCTCTTCAGTGAGCAATACAAATAAGGGTGTAAACGAGTCGGAGTTAGAAACAACAATAGAAATAGGGTTTAGGGTCAGTGAATCCTATAACCTATCGTGGTTAAATATGTTTTTGAATCTTATAATTTTTATCAAAATCTGATTGAATAATAGGATAATCATATTTTTTACAACCCTGAATACAAAGAACATTGTCAGCACCAACCCTGAGGCCATCAACTATGGTATTTGCAACATGGATGCCAACCACTTCTCTTCTTGGGCTTTACACACATGCTGATCACCTTCGGGTGGAGGAGAAGAAAGATAATGTTAAAAAAAACTTTTAAAGAGATCCTAATTATAATAATTTCATGCAGTTTGGATCAGGTAACATGTTGGATCAATATTGTACAATACCAAAATGTGTGAATCATTATAGTTCTGCCGACTTGCATTGTAATACCCCAAGATAAAATGATAAATAAATAAGAAACATTTTCAGATTCTCACCTAAACTCTAATTTGATATATACTAAAGGATATTGATATTAGTAAAGGATAATGTTATTGTTAAAGGATAAGACTATTACTAAAGGTAGCCTTATTGGTAAAGAAAAAGGTATTGATAAATGATAAAGATATTACTAAAGGAAATGGGTTAACCCTGTTCACACTAAGAACCCATGTGGGGTTTGAACTTAACCCATGCTCACATTGAGCCCATAAACTAAAAATTGGAAAAGTATTAACATAATTAGAAAGAATATATCTAAAATTATTAAAATATAGGGTTAAAATATGATTATTAAATTTTTTAGGAACCCAAGTGAAAAATCTATAGACCACTAAAGACAACCAGAATTCTGATCAGAGATCATTTGGGGCTTGAATGTCCGAACCAAGAGAGAGGGATGGGTATATCCCCAATTTTTGAAACTTAATGGTTAAAATGCAATTAACATAATGTATGAGGGGTTAAATAAAAAATTCTTAGAATATCCTGGAAAGGGGACATTTGTCCCTCTCTTGGGAGGGCCACCCATCCAAGTGAAGGAGGTGAGGGAAGGCCAGGACCAAGCTTGAAGAGAGAGAGAGAAGAGAAGGAGTGTGTGTTCTTGCAGTTCTACCGATAGGTAGGTTCTTTTAAGTTAATTCTAGGTCTTTAGTAAGTGAAGTGCTACCGATTGTGTTCTTCAATTCCCCGTTACATCGAAGTGTTGTCGGTTTGATTAATTTTTTAGAGTCCCTCGCCACATCGAAGTGTTGTCGGTTTGATTAATTTTTTAGAGTCCCTCGCCACATCGAAGTGTTGTCAGTTTGATTTTTCGAGATCCCTCTCTACACTAGAATGCTGTCAGTTTAATTTCTCGAGATCCCTCTCTACACTAGAATGGTGTCAGTTTGATTTCTCGAGATCCCTCGCTACACCAAAATGCTATCAGTTTGATTTCTCGAGATCTCTCTCTACGTTGTAATGCTGTTAGTTTGATTTCTCGAGATCCCTCGCTACATCGGAATGATGTATGTTTGATATCTCAAGATCTCTCTCTACGTCGAAATACTACCAGTTTGATTTTTTCCACAATCCCTCTTTATACTGCAATGTTGTGGGTTTGAATCTCAAAGTCCCACTATGCCGAAATATTACTGGACTACCTTGCTAATTTTCATATTACTCTGGATTCTCCGGTCGATGCTTATACTAGTCAAAATTCTGTCGAAATTCTGGTTGAATTTCTATCTTTAACGAAATTACCATCAGAAAGATTTTTTGTCTCTTCTAGTGATCTTGGTTACTATCAGGTCATCGATTCAATAGCTTAATAACAATTTAAGTGACAAAAATGATGACTTTTATTGCGAGTCTTGAGTTGTTAGCTCACTACATTGAGATTGTAAACCCAAAAGTAGAATTTATGGATATGGGCTTATGGTCTACTCTCAAGAAGATCCCGAATGCTCTTAGTGCCCAGTGGTACCATATGGAGAGTGATGACCTGGTGCTTGGCATACACCATAAGTGAAGTGTTTATAGTATTTGGCTGACAATTTCAAAATTCGTGAAAACTGATTAATAAAATGGCTCTCTAATATTTTTTTTAAGTGCGTGATCGTTACAGAAATATTTAGTTGTAAATACAGATTTTAACATGACAAAAGAAGTGATTGCGTTCTCTATTTAATTTCTTGTTCATGTGTTTTTCACTTAAACTCTTAGAGATCTGTAAATAATTACGTTTAGTTCTTTTATTATGTGATATATGAATTCTTGTATTGCTCTAATTCTTCTTTTTTTTTGTTATGCTATTCTAAATCTCATATTTGTTTTTTATACTGACTAGTGATTGAGATTGGTTTAAGAGAAACTAATGGGCGAGTTTTGCTCATTCCCAACTTTTCAACATTTTTTAGGTGACCATCGAGTTTGATCTTAGCAGACAAGGTTGTGCCCCGAGAGACCATCTTCTTGTTATAATAAAGTTTAGATAGTCATATCGTGTTTAGTATGTTCCAGATTATCTAGTGAGTTTTTGTTTAATAGTTTGTCATGTATCTCGAAACTCTCAAGTATTATGCCACCATATATATAGACATAATGTTTTTTCTCATTAATTATCAATCTGTTGTGTCACAATATTTTGTTGCTATTGAGGTGTAACATGCATCGAGTCTAATCGAACCTAATATGTCGACCATAAAATTTCACCGATATGATAAGGTACGTTTAACTCTGATCTGTACCAAGGTTGGCCGTATTGCATAGATCGAGAGTGCCACATTTTTCATGGCATGATACGGTGATCGATCAACCGAAAATATCAAGTTGGTCAACCGATTTTTGTCTCTCTTTGAAGACCAAATAGATCATGTTATCTAGATGTTACCTTGACAAAAATTAGTCGACTGGTAAAAAAAAATCAATCGATCAATTTTTCGTCTCTCTTGAAAGATCAAACAAACCATGAACTACAAGAAAAAGAGGAAATAGCGACTGACACTTTCGGTCTCTATTCAGTCACTATTTGTTCGCTGAAGGACACAACGACCAAATAGCAACTGAAAGTGTCAGTGAAGAAATATTGGTCACAATATTGTGACGGAAAAAATTCGATCGCTATTCGGTCACTAATTTGTGACCGAATAGCTTCAGTCCCAATTCGGTCACCAAGTGGATGACCAAATAAAATATCAATTGAATTATTTCGGTTGCAAATTCAGTCACAAATTGGTGACCAAAATTGTGACTGAAATAATTCAATCGTAAATTTATAACTAGCGACTGAAAATTTCGATCGCAAATTTGGTCACAAATTAGTGACTGAACTGATTTCGGTCGTAGTCTTTTCATTTAGCGACCATAGCATTCAATCACAAATTTAGTCACTAATTTGTGATCAAATTTTTCAGTCATAAATCGGTCTCTAAATTTTTGTTTTTTTTTAATTATATATAAAAATTAAAACAACCTATTTTAAAAACATAATAAAAAAATAAAACCACACAATGACAACAATATATAAATGTGTACAACAGTGAAAAGAAATAAATCATCAATCCTCAGAGTCTACGCCCTCCTCGTCTCCTCCGACGCCACTTGATGAAGAAACCTACAATGGACACATATAAGAATAACAAATCACAATTAAATATAATATAATATAATATTTATTTTTTAAGAGTTTATTTTTTCATATAAATTCACTCACTTTGTAACTAAACTAATTTGGTGATTGTGTATTTGAGCGTCAAGCTCAAACTGGAAGTCCAATTTGAACTTCGTCAGTTTTCACAAGTCATTATCATCGCCCCGGCTATGTTGGAACAAATTGGACGCCGATCGGATAAATATTTCTAATTTTGGACCCCCAAACCCAAGTTCTGATAGTTTGAAACTAAATTAATTTGGTGATTGTGTATTTCAGCATCGAACTCAAACTAGAAGTCTGATTTGAACTTTGACAGTTTTCATAAGTCATTATCATCGCCCCGACTGTGTTGGAATAAACTGGAGCTCAATCAGATAAGCATTTCTAATTTTGGATTCCCAAACCCGAGTTCTACATCTTTTAACTAAGCTAATTTGGTAGGATGTATTTCAGCCTCGAGCTCAAATTGGAAGTCTAATTTGAACTCTGTCAATTTTCACATGTCATTATCATCGCCCCAGCTATGTTGGAACAAACCGAAGGTCGATCGGATAAGTATTTCTAATTTTAGACCCTTAAATCTGAATTCTGTATTTTTTACTAAGCTAATTTGGTGATTGTTGAACTCACAACTGCAAAATTGAGAAATTCATTTAATCCTTTCTCAAGTTGACATGTGTCTTTCAAAAGAGACATCCAATTTTTATCTATTGACAATTTGATAGTGCTATGCCCTACAAAACAATTAGAGAAAAAAAAACCATAGCCAAAATGAGACACACACATAATCAATATGATAATTTTTTGATAAAGATAAGATAAAATAAATATTCCATATCCTTATGATTCCATCAGTCTTTTCTTCATGTATGTAGAAAATAGATTAATAATGGTGTAGAGGCTATTTTTAGCCTCCTAGGCCTGTAGGCCCATCATGGCTCGCCTAGGCAGCTAGGCCCTCGCCGCGGCGCAACGTGTCCTCGGGTATAGCCACTGGCTTCCGAACACGCTCTGGCCCCCAAACAACTAAGGGCCCCAGTAGTGGTCTTCGGACACCTCACGGTCTATTCGAGCAGGGCACGGCCCGCTAGGCAGACCGCATGCTCTCTGTTCGAACCTCCTATGGCTTGACCCTGAGTAGCGCCTCCGAACACCGGGCATCGCGTAGCCTGGCCAATGTTCGAGCAGGCCCCCTGCGCGGTACCCCTCAGCCCAGAGCGGCCCTTCACCTCCCAACGGTAGTTAATATGACGACGCAACACGTGCCCCGTGGTTAAAGACATTAACCTCGGAGGATCCCAACAGGCGCCTCAAATGGACAACTCCCCACCTAGGGACTCCAAATGACGCGTCCCTTCGATCATCATTGAAGGAGATTGCATCCGGACCTTTCACTTCCCTTGCCTATAAAAGATGCAGGTAATCCCCATGCAAAGGTACAAGACCTTTCCCCCACACACTCGCTCACGCGCGAGCACACATAGGAGAATCTTCCATTCTTGTCTCCTTGACAGTTTGATTTGACTTAGGCATCGGAGGGTTCCCCCCGGTTCTTCAACCGGGTCCCACTGATCCTTTTGAGGTTTTGCAGGCCATCGTCCATACTGGCGACAGTCCATTCCCTCTTGTTAGTGGAGGCCCGTTCGGCCCACGACCGAATAGGAAATCACGTCCACATTTTTGGCGCCGTCTGTGGGAACGATGATTGTCATGGCTCGCGGATGAACCTCTCACCAGAACCCTGGCAGCAGGGCGACACGGTCTCTCCAGTCGCTTGCAGACTCGCATGACCAAGCCCCTCTGGTTGACGACAAGGCTGCCCCCGCTGGAGCAACTACCAATGGTCTTGTGGTTCATGCCCCGACGATGGCCTAGGAAGTAACAGAGCTGCGAGGGCACTTGCAACAGTTGGTGGGGGTCTGCCAGCGCCTCCAGGCTTAACTGGAAAGACAACCGGCCCCAATGATCCCCCCACCACCGAAATAGCAGGCAGATCGTCACGACGACGACCCCCTGCTCCATCGGCTCAGCAAGAACAGCGCGAGGAGTCGGCCCGACGCTTGCGGAGAGTTTCGTCAGCCCGCCGAATGCCAGAGCGGCGAGACGACTCACCCCGCCAGTCTGCTGTGGCTCCTCCTCCTCCGCGCTTTGTCGTCGGCGCCAACTCCCACGGGTCCAAGCACGAAGTCTCTGTGCACTCCGACCAGGAGTTAGCCAAACGCCTCCGCCACATCGCCGACCTCGAACGTCGCATGGACACGATGGTTCAGAGGGCAGAGGGCAGAGCTCCGGGGGATGATGACCTAGACTTATGGTCCCTGTTCGCCATGGAGATCCTAGAGGCCCGGGTCTCCCCAAAGCTGCCCCTGCCTTCCATCACGCCCTACGACGGCACCTCCGACCAGGCAGATCACATCCACAGGTTCGAGTCACACATGGTGTTCCACGAAGCATTAGACACGGCCAAGTGCCGGGCCTTCCCGGCCATGCTGAAGGAGACCGCGTGGGTATGGTTCGAAACCTTCCCCGCGGGCTCAATCTCATCCTTCCACAAGTTGAAGAAGTCCTTCCGAGACAACTTCCTGGGCAGAAAATCACAGCTGTGCACGGCGGCCTCCTTTCTGGCTATTCGACAGAAGAAGGGCGAAGCGGTCTGGGACTACATCAAACAGTTTCAGACCAAGGCGCTTCGCATCCCGCACCTGGACGTCCCGTTAGCTACCAGTGCCCTCATCCAGGGCACTCGCGATGGCTTCCTCCAGAGGATGCTGGGAGTACAATAGCCCGCCACCCTGGCTGAACTCCTCTCCACCGTCCAGCGCCACGCTGCATGCGAGGAGAGCCTGGCAGCCGGCTGAGCAGAGCAAGGCGAATAGGCGGACAAGAAGAGGCCTTCCAACAATGGTTCCGACCGAGAACGGAAGAAGGGCCGGTGCAGTGGGGACTCTCTGTGCCGACCACGCCCCTTCACCGACTACACCCCCTCGCGGTGGCCCCCGAACAGATCTTGGCCGAAATTCAGGATGAACAATATGTTTGGTGGCTGCCCAGGATGTGCTCTGATCCCCGCAAGCGCAACCAGGACAAATACTGTCGCTTTCATCGCGACCACGGCCATGACACTTCCGAGTGCCGCCAACTCAAGGATGAGATCGAATCCTTGATCAAGCGCGGCTACCTTGGACGATACGTGTGCCACAATGAAGACTGTCGGATATGCAGAGAACGAACCCCCGAGCAAGCAGCCCATCAACAACGAGCCGCATGGACAAGAGATCAACCTCATCGTGGGTGGTTTCGCCATGGGCGGAGAGAGCAGCCAGAGCCAACGTGACTACACTCGTCGGGTACACCAAGTCGAATGGCTCCCGGCGTCACAAATAGGCCCTTATCCCAGACTTGCACACTCACGTTCTGAGGAGGCAATCACCTTCTCGGACAATGACCTTGTAGGAGTTACGACTAAACACACCGATGTGCTGGTCATCTCGGCCACCATCAATCATTGTACCGTGCGTCGCATTAGGGTGGAGAATGGAAGTGCCCCCGACATCTTGGCTTACGACTATTTCCTGATGATGGGCTTAACGGCCAACCAGATCTCCCCAGTAGGATCGCCCCTATTTGGTTTCTCTGGGGTTTCGGTGCATCCCATAAGACGGGTTAGCCTCCCTATTACCTAGGGACAACATCGAAGAGCGTAACCAAGATGGTGGATTTTCTGGTGATTCGGAGTATGCCAGGGTACAACGCCATCCTCGGTAGAGGTCTGATCAGCCGCATCAAAGCTGTACCCTCCTCCATACACCAGAAGATGAAGTTCCCAACTCCTCACGATGTCAGAGAGGTGCTCGGCAGCCAACTCGAGTCTCGGCGATCCTATGTCTTCTCTTTGCGAGACAATTAGCCCGCTGTAGACCCAGAAGTACTGCCTACACCGACCAGCGAACCATCCACCATCTGAGGAACTCCTGTCGAAGATCAATTGTCAGTGCTGGTAGACGACGACCCCGAGCACGTCCTTTACATTGGTGCACTTCTACCAGAAGTAGAACAACAACGCTATAAGGCTTTCTTGCTTGCCAATTTGGACGTTTTCACATGGTCGGAGGACGAGCTGCCTGGCATCCCTGTAAGACTCGGCCCTGTCCTCAGGGTCACGGCAGGCACCTTGGTCGTGACATGGTCGCGCCAGGGGAGCCCGTCACGACATGGTTTGTGTGGCGACACACCCATGTCGCGATGGGGGTGGGCGTCGCGTTCTTGTCGCGGCGTCTAGAGGCGTCGCTATTATTTTTCTGACTGATGTGACAGCTGTCCATTTTGTCAGAATGGCTTTGTCGGGTGTCAGGTGTGTACAGCATTGACGCGACCTGTCATGCCGTCACGTTCTAGTTTCTCGGTCTTCGAGGTTTGACTATGTAGCAACCCTAAATTTTTTAGGAAAATAAAAATTTAAATATTTATATTATTTAATTAGGAAATCAAATAAAAGGAAGATGTGGGAAATCAAATAAGAGAGAATTAAATAAAACCCATTAAAAGAAAAGTTGTAATGGGCTTTGCTATATTGACCCATTACAAATTAGTGGGCTAAAATAGAGATTTTAAAAAGGGGAATAATAGAGAGATACTCAAAATTCGTAACTAAAATATTACTAAAATAGAAAAGAGGTATTTAATGCATAAAAAATAGAAGTTTGAGTTGGATTAGGATTACTAAACCTACCCCTTCTGATTTAGCACGAATTTAGATTCCCTCCTAACCCAATTAGAGATTGGAAAGTAAGGAAGGAAGGTTGGAGTTAGGAAATCTCGTAATTAAGAGCAATTAGAGTAGAAATAGGAATAGGAACCCATACATGCTTAAATACATCTCATAAACCCTCTTGGCCGACCCTAGCTCGTTTCCAAAGGTTGTTGGACGTGGAGAAGAGGCCAAGGAGGAGAAGATCTCGTGGGGAGAAGGAGTTCTTGGAGCTTCTTCATCGTTCTTAGAGTTCTAAGCCCTAGAAAACAAATCGAGTCAAAGGTAGGCATTCTCACAAGCAAAAATCCTAATATTTTGTCTGTAGATTGTTCCATGTATCAAGAACAAAACCCTTAAATTTCATAATTTTCCATCGAGCCAATATTTTTTTCTTGAATTTTGAAGTTCTGCAACCCTCTTGACCCCAAACCCTCTTCATAATTTTGTTCTCCATGAATACTAAATCTCATGCCTTGAAATTTTTATGGGAGATACTGATGATCATTAGGGAACTTTCTCCCCCAAAGCCCTAATTTTTATCAAGCATATTGCTCGAATTAAATCATTCATCTCTGCTGCACCTGGAATCAGGTTGCTTCTTGTTCAACTTGTTATAACTATGTCGATACCATGATTGTTTTCAAATTCCTAATTACTGAAAGTACTCTCGCATGTCTAGTTCATTTGCCACTAGTTTCATGATTTTTCATCACATATAATTAGTTATGATTTTCTGAACAACCCTATATCAAAAATTAATATCCCTGGTCCGTAATCCAATGTCTGGTTCGACTCCTGTCAGAGTCAGGCGCAGACAACCAGAAGGCGACGCCTCGATATGTCACTTTCTGGGCTCCGATTGCGACAGCCTACCTGTCGCGATCAAGAAGGCGACAGGTGAGCCGTCGTGTTCCCAGTACCTGGTCTGCAAGCCATGTCGTGACCCTTACATACTCCTGTCGCGTTCTGCCTGGAACCTGTCGCGATCCTTACAACCCTATGTCGCCTTCACAGGTTTTTGATGAAAATCTATAAAAATTATTTCTGTCGCTTTCTAAATAATTCTTACGCCTTTTTACCGTTATACCCCCAGTAAACACCCTGCTTAAAAATGGAGCTACATTGAATGATTTAAAATACATATTCACGACTTATTTCTATCTATGATTTCTCTTACACATGCACACACATGAACCATCCATATATGGCTGAAATCTTGCAGAAAATATCTCATAATGTATCTGGTAATGTATTGCAATAAAGCATATTAATTGCCCTATATTAAAGGACTTGTATTCGTTTCTTGCGTTGTTTATATACCGATATTGACGCTCCACTGTTCTAGAATTCCTCTAGAACGTCGAGCACATGTTTTATATACACACTTTACTTGGCTTGTGGTGAACTCTCCGTCGGATATTCCTTTCGTCGGACTAGTGAACTCTTGCACAAGGTCTCCGTAAGTCTCCTCTGATCATGGATTCCCACATGGTCGACGAGCCAGTTGTACCCTAACACCCATCACACCTTTAGGGATCGATATGATCCAAACGGCTATTAGAAGTTTGCTCTTACCTTGAATCATGTCAAACCTCTGGACTTGTGCATAACATGGCCAGTGGAAAGATCATGAGTTCCACCTGACTGTCAACACCAAGTGCGCGTGTTGTGCAACTGTTACTATCGCCTGATTACTCGACGTATTACGTGCAATGTCCACTAGCTCTCATCTGTACTCTACTATCTCGTCTATTTATCTAGTGCTCTCATCTACTTCTTGGTACTCTATATTGGCCATTGACTGATTGTCTAAAGATAAACAATATAACCAATGCCTGGCAATATATAAAGGGCCCGATCTGGTCCTGGGATGTGCGCCCGAAAGTGCTAGTGCCCATAGGAGTTAAATGATCAGAGTGTTTGGCATTACACTCAAGTGCTATCTATCTCGACTATCTATATGACAATCAAAACACAAATGTGCCCTACTCTCTCGTTGTCTAGAATGACAAACAAGTGCTATACTCGTCATGCTATTATTATACTTGTGCTAGTTGTGCTATGGCCATCCTGCTATTCGTGCTATACTCGATACTTGTGCTATTTTTGGAAACTATACTCGATCTCGTGCTATTGTGCTATCCTGTTACCTGTTGCGCTATCTCTTGCTATATTTGGACTCTTTTGTACCTGCTATCTTTAGATACTCTGCCATTAAATGCGTTAATTATTTAAAGCCTGCTTGAGCCTGAGATTTAAGTCCTACTGGGCATTATCGCTCACCCTACGTTATTTGATGTTGTGTTCTCAGGTGAGACCGAGGATGACACATACACTAATGAGGAAGGGAATGACCAAGAGTGAAGCCAGGAGTACCCTTGAGTCATTATGTTATCTTAGAGTTGTAGTTAGTTATTTCCTTTCATTGCAATGTAATTGGGCCCTATAGAATGGCTCTGATATTAGTGGTTGTAACTAGACATTTGAAAAGTTATTAATGAGAAAGATTTGCTTAGTATTATTCAATGTGCAATGGTATGATGTCTAGTATACGCTCTATACCTTTTATTGCAACTGCCTTCGCGCTCCGATATTCCGCGTCGGGGCGTGACAGACTACCTTTTAGGGTCGCGCCGGGAGTGGCTGTCGCGACATGGTCGCGACGCCTAGGGGCGTCGCGACTTGGTTGTTGTCGCGCCGGGCCGACCCGTCACGTCTTGGGGGCCATCGGTTTAAAACCGGGGCTGCGCCCCATTTCCCCCTCTCTTCTTCTTCTTCTTCTTCCTTCTTCTCCCTCTCTCGAGCTCCCTTGCGATTCTTCGATGGTTCTTGGTGCTCGTGGTTCTCGTGTTGAGGTGGTGTCACCCCGTTCATGTAGGGGACGTGCTTGTGGTGCTTGAAAAGAGGAGGAGGTGGCCATTCCGACGTGAAGGCCCCAACGGGTCGGCTCTACTTGTGGAGGTAGGGACCCTTGTTCTCCTCTCACCCTAGCATGCTCCCCTCCCCCTTGAGATCGTGCTTTCCCCGTGGTTTGGGTTGTGGGAGTGTGAAAACCATGCTCGTGGTTGAGTGAGATTTCCATCGAGCATAGATTCTTGTAAATCCATGTTTGTGGGGTTTTGAGGGTGGTTTGCATGGTTTAATGGCTTTCCTACATGTTGAGCATGCTCCCCTTCCCCTGTGGTGTGTTTGTAATTAGATTTTGGGGTGGTCTCTGGGAGGACTGCACCGGAACCCCCCTCGGCTGAAGACGCGACTGCTATAGAGGTCGCGATGATGTCGCGGCCAGCATTGCCGCCGCGACATCATTGCGACGCTCTTGTGTGTCACGACAGGGTTGCGACGGCTTGGGCTGCCGTGACAGTATCGCGACAGGGTAGGGAGTTGCGACAAGGTCGCGACGGCCTAATGCGTCGCAACTACAGTAGAGACAGGTTAAGTCCTTGTGAAGTCTATTTTATGTGGAGTCTTCACCGTTTCTGCTTCTTAATGTACCCGTGGCACCAGTGCTAGTTTCCTAGTATGGTCCTACACTAGTCGTTCGCCCGGTGCTCGGCACCTGAGGGCTTGTCCCGTGAGAGGGGTTGTTACCGTTGCCTGGGACCCCCATCCTCGTGCGCCTTAGAGGGAGCGTTCGGGGCAACGAGCATACTCGATTCACGGACTTTAGAGTTAAGGGGAAAACGGTGGTTAGGACGGCGGCATTGAGTCATTTACAGAGTTCTCTTGGTTAGCCTAGGACACCGAGGACGGCCGGAGTTCTACCAGGTGCAGGCTAGCCAGTCCTTTTTCTCACTGCCTCGCTCTTTGCAGCCCCAAAACCGCCTAGAGAGGCCAGGCGTGGGACCGTAGTCCGGCCAGACTACGGCGATTACTGTTGTGTGCTTAGTGTTCCTACCTCACTCTGACGAGACGTGGAGGTTTGGACCTGGGTCGAGGATAAGACGTCGGTGGATGCACCTGACTGGTTGACTAGTGGTAGTGTTTTCCATAGCTAGTGTTTCTTGTTCAGGCGGGGTTCCCCCTGTCTCTGTTGCTAGCCGTGTGGTGGTCATGACGAGCAGTCGTACGGAGTTTCCGACCGTGTTGTACTTCCGTACCGTTGTTAGTTAGTAGCTTTGCTTCCACACTTCTGTTCGTAGGTAGAAGATATGACTGTTGTCTTTTAATTAAGTACATAGTTTTGACTACCTGTTAGAGCTAGTAGGAGATTGGTAGTCTCTACTGAGCTTCTGTTGTGAAGCTCATCCCTTCCTTTTCTAGGTGAGACTTCTCAGCAGTAGCAGGGCGCGTGCCGGGCGGAGAAGACGGAGCGGTAGTCATGGTCCCCGTAGCTAGGATTGGTTCCCCTTTTCACTGTACGTCACCCTCAGGGTATGCCCCTAAGGGACTTGTTCTTCCCTTGTCTTTACTTATACTAGTTGTGTGTGTTGGGACTGTACCTTGAGCGATACGCAGTGGTCTCACTCTTCTTTCTGCTTCCGCGTGTGTGCTCCTAGTTAGCAGTTGACATTTACTTCATTTACATATCCTATTAGATTTATATTATAGCCCTTCTAGGTCTTCAGATCCATGGACGATGATTGCGAAAATCAGGTCCTTGGCGTGGGCCGAGGGTCGGGTTCTCGGGGTCGTTACAGTTGGTATTAGAGCGAGAGTCTGACATGACTTATACAGGATCTAAATTGCAACAAGAAGTCCCAACAGTAGTACAAGTACATTGCTAGCCGCCCGAGTTGGTATTGTTAACCTTGTTTGTTGTGTGTCGTGCAGGATATGGCTCCGCGTAGGCGCAGGCAGGTCAGAGAGCTGGTAGAGCAGCAGGATGAGTCAGATATGCCCGCACAGGGGCAGGTCCAGGAGGAGGTGTCAGCAGAAGAGTCCGTAGCACAACCTCAGGGTGCACCGACAGCAGTAGCAGGAGGAGGGCAGTAGCAGCAGGAGTACCAGCCCCCGCCACAGCAGTACGCAGATTGGTTTCCCTTGACGGAGCAGTTCTTCAGGAACTTGTACCAGGGAGCGTGGCAGCCTGGGTAGGTGGCAGGAGGAGGTCAGCCTCCACTACCTCCCCCAACGGTACTGGAGCAGCAGGCAGATCTAGAGGTAGAGCAGCCAGCAGTTTAGTAGCTGTCGGGTACTGGGAGTACCCGGGCCAGTCAGAGGAGGACAGCTGTCATGGAGGACAAGACCGCCCTCTTGGAGAGGTTCTTGCATCTCCGGCTACTGATGTTCTTCGGTGAGTATGATCCAGACAAGGCAGAGAGTTGGACGCATGAGTTGGAGCGCACGTTCGAGACAATGGAGTGCGCCGAGGAGGACCAGGTCAGACTGGCAGTGTATCAGCTCAAGGGGCCAGCCCATGAGTGGTAGAGAGTTCAACGACAGACCCACTTCCCAGGGCAGCATTTGGATCAGATCACTTGGCAGAGGTTTTTAGGGGTCTTTCACGACAAGTACTTCCCCGACTATGCTCGACGTGAGAGACGAGACTAGTTCCATGAGTTAGTTCAGGGCGATCTCACGATTACCCAGTACCACCAGAGGTTCGTTCGGTTGTTCAGGCATGTTCCTCATGTTTCCAGCAGTGAGCAGGCTTGTGCAGAGAGGTTTATTGCAGGTTTGAGGCTAGATTTGAGGTGGGGCATGACTGCTCATATGTGTGCCACCTTGGGAGAGGTCATGGCTAAGGCCACCGCCTTGGAGAGAGAGACCTGGTAGCCCCTGCAGCAGCAGCAGCAGCAACACCAGCAGGGAGGAGTTTCTTCGAGGTCCTCACCCTACCAGTGCCCCGTAGGTAGTCGTGGTAGTGTGACTTCTTCTTCTTCGGGCTTAGGCAGTTCAGGTTTGCGCTCGAGGTTCAAGCAGATGACCACTCGTGGAGGTGGTTGAGGGAAGCAGCAGAAGCGGCAGTCGTGGTTTGCGGAGCAGTCAGTCCAGCATGGAGCTGAGCAGGGCAGGCAGGAGGCAATCTGCTACACTTGTGGTTTGCCGGGCCACTTCAGGAGGGATTGCCCGATGGGGTAAGTTCAGCAGCTGCAACAGCCAGTGCAGTACGCGCAGTAGCTACCGCAGCAACAGTTCCCTCCCCAGCAGTAGGGACCCTGTTAGCAACAGCAGGGGCAGTACCAACAGCAGCCTCAGTAGTTCCAGCCATACCAGTAGTAGCATCCATGTCCCTAGCACCAGCAATAGCCCCAGCAGGCGCCGCAGCGTGGGCGTGGTCGTGTGATGGCTCTTACCCGGGAGAAGGCCGAGGCGTCGAACCTGGTTATAGGTACCTTGCCTATCCTTGGTAGAGCTGCTCGTGTTTTGGTTGACCCAGTGCTTCTCTTTGTTTTGCTTCCGAGGAGTTTTACGAGTCTCTGGTTCATCACACCCCTGAGAGGCAGTGTGATGTGATGGTCGATCCCCCGTCCGGTGATTACATGTGTTCTTTCGATTACCTGGAGGGTGTCACAATTGAGGTCCAGGGACACCAGTTGCCAGCCAGGTTGTATGCGTTGCAGCTTTGTGACTTTGACATCATCCTGGGCATGGACTGGTTGGAGGCTCACTCAGCTGTGGTTGATTGTCAGCGGAAGACCGTTCGGTTTGAGATACCTTGTGGCGGAAAGCCTTGTTCAACCCCGTTAAACCATTAACAAACTTGATCCCAGTCCGCCTCCCACCAACAGGCTGCAGCCTCGCAAGGGATACCGTATACGAGTCCGTGAAAAACAGAAAGGAACACACTTGATCACATATATGATTCACCATTTCATATATAATGTACAAGATTTACATAGCCAAATTTCAATAAAAGTGCAAGAAAGTACAGGAGCATAGGGCATACCCCGAGGTAAACTAGTACAACTGAGGAAAGAAACTACACTGCTGGAGGCGCTGGCCCAACACCGCTGCAATGTGGCTTTGAACTGGAAGACGGTAACGAAACCTCCTCCTTGCCCTCGCCTGTGGGGAGTAGGGGTGAGCCTCACTAGTCACTGGCTCGGTAGGGAACTCCCCCAACTCGAGCAAACCATATAAAAGTACGGAAGCAGTAAACTATACTAGCAATTTATAACACAACCACGCAGGTTATTAAAGCAATAAATATATTTACCATTTTCCGCCTATATTAAACGAAATAAATAAATAAACGGCAAAACTCAATCACGTGTACGAGCTAAAGTAGGGACCGCCACACTCGAGCCACGTAGACTGGTTCGCGACACCAGTAACAGGCTCGGACAAACAAACATAGGTCTACCTCTCAGTCTCGTAGCCACGGACAAAAGGTCCAGCTGCCGCTCCACGTGGAAAAGTCAAACAACTGTGGAGACCAACTAAACACCACTCCTGCGGGTACACAACCACAGGCCCATGCCTGGCACCTCTAGGGTCTCTGGCCGGAGCACTCTAGAATGAGGCACTGGAAAGGACTAGTTGGGGACCAGTGTCAACTACCGGTGTCCGTACCCCCAACTAAGAGCGCACTACAAGTGACTAAAAACAAACTCAAGAGTCACTGTCCCATTGTCGTCTTTCCCTCAGCCGAACGAGCAACTCAAACAAAGGAGTGAGGGTGTCTAGGGCAGACGACACAGACCTCGACGGTACAACACAAGTACTGGGACAAGCTCCGAACTAACAGCCTGGCTCACAGAGAACCTGGGGCACCCAACTAGAGAGGTAACCATGGTAGGCGTCGTACTACCTGCCATGCACACAAAACCACGTGCGCACTGCACAAACCACGTGAAATCTGACGATATTCATGAGTACCGACAGTCCATAACACGTGAACACAGTGTGTCTCACGTGCATACCACGTCAACACATAAACCACTAGCTAGCTACGTAACCAACATGCTAGCCTCGAAAACATGTGCTGCCAGAGCACCACGAGTGCCATGCACCACGGTATTACCAATACATCGATAATATCAATCGGATAATCATATCACATAAGTCATGCACATTCAGACCACTCGACTGTGGTCGCGACATGGGCCTGTGTTGCCTTCAGAACGCGACCGCCCGATGTGTCACTTTCATCACATGAACGCGACACATCAACATGTCGTGTTCCCCATCTGAACGCGACTGGCCGACCTATCGCGTTCAGATCGCGACAGGGGGTTCCGTCTCCTTTACAGGCAGGAACCCTAATCCGGGATCCTCTCCACGGATTACCATTCTATGCTTTGCAAACCACCCTTAATTCGTGTTTTTCATGCTTTTGTGAGTCCCTAGTCATGGTATCTATAGTTAGGAAAGCAAATAACTGATCAAACTACCCTCCTACACAATCCACAGCCCGGGAAACAGGAGAAGTCACCCTACCTCCGCGAAGAACGCGCAGTACGGCGATCCCTCGGTGTTTCTCCCGCTCCACACGAGCTTCCCGCGGCGAGAACACGCCTCTCCACAAGCTTCCACGCCGAATCACCCCAGGAAACCCGCGCAGCACCTCCCCCTGGCCAAACAGAGCATGATGTGCTCTGTTCTGGCCAGTAAGGTTTAAGCTGCGTTTATGGTTGAGAACGCGACTGATGGTTTCGTCGCGACCTGATCGCGACGGACCTGGGCGTCATCTTCTCAAGGCTGACGTCCGCAGGTCGCCCAGCTCTCGACATGTGGCGCACATGCAGATGATCATCGATTCCTAGCGGCAACCAGAATGCGAAGGGCAGGGTTGTCACGTTCAGAACGCGATGACCCCCTCTGTCGCTTTCACAGACCGAGAATTCCATGGTGCTACGGGCCCAAACTGTCGGCCTAATATGCTCCAAAACACATATACACACCAAACACACGCCACATTGGCCACGCATTGGCCTCACAAGCGCTAAACACAAGATCCATAAGGATCCGAAAATGCGCGAGTTACATTACTATCATCTAAAAAGAATTTCGACCTTGAAATCCATAATACATCCCAAATACATTCAACTTTAAAACATAATTACAAATACTATCATCTAAAAAGATTTAAAACCTTACTCAAACAAGTAAGGATACCCTTTAGCCATCTCCTCGGCTAATTCCCAGGTATCCTCACCTCCCAGCCTTTTCCCACCTAATTTTAACTAACTCGATTTCTTTATTCCGTAACTTCCTTGTCTTATGGCCTGTAATTTGCACTGGGTATTCAGGCATAGACATATCTGGCCTCAAATCTCCACCTTGATAGCTGATTTTTTGAGTTGGGTCTTCAATGCACTTCCTTAACATGGAGACATGGAAAATATCATGAACATCTGTAAAATCAGCTGGCAAATCAAGTCAATAGGCTATCTCTCCAATTTTCTCTAATACTTGAAAGGTCCCACATACCTTGGTCTCAACTTTCCTTTCTTACCAAACCGCACAATACCTTTAGTAGGAGAAACTCTCAGAAAGACAAAGTCTCCAACTTCAAATTGAAGTGGTCTCCTTCGATTATCAGCATAACTTTTTTGCCAGCTCTGAGCTGTCTGCAACTTTTCTTTAATAAACTTTATCATTTCAGTGGTTTTCTGTATCAACTCTGGGCCTACCATTTGCCTTTCTCCCACTTCATGCCAATTCAATGGTGTTCTACATGGCCTTCCATATAAAGCTTCATACGGTGCCATCCCGAGACTGGTATGATAACTATTATAAGCAAATTCAACCATACCCAGATGTTGTTCCCAACTACCACCCCAAACTAAACAACATGTTCGCAATATGTCTTCAATTGTCTGAATAGTTCTCTCTGTCTAACCATCTGTCTGGGGGTGGTAAGCTGAGCTATATCTCAGCTCGGTGCCAACTACTCTCTACAAGCTCCTCCAAAAACCAGAAGTAAACCTAGGATCCCTATCAGAAACAATAGACTTCAGGATACCATGTAGTGGAATGATTTTATCAACATAAACCTTTACTAATCGGTCCACTGACCAGGACATACTTACTGCTACTAACCTGCATACCTTGGTTAGCCTATCAACAAATACCCATATTCCATTATGTCCTGCTGCTGACCTCGGCAACCTGCTACAAGTCCATAGCAATATCGTCCCATTTCCATTGCGGAATGGGTAATGGTTGCAATAAACCTCCAGGCTTCTAATGCTCTGCCTTGATTTGTTGACAAACTGCACATTTGAAACAAATTCTTCTATTTCCTTTTTCATATGAAGCCACCAAAAATGCTTCTTCATATCTTGGTACATTTTGGTACTACCGGGGTGAATAGTGTACCGGGATTTATGGGCCTCTTCTAATACTCTCTGTTTTACTTCTCTTTTTGCTGGCACAAATAACCTGCCTCTGAGCCTGACCACACAGTTATCATCAATAGCAACTCCTTCCATTTTCACAATTTCAGCTAAATTTACATCCATTCTCTGGGCCTCAACAATTTGCCAATACAGTGACGGCTCCACAACACTACGAGCTAATATTGCCCGTCGTTGACTGCTTGGGACATATGAGGAGTTCTCCGCTATTTCCTCATACAACTTCCATTCCTTGATCATCATTTGACTTAAATATGCTTTTCTGCTTAGGGCATCAACCACCACATTGGCCTTACCCGGATGGTAGGCCAAACTGAAATCATAATCTTTTAAATACTTCACCCATCTACGTTGAAGGAGATTCAAGTCTTTCTGGGAAAAGATATACTTTAAACTTTTATGATCTGTAAAAATCTCAGATCTCTCGCCATATAGATAATGCCTCCACATCTTTAAGGCAAACACAATTGCTGCTAGCTCTAAATCATGAGTGGGGTAATTCTCTTCTGTTGGTTTCAATTGCCTGGACGCATAAGCTATTACTTTGCCATGCTGCATTAGCACTGCGCCAAGCCCTCTCCTAGATGCATCTGTATATACAATAAAACCACCATTACCCGTCGGTAATGTCAGCACTGGTGCCGCTGTAAGTCTCTTCTTTAGTTCTATAAAACTTCTTTGACATTCACTAGACCATACAAATGGCACACCCTTTCTAGTCAACCTAGTCAAGGGTGCCGCAATCCTGGAAAAATCTTGAATGAAACGTCTATAATAGCCTGCTAACCCCAGAAAACTTCTAATCTCAGTAATTGTCTTAGGCACATCCCATCTCATCACTGCCTCCACTTTACTTGGGTCAACTGCCACTCCCTCAGCTGATATAACATGGCCCAAGAACTGAATCTCTTTTAAACCAAAATTCACACTTACTGAATTTGACGAACAACTGATTATCTCTTAATAACTGCATGGCAAATCTCAAATGTGCTGCATGCTCTTCTTCAAATGCTGAGTAAATCAGAATATCATCTATAAAGACCATAATAATTGGTCCAGATACAGATGAAAAATCATATTCATCAGATCCATAAAAGCTGCAGGAGCATTGGTTAGCCCAAATGGCATAACCACAAACTCTTAGTGACCATATCGGGTTCTAAATGTTGTTTTAATCATATCACCCTCTCTAATTCTCAACTGGTGGTACCTTGACCTTAAATCGATTTTAGAAATACCTTAGCTGATTGTAATTGATCAAACAGATCATCAATTCTAGGTAACGAGTACTTATTCTTTATGGTCACCTCATTCAATTTTCTGTAATCAATACACATTCTAAAACTTCCATATTTTTTTCTTACAAACAACACCGACGCCCCCCATGGGGAGTGACTCACCCTAATGAACCCTTTTTCCAGTAATTCTTCTAACTGCTTTTTCAATTCTTTAAGTTTTGTTGGTGCCATCCGATATGGAGCTTTAGAGATCGGCATGGTGCCTGGCAACAACTCAATGGTAAAGTCCACCTCTCTATGTGGACCTAAACCCGACAAATCATCTGGAAAAACATCTGCAAATTCCCTAACCACAGGAACTGCTTCTACTGACTTACCAGCCTCAACCAGACTCACAGCAGCTAAATAAGCTACACATCCGTCATTAACTAATTTTCTAGCTTTAATTGCAGAAATCATAAACTTAGAAGTACGAGAGGGCATACCTTGATATTCAAACACTGCACCATTAGAGGATGAGCCATACAATCCAGAAATTCTTCAGAAATGAAAGAATGAGAAGCACCTGAATCAAATAAAACTCTGGCTGAAAAATCATAGATAGGTATTATACCTTCTATCATGTTCGATGCCTCTGCCTGGGCACGGGTGATAGCCATAACCCGGCCCCTACCTCGTTGCTGCAGTGCACCTCCACCACGACCTGCTAATGGCTGCTGCGGCTGCTGCTGAACACCTCTACCATATCCATATTCTCTCGGATAAGGGCAATTGCGGATCAAATGCCCTGGCTGATTACCATTATAGCACCTGTAACCTGGTGGAATAGTGGGCTTCCTGGCAGTGCTTTGCTGCGATTCCTCTACCTCTGGCTTATAACCGCACCCCTGCTGAAACTGCTGACGACCTCCTCCTCCTTTTCCTTTGCCCATAAATACTTGCTTCAATTTCTGACCCCACTTACCAAAACCTGAAGAAGAAGGTCCTGCTGGTGCTTTTCCCCTACTAACTCCTGCTGCCTACTGGGGTAGCCAAAAATTATCCGAACTTGACCCGCTTGCCTGACGAGCCCGAATAGACCTCTCAAGTGTAGCTGCTCTCTGGGCTGCCTCCTCAACTGATCTACACATTAACAGTATCACCGCATTCTGCAACTCTTCTCTCAAACCCCGAATAAAATACTCAACCATCATAGCATTATCCGATACTACATAAGGCGCATATCGGCTAAGTGCCATAAATCGCATATAATATTCTAAAACTGAGGTATTACCTTGCTGAAGTGTCCAGAATTGCTCTCTTTTCGCTTGCTGCACTTGAAGTGGAAAGAATGTATCATTGAATGCTTCGATAAATTCCGGCCAGGTAATAACCTCCTCTATTCTGCCTGCAAAGGTGGTCTGCATCTTCAGACGCCACCACTGCTGCGCAAAGCCTCTCAGCTGGTATGTGGCTAGCACAACTTTATCAGCTATTGGACACCTCATGGTCGTAAAGACCCTTTCAATCTCATGAATCCAGTGCTCTACTGTATCTGGATTCGGCCCTCTTGTATAAGTGGGCGGCTGCAACCTCAGAAAATTTTCAACTTGCATCACCGGCTCTTCTACTGCCATTGCTGGCGGTGGTGGTACAGGTGTCACATAGGGTACCTCCACCCTTGGCAGTGGTGGAACTGGGGCCACGGGTACTCCAGCAACTGGTGGTACTGGAGGTACCGGTGCCTGCTGATCCATCCTCATCCGAATATCGGCAAGACTCTCCCAAATCCTCTCAATCATATGCTGAGTGGACTCTTCAGGGTCCTCTCCTCCACCACCCCAATCCCTTCTATCAGCCACCTCAACTTCCTGCACAATAATATATCATTTACAAACAAAACCGGTCATTATAAAACCAGAGTCAGCTACCAGTAGTGCACAAGTATAGAAATGAGGCTATGTAATTTTCCAGTTCCTTTATATTTACAAGGATCTCACTCTGATACCAACTATGGCGGAACGCCTCGTTCAAGCCCGTTAAACCATTAACGAACTTGATTTGAGTCCGCCTCCCGCGAACGGGCTGTAGCCTCGCAAGGGATGCCATACACGAGTCCGTGAAAAACAGAAAGGAACCACTTGATCACATATATGATTCACCATTTCATATATAATGTACAAGATTTACATAGCCAAATTTCAAGAAAAGTGCATGAAAGTACAGGAGCCTGGGGCATACCTCGAGGTAAACTAGTACAACTGAGGAAAGAAACTACACTGCTGGAGGCGCTGGCCCAACACCGCTGCGATGCGGCCCGAACTGGAAGACAGTAATGAAAACTCCTCCTCACCCTCACCTGTGGGGAGTAGGGGTGAGCCCACTAGTCACTGGCTCAGTAGGGAACTCCCCCAACTCGAGTAAACCATATAAAAGTACGGAAGCAGTAAACTATACTAGCAATTTATAACACAACCACACAAGTTATTAAAGCAATAAATATATTTACCATTTGCCGCCTATATTAAACGAAATAAATAAATAAATGGCAAAACTCAATCACGTGTACGAGCTAAAGTAGGGACCGCACACTCGAGACACGTAACTGGTTCGCGACACCAGTAACCGACTCGGACAAACAACACAGTCTACCTCTCAGTCTCGCAGCTACGGACGAAAGGTCCCTGCCGCTCCATGTGGAAAAGTCAACAACTGTGGAGACCAACTAAACACCACTCCTGTGGGTACACAACCGCAGGCCCATGCCTGGCACCTCTAGGGTCTCTGGCCGGAGCACTCTAGAATGAGGCACGGAAAGGACTAGTTGGGGACCAGTGTCGACTACTGGTCCGTACCCCCAACTAAGAGCGCGCTACAAGTGACTAAAACAACTCAAGAGTCACTGTCCTATTGTTGTCTTTCCCTCAGCCGAATGAGCAACTCAAACAAAGGAGTGAGGGTGTCTAGGTATACGCACAGACCTCGACGACGTACAACACAAGTACCGGGACAAGCTCCGAACTAACAGCCTGGCTCACAGAGAACCTGGGGCACCCAACTAAGAGGTAACCACGGTAGGCGTCGTACTACCTGCCACGCACACAAACCACGTGCGCACCGCCAAACCACGTGAAATCTGACGATATTTTACGAGTACCGACTCTCCATACATGTGACACAGTGTGTCTCGTGTGCATACCACGCCATCACATAACCACTAGCTAGCTACATAACCAACATGCTAGCCTCGAAACATGCTCTCCAGAGCGCCACGGGTGCCAATGCACCCCACGTATTACCAAATACATCGATAATAAAATCAGATAATCATATCACATAAGTCATGCACATTTAGACCACTCGACTGTGGTCGCGACATGGGCTGTGTCGCCTTCAGAACGCGATGGCCCGATGTGTCGCTTTCATCACATGAACGCGACACATCAACATATCGCGTTCCCATATGACCGCGACTGGTCGACCTGTCTCGTTCAGATCGCGACAGGGGTCCGTCGCCTTATTCGGGATCCTCTACCTGGATTACCATTCTATGCTATGCAAACCACCCTTAATTCATGTTTTTCTCTTGCTTTTGTGAGTCCCTAGTCATGGTATCTATAGTTAGGAAAGCAAATAACTGATCAAACTACCCTCCTACACATCCACAGCCTGGGAAACGGAGAGTCACCCTACCTCCACGAGAACGCGCAGTATCGGCGATCCCTCGGCGTTTCTCCCGCTCCACACAAGCTTCCCGCGGCGAGAACACACCTCTCCACAAGCTTCCAAGCCGAATCACCCCTAGGAACCCGCGCAGCACCTCCCCCTGGCCAAACAAGCATGATGTGCTATGTTCTGGCATGCAGGGTTTAGTTGTGGTTGCGGTCGAGAAGCGAGGATGGTTCCGTCGCGACTGATCGTGACGGACCTGGTCGTCGCCTTCTCAAGGCTGACGTCTGCAGTTGCCCAGCTCTCGACACGTGGTGCACATGCA
This sequence comes from Colocasia esculenta, assembly GCA_014218235.1. Taxonomy (NCBI): domain Eukaryota; kingdom Viridiplantae; phylum Streptophyta; class Magnoliopsida; order Alismatales; family Araceae; genus Colocasia; species Colocasia esculenta. The sequence continues at coordinate 15,347,148 of CM024761.1, forward strand.
GACGATCATCGATTCCTGCGGCAACCAAACGCGACGGGCTGGGCTGTAACATTCAAATGCGACGACCCCCTCTGTCGCTTTCCACAGACTGAGAATTCCAGGGTGCTACTGGCCCAAACTTGGGCCCAATAATCTCCAAAACACATATACACACCAACACACGCCACATTGGCCACACAGTGGCCTCACAAGCGCTAAACACAAGATACAAGGATCCAAAAATGCGCGACGTTTACATACCTGGAGCGCCTGTTCTCTGCTTCCGAGGTATCCGGTCTACCCGTTGACCTTTTATTTCCTTATGTAGAGCTCGTCATTTGATCCATGATGGCTACGTAGCATGTCTTGCTTCTGTGTTGTTCTTCTGAGCCTAGCGGGTCATCGATTTCTGATATGCCTATTGTTTGTGAGTTCTCTGATTTTTCCCGAAGATCTACCTGGGTTACCGCCTGAGCAGGAGGTAGAGTTCACCATTGAGCTTTTTCCCGGTATGATGCCTTTGTCTAAGGCACCTTATCGGATGGCTCCGGCTGAGTTGTGTGAGCTGAAGCGCCATTTGTAGAGTTGCTTGATCTGGGCTTCATCCGGTCTGAGTCGTTCGCCGTGGGGAGCGCCATGCTGTTCGTAGGAAGAAGGACGGTAGTGACGTTTATTGCATCGATTATAGACAGCTGAACCAGGTAATAGGAAGAACAAGTACGTGTTTCGATGGTCGATGATGTTTCGACCAGTTGCAGGCAGCCATGAGAGTTCTCGAAGATTGACTTGAGGTTCGGTTACTACCCGTTGAGGATCAGAGAGTTAGATGTTGGCATGACAGCTTTCCATTCGAGGTACAGTCACTTTGAGTTCGTCGTGATTCCGTTCTGGCTTACGACCGCACCCACCGCTTTTATGGATTGATGTATAGGTGTTCAGTGAGTACCTGGATCGGTTCGTGGTCTCTTTGTGGATGACATTTTGGTCCACTCAGCTTCTGAGGAGGATCACGAGGAGCATCTGAGGATCGTGCTAGAGACGTTGCAGAGTCACCAACTTTATGCCAAGTTCGACAGTGCAAATTTTGGCTGAGGGAGGTGCACTTTCTCGGGCACGTGATCTCAGGTTCTGGTGTGGCAGTGGACCCTGCCAAGGTAGAGGCAGTGTTGTCTTGGGAGCAGCCCACTTCATGTCAGAGGTTCACAACTTTCTGGGTATGGCAGCTATTATCGGAGGTTCATTAAGGATTTTTCCAAGATTGCAGAGCCGTTTAACACGTTGATGAGACTTGATGCCAGATTTGTTTGGTCTGAGGACTGTGACAGAACTTTTGGGAGCTGAAGACAGGTTGACTTCAGCGCCAGTGTTGGTTCTTGCCGTCAGGTAGCGGAGGTTTCGTGTCTACACCGACGCGTCGACATCAGGTTGGGTGCAGTGCTGATGCAGCATGGTGGGATTGTTGCCTATGCTTCTCGACAACTCAAGAAGCATGAGCAGAACTCCCCTACCCAGGACTTAGAGTTGGTAGCAGTGGTGTTCGCTCTGAAGTTGTGGAGACACTATTTGTATGGAAAACGTTCGAGTCTTCACCGACCATCAGAGTTTACAGTACTTTTCTGTAACATCGCGTGCTTTTCGGATCCATGCGGATCGTGTGTGTTGTGGTTGTAGGGGCCGTTGTGAGGCCAGTGTGAGTCGTTGTGTGGTATGTGTAATGTGCATGCGTGCTTTAGCAGGTGCAGCGCAGGTTGGGTCCGGAATAGAATAGGATCCTGCTGTTGTTCTGTCTGAGTTGGCGGCCATGGGAGGCCGTTTACTAGTAGGCGTCCAGATTGGTGGACGTTTACATAATGAGTTTTAGCGGCAGTAGAGTGGACGTTTAGGCTGGCGGTTGATGTTGGCGACAAGGGGGTTGACGCCAACTTGACAGTTCTGCAGGTTACAGGCTCACCCGAGGGTAGCTTTCTCAGCTCACTCTCTCTCCCTCTTGCCCCAGCCTTCGCGCCCCCGATTTCTGAAGCTTCCAACAGGTACCGAGGGGTAGTTGGACGATCGTAGAACGCGCGGCATCGCTGAATTACGTGAGAAAACGTCGCGGCGTGGTGCATGGCACCTCTAGGGTCTCTGGCCGGAGCACTCTAGAATGAGGCACTGGAAAGGACTAGTTGGGGACCAGTGTCAATACCGGTGTCTGTACCCCCAACTAAGAGCGCACTACAAGTGACTAAAAACAAACTCAAGAGTCACTGTCCCATTGTCGTCTTTCCCTCAGCCGAACGAGCAACTCAAACAAAGGAGTGAGGGTGTCTAGGGCAGACGACACAGACCTCGACGGTACAACACAAGTACTGGGACAAGCTCCGAACTAACAGCCTGGCTCACAGAGAACCTGGGGCACCCAACTAGAGAGGTAACCATGGTAGGCGTCGTACTACCTGCCATGCACACAAAACCACGTGCGCACTGCACAAACCACGTGAAATCTGACGATATTCATGAGTACCGACAGTCCTAACACGTGAACACAGTGTGTCTCACGTGCATACCACGTCACACATAAACACTAGCTAGCTAGTAACCAAACATGCTAGCCTCGAAAACATGTGCTGCCAGAGCACCACGAGTGCCAATGCACCACACGGTATTACCAAATACATCGAATAATATCAATCGGATAATCATATCACATAAGTCATGCACATTCAGACCACTCGACTGTGGTCGCGACATGGGCCTGTGTTGCCTTCAGAACGCGACGGCCCGATGTGTCACTTTCATCACATGAACGCGACACATCAACATGTCGCGTTCCCCATCTGAACGCGACTGGCCGACTATCGCGTTCAGATCGCGACAGGGGGTTCCGTCTCCTTTACAGGCAGGAACCCTAATCCGGGATCCTCTCACGGATTACCATTCTATGCTTTGCAAACCACCCTTAATTCGTGTTTTTCATGCTTTGTGAGTCCCTAGTCATGGTATCTATAGTTAGGAAAGCAAATAAATGATCAAATACCTCCCTACACAATCCACAGCCCGGGAAACAGGAGAAGTCACCCTACCTACGCGAAGAACGAACGAGCAGTACGGCGATCCCTCAGTGTTTCTCCCGCTCCACACGAGCTTCCCGTGGCGAGAACACGCCTCTCCAAAGCTTCCACGCCGAATCACCCCAGGAAACCCGCGCAGCACCTCCCCCTGGCCAAACAGAGCATGATGTGCTCTGTTCTGGCCAGTAAGGTTTAAGCTGCGTTTATGGTTGAGAACGCGACTGATGGTTTCGTCGCGACCTGATCGCGACGGACCTGGGCGTCATCTTCTCAAGGCTGACGTCCGCAGGTCGCCCAGCTCTCGACATGTGGCGCACATGCAGATGATCATCGATTCCTAGCGGCAACCAGAATGCGAAGGGCAGGGTTGTCACGTTCAGAAAGCGATGACCCCCTCTGTCGCTTTCACAGACCGAGAATTCCATGGTGCTACGGGCCCCAAACTGTCAGCCTAATATGCTCCAAAAACACATATACACACCAAACACACGCCACATTGGCCACGCATTGGCCTCACAAGCGCTAACACAAGATCCATAAGGATCCGAAAAATGCGCGAGGTTACATTACTATCATCTAAAAAGAAATTTCGACCTTGAAATCCATAATACATCCCAAATACATTCAACTTTAAAAATAATACAAATACTATCATCTAAAAAGATTTAAAACCTTACTTAACAAGTAAGGATACCCTTTAGCCATCTCCTCGGCTAATTCCCAGGTATCCTCACCTCCCAGCCTATTTTCCCACCTAATTTTAACTAACTCGATTTCTTTATTCCGTAACTTCCTTGTCTTATGGCCTGTAATTTGCACTGGGTATTCAGGCATAGACATATCTGGCCTCAAATCTCCACCTTGATAGCTGATTTTTTGAGTTGGGTCTTCAATGCACTTCCTAACATGGAGACATGGAAAATATCATGAACATCTGTAAAATCAGCTGGCAAATCAAGTCTATAGGCTGTCTCTCCAATTTTCTCTAATACTTGAAAGGGTCCCACATACCTTGGTCTCAACTTTCCTTCTTCAAAACGCACAATACCTTAGTAGGAGAAAACTCTCAGAAAGACAAAGTCTCCAACTTCAAATTGAAGTGGTCTCCTTCGATTATCAACATAACTTTTTTGCCTGCTTGAGCTGTCTGCAACTTTCTTAATAAACTTTATCATTTCAGTGGTTTTCTGTATCAACTCTGGGCCTACCATTTGCCTTTCTCCCACTTTATGCCAATTCAATGGTGTTCTACATGGCCTTCCATATAAGCATACGGTGCAATCCCGAGACTGGTATGATAACTATTATAAGCAAATTCAACCATACCCAGATGTTGTTCCCAACTACCACCCAAACTAAACAACATGTTCGCAATATGTCTTCAATTGTCTGAATAGTTCTCTCTGTCTAACCATCTGTGGGGGTGGTAAGCTGAGCTATATCTCAGCTCGGTGCCAACTACTCTCTACAAGCTCCTCCAAAAACCAGAAGTAACCTAGGATCCCTATCAGAAACAATAGACTTCAGGATACCATGTAGTGGAATGATTTTATCAACATAAACCTTTACTAATCGGTCCACTGACCAGGACATACTTACTGCTACTAACCTGTATACCTTGGTTAGCCTATCAACAAATACCCATATTCCATTATGTCCTGCTGCTGACCTCGGCAACCTGCTACAAAGTCCATAGCAATATCGTCCCATTTCCAGGCGGAATGGGTAAGGGTTGCAATAAACCTCCAGGCTTCTAATGCTCTGCCTTGATTTGTTGACAAACTGCACATTTGAAACAAATTCTTCTATTCCTTTTTCATATGAGGCCACCAAAAATGCTTCTTCATATTTGGTACATTTTGGTACTACCGGGGTGAATAGTGTACCGGGATTTATGGGCCTCTTCTAATACTCTCTGTTTTACTTCTTTTTGCTGGCACAAATAACCTGCCTCTGAGCCTGACCACACAGTTATCATCAATATCAACTCCTTCCATTTTCACAATTTCAGCTAAATTACATCCATTCTCTGGGCCTCAACAATTTGCCAATACAGTGACGACTCCACAACACTACGAGCTAATATTGCCCGTCGTTGACTGCTTGGGACATATAAGGAGTTCCCGCTATTTCCTCATACAACTTCCATTCCTTGATCATCATTTGACTTAAATATGCTTTTCTGCTTAGGGCATCAACCACCACATTGGCCTTACCCGGATGGTAGGCCAAACTGAAATCATAATCTTTTAAATACTTCACCCATCTACGTTGAAGGAGATTCAAGTCTTTCTGGGAAAAGATATACTTTAAACTTTTATGATCTGAAAATCTCAGATCTCTCGCCATATAGATAATGCCTCCACATCTTTAAGGCAAACACAATGCTGCTAGTTCTAAATCATGAGTGGGGTAATTCTCTTCTGTTGGTTTCAATTGCCTGGACGCATAAGCTATTACTTTGCCATGCTGCATTAGCACACTGCGCCAAGCCCTCTCCTAGATGCATCTGTATATACAATTAAACCACCATTACCCGTCGGTAATGTCAGCACTGGTGCCGCTGTAAGTCTCTTCTTTAGTTCTATAAAACTTCTTTGACATTCACCAGACCATACAAATGGCACACCCTTTCTAGTCAACCTAGTCAAGGGTGCCGCAATCTGGAAAAATCTTGAATGAAACGTCTATAATAGCCTGCTAACCCAGAAAACTTCTAATCTCAGTAATTGTCTTAGGCACATCCCATCTCATCACTGCCTCCACTTTACTTGGGTCAACTGCCACTCCCTCAGCTGATATAACATGGCCCAAGAACTGAATCTCTTTAACCAAAATTCACACTTACTGAATTTGACGAACAACTGATTATCTCTTAATAACTGCATGGCAAATCTCAAATGTGCTGCATGCTCTTCTTCAAATGCTGAGTAAATCAGAATATCATCTATAAAGACCATAATAAATTGGTCCAGATACAGATGAAAAATCATATTCATCAGATCCATAAAAGCTGCAGGAGCATTGGTTAGCCCAAATGGCATAACCACAAACTCTTAGTGACCATATCGGGTTCTAAATGTTGTTTTATCAATATCACCCTCTCTAATTCTCAACTGGTGGTACCTGACCTTAAATCGATTTTAGAAAATACCTTAGCTGATTGTAATTGATCAAACAGATCATCAATTCTAGGTAACGAGTACTTATTCTTTATGGTCACCTCATTCAATTTTCTGTAATCAATACACATTCTAAAACTTCCATATTTTTTTCTTACAAACAACATCGACGCCCCCATGGGGAGTGACTCACCCTAATGAACCCTTTTTCCAGTAATTCTTCTAACTGCTTTTTCAATTCTTAGTTTTGTTGGTGCCATCCGATATGGAGCTTTAGAGATCGGCATGGTGCCTGGCAACAACTCAATGGTAAAGTCCACCTCTCTATGTGGAGCTAAACCCGACAAATCATCGGAAAAACATCTGCAAATTCCCTAACCACAGGAACTGTTCTTATGACTTACCAGCCTCAACCAGACTCACAGCAGTAAATAAGCTACACATCCGTCATTAACTAATTTTCTAGCTTTAATTGCAGAAATCTAACTTAGAAGTACGAGAGGGCATACCTTGATATCAAACACTGCACCATTAGAGGATGAGCCATACAATCCAGAAATTCTCAGAAATGAAAGAATGAGAAGCACCTGAATCAAATAAAACTCTGGCTGAAAAATCATAGATAGGTATTATACCTTCTATCATGTGCGATGCCTCTGCCTGGGCACGGGTGATAGCCATAACCGGCCCCTACCTCGTTGCTGCAGTGCACCTCCACCACGACCTGCTAATGGCTGCTGCGGCTGCTGCTGAACACCTCTACCATATCCATATTCTCTCGGATAAGGGCAATTGCGGATCAAATGCCCTGGCTGATTACCATTATAGCACCTGTAACCTGGTGGAATAGTGGGCTTCTGGCAGTGCTTTGCTGCGATTCCTCTACCTCTGGCTTATAACCGCACCCCTGCTGAAACTGCTGAGACCTCTCCTCCTTTTCCTTTGCCCATAAATACTTGCTTCAATTTCGACCCCACTTACCAAAACCTGAAGAAGAAGGTCCTGCTAGTGCTTTTCCCCTACTAACTCCTGCTGCCTACTGGGGTAGCCAAAAAATTATCCGAACCTGACCCGCTTGCCTGACGAGCCCGAATAGACCTCTCAAGTGTAGCTGCTCTCTGGGCTGCCTCCTCAACTGATCTACACATTAACGGTATCACCGCATTCTGCAACTCTTCTCTCAAACCCGAATAAAATACTCAACCATCATAGCATTATCCGATACTACATAAGGCGCATATGGCTAAGTGCCATAAATCGCATATAATATTCTAAAACTGAGGTATTACCTTGCTGAAGTGTCCAGAATTGCTCTCTTTTCGCTTGCTGCACTTGAGTGGAAAGAATGTATCATTGAATGCTTCGATAAATTCCGGCCAGGTAATAACCTCCTCTATTCTGCCACAAGGTGGTCTGCATCTTCAGACGCCACCACTGCTGCGCAAAGCCTCTCAGCTGGTATGTGGCTAGCACAACTTTATCAGCTATTGGACACCTCATGGTCGTAAAGACCCTTTCAATCTCATGAATCCAGTGCTCTACTGTATCTGGATTCGGCCTCTTGTATAAGTGGGCGGCTGCAACCTTAGAAATTTTCAACTTGCATCACCGGCTCTTCTACTGCCATTGCTGGCGGTGGTGGTACAGGTGTCACATAGGGTACCTCCACCCTTGGCAGTGGTGGAACTGGGGCCATGGGTACTCCAGCAACTGGTGGTACTGGAGGTACCGGTGCCTGCTGATCCATCCTCATCCGAATATCGGCAAGACTCTCCCAAATCCTCTCAATCATATGCTGAGTGGACTCTTCAGGGTCCTCTCCTCCACCACCCCAATCCCTTCTATCAGCCACCTCAACTTCCTGCACAAATAATATATCATTTACAAACAAAACCGGTCATTATAAAACCAGAGTCAGCTACCAGTAGTGCACAAGTATAGAAATGAGGCTATGTAATTTTCCAGTTCCTTTATATTTACAAGGATCTCACTCTGATACCAACTATGGCGGAACGCCTCGTTCAAGCCCGTTAAACCATTACGAACTTGATTGAGTCCGCCTCCCGCGAACGGGCTGTAGCCTCGCAAGGGATGCCATACACGAGTCCGTGAAAAACAGAAAGGAACACACTTGATCACATATATGATTCACCATTTCATATATAATGTACAAGATTTACATAGCCAAATTTCAAGAAAAGTGCAAGAAAGTACAGGAGCCTGGGGCATACCTCGAGGTAAACTAGTACAACTAAGGAAAGAAACTACACTGCTGGAGGCGCTGGCCCAACACCGCTGCGATGCGGCCCCGAACTGGAAGACAGTAATGAAAACTCCTCCTCACCCTCACCTGTGGGGAGTAGGGGTGAGCCCCACTAGTCACTGGCTCAGTAGGGAACTCCCCAACTCGAGTAAACCATATAAAAGTACGGAAGCAGTAAACTATACTAGCAATTTATAAACAACCACACAGGTTATTAAAGCAATAAATATATTTACCATTTTCCGCCTATATTAAACGAAATAAATAAATAAATGGCAAAACTCAATCACGTGTACGAGCTAAAGTAGGGACCGCCACACTCGAGACACGTAGACTGGTTCGCGACACCAGTAACCGACTCGAACAAACAAACACAGGTCTACCTCTCAGTCTCGCAGCTACGGACGAAAGGTCCAGCTGCCGCTCCATGTGGAAAAGTCAAACAATTGTGGAGACCAACTAAACACCACTCCTGTGGGTACACAACCGCAGGCCCATGCCTGGCACCTCTAGGGTCTCTGGCCGGAGCACTCTAGAATGAGGCACTGGAAAGGACTAGTTGGGGACCAGTGTCGACTACTGGTGTCCGTACCCCCAACTAAGAGCGCGCTACAAGTGACTAAAAACAAACTCAAGAGTCACTGTCCTATTGTTGTCTTTCCCTCAGCCGAATGAGCAACTCAAACAAAGGAGTGAGGGTGTCCAGGGTAGACGACACAGACCTCGACGGTACAACACAAGTACCGGGACAAGCTCCGAACTAACAGCCTGGCTCACAGAGAACCTGGGGCACCCAACTAGAGAGGTAACCACGGTAGGCGTCGTACTACCTGCCACGCACACAAAACCACGTGCGCACCGCACAAACCACGTGAAATCTGACGATATTTACGAGTACCGACTGTCCATAACATGTGAACACAGTGTGTCTCGTGTGCATACCACGCCATCACATAAACCACTAGCTAGCTACATAACCAACATGCTAGCCTCGAAAACATGCGCTCCCAGAGCGCCACGGGTGCCAATGCACCACACGGTATTACCAAATACATCGAATAATAACAATCAGATAATCATATCACATAAGTCATGCACATTTAGACCACTCGACTGTGGTCGCGACATGGGCCTGTGTCGCCTTCAGAACGCGATGGCCCGATGTGTCGCTTTCATCACATGAACGCGACACATCAACATATCGCGTTCCCCATATGAACGCGACTGGTCGACCTGTCGCGTTCAGATCGCGACAGGGGGTTCCGTCGCCTTAATTCGGGATCCTCTACATGGATTACCATTCTATGCTATGCAAACCACCCTTAATTCATGTTTTTCTTGCTTTTGTGAGTCCCTAGTCATGGTATCTATAGTTAGGAAAGCAAATAACTGATCAAACTACCCTCCTACACAATCCACAGCCTGGGAAACAGGAGAAGTCACCCTACCTCCACGAAGAATGCGCAGTACGGCGATCCCTCGGCGTTTCTCCCGCTCCACACAAGCTTCCCGCGGCGAGAACACACCTCTCCACAAGCTTCCAAGCCGAATCACCCTAGGAAACCCGCGCAGCACCTCCCCCTGGCCAAACAGAGCATGATGTGCTATGTTCTGGCATGCAGGGTTTAAGTTGTGTTTGCGGTCGAGAACGCGATGGATGGTTCCGTCGCGACCTGATCGTGACGGACCTGGTCGTCGCCTTCTCAAGGCTGACGTCTGCAGGTTGCCCAGCTCTCGACACGTGGTGCACATGCAGACGATCATCGATTCCTGGCGGCAACCAGAACGCGACGGGCTGGGCTGTAACATTCAGAATGCGACGACCCCCTCTGTCGCTTTCACAGACTGAGAATTCCAGGGTGCTACGGGCCCAAACTGTGGGCCCAATAATCTCCAAAACACATATACACACCAAACACACGCCACATTGGCCACACAGTGGCCTCACAAGCGCTAAACACAAGATACAAGGATCCAAAAAATGCGCGACGTTACATACCTGGAGCGCCTGTTCTCTGCTTCCGAGGTATCCGGTCTACCCGTTGACCTTTTATTTCCTTATGTAGAGCTCGTCATTTGATCCATGATGGCTACGTAGCATATCTTGCTTCTGTTTGTTCTTCTGAGCCTAGCGGGTCATCGATTTCTATATGCCTATTGTTGTGAGTTCTCTGATGTTTTCCGAAGGATCTACCTGGGTTACCGCCTGAGCAGGAGGTAGAGTTCACCATTGAGCTTTTTCCCGGTATGATGCCTTTGTCTAAGGCACCTTATCGGATGGCTCCGGCTGAGTTGTGTGAGCTGAAGCGCCATTTGTAGGAGTTGCTTGATCTGGGCTTCATCCGTCTGAGTCGTTCGCCGTGGGGAGCGCCAATGCTGTTCGTGAGGAAGAAGGACGGTAGTCGACGTTTATGCATCGATTATAGACAGCTGAACCAGGTAATAGTGAAGAACAAGTACGTGTTGTCGAGGGTCGATGATTTGTTCGACCAGTTGCAGGCAGCCAGAGAGTTCTCGAAGATTGACTTGAGGTTCGGTTACTACCCGTTGAGGATCAGAGAGTAGATGTTGGCATGACAGCTTTCCATTCGAGGTACAGTCACTTTGAGTTCGTCGTGATGCCGTTCTGGCTTACGAACGCACCCACCGCTTTTATGGATTTGATGTATAGGGTGTTCAGTGAGTACCTGGATCGGTTCGTGGTCATCTTTGTGGATGACATTTTGGTCCACTCAGCTTCTGAGGAGGAGCACGAGGAGCATCTGAGGATCGTGCTAGAGACGTTGCAGAGTCACCAACTTTATGCCAAGTTCGACAAGTGCAAATTTTGGCTGAGGGAGGTGCACTTTCTCGGCACGTGATCTCAGGTTCTGGTGTGGCAGTGCACCCTACCAAGGTAGAGGCAGTGTTGTCTTGGGAGCAGCCCACTTCAGTGTCAGAGGTTCACAACTTTCTGGGTATGGCAGGCTATTATCAGAGGTTCATTAAGGATTTTTCCAAGATTGCAGAGCCGTTTAACACGTTGATGAGACTTGATGCCAGATTTGTTTGGTCTGAGGACTGTGAGCAGAACTTTCGGGAGCTGAAGACAAGGTTGACTTCAGCGCCAGTGTTGGTCTTGCCGTCAGGTAGCGGAGGTTTCGTGGTCTACACCGACGCGTCGACATCAGGTTTGGGTGCAGTGCTGATGCAGCATGGTGGGATTGTTGCCTATGCTTCTCGACAACTCAAGAAGCATGAGCAGAACTACCCTACCCAGGACTTAGAGTTGGTAGCAGTGGTGTTCGCTCTGAAGTTGTGGAGACACTATTTGTATGGAAAGACGTTCGAGATCTTCACCGACCATCAGAGTTTACAGTACATTTTCTGTAACGTCGCGTGCTTTTCGGATCCATGCGGATCGTGTGTGTTGTGGTTGTAGCGGCCGTTGTGAGGCCAGTGTGAGTCAGTTGTGTGGTATGTGTAATGTGCATGCGTGGCTTGAGCAGGTGCAGCGCAGGGTTGGTCCGGAAATAGAATAGGACCTGCTGCTGTTCTGTCTGAGTTGGCGGCCATGGGAGGCCGTTTACTAGTAGGCGTCCAGATTGGTGGACGTTTACATAATGAGTTTAGCGGCAGTAGATGTGGACGTTTAGGCTGGCGGTTGATGTTGGCGACAAGGGGGTTGACGCCAACCTGACAGTTCTGCAGGTTATAGGCTCACCCGAGGGTAGCTTTCTCAGCTCACTCTCTCCCTCTTGCCCCAGCTTCGCGCCCAGAGTTTCTGAAGCTTCCAACAGGTACCGAGGAGTAGTTGGACGATCGTAGAACGCGCGGCATCGCTGAATTACGCGAGGAAACGTCGCGGCGTGGTGCAATTCGCGTGGGAGCTCGCGGAGGGCTCGGCGTGAACCAGGAGATCGTGGGAGATTCTAACGCGTTCTGAGGTAGGGGACGAACCCGTTTAGCTCGTAGGAACATTAAAACACATCATAATCACTTGAACCAGCATGATAATCCATGTTTGGATAGAGTTGCACCATGCGGGATAATGGGTGGTTTGAGTATTTAATGTTCGAAGCATGTTTTAGTGGGTTGTATTGGGTTCTAGCATGCTAAAGGAATTGCATTTGCATGTTTTTCAGTAGTTAGAACAGTTAGAAAACCCGCAGGGCCGGATTAGGGTTTCTGCAGGGTTTATGGCCGGAGAACTTGGCGTCAACATCGCTTGCCGCCAAGATTCTCAGCCAGGAGGTTAACGGCCAGGAACCTTGCCGTTGACTCCCAGTAAGCGGCAATCGATGTGGCCGCCTACTTCTATTTGAGCAGAAATGACTAAGTACAATAATTATCGATAATGCATGTGTGTTGACGCATGAGGTGCACTGAGTGCACTTGGTTTACGTGTTTAGCATACAAGGTATGCTGTTAGTTGTTTACTTCGGTGACTGCGCGTTGTGTACGCGAGTCAGTTGGGTTCACGTGTAGTGGACCAGTGGTTACTTGTGGTTTACGTGAGGTTTCACGTGGTTTGTGTGTGACGTGCACGTGGTTCTGTGTACGTGGCGAGTAGTACGACGCCTACCGTGGTTACCTCTCCAGTTGGGTGCCCCAGGTTCTTTGTGAGCCAGGCTGTTAGCTCGGGGCTTTGTCCCGGTACTTGTGCTGTACCGTCGAGGTCTGTGTCGTCTGACCTGGACACCCTCACTCTTGTGTTAGAGTTGTACGTCCGGCTGAGGGAAAGACGACAGTGGGACAGTGACACTTGTGTTTGTTTTTAGTCACTTGTAGCGCGCTCGTAGTTGGGGGTACGGACACCAGTAGTCGACACTGGTCCCCAGCTAGTCCTTTTCCAGTGCCTCACTCTAGCGAGCCCAGGCCAGGGTCTCTGGAGGTGCCAGGCATGGGCCTGTGACCGTGTGGTCTGCAGGTTGTGGTGTTTAGTTGGTCTCCACAGTTGCTTGACCTTTTTACGTGGAGCGGCAGCTGGACCTTTCGTCCGTGGCTGCGAGACTGAGAGGTAGACCTGTGTTAGTTGTCCGAGTCAGTTTCTGGTGTCGCGAACCAGTTCACGTGGCTCGTGTTGGCTGTCTCTACTTTAGCTTGTACACCTGTACTGGTTTGCCGTTTAATTATTACTGTTGTTTCTCGTAGTCGGCAGACGGTGAGTACTTTTACAGCTTTACTTACCTGCTTAGCTGTTATATAAATTGTTGGTATTGTTACTACTTTCGTACTCGTGGTTTGTTTCGCTCGGTTTTGGGGGAGTTCCCTACTGAGCCAGTGACTAGAGAGGCTCACCCCTACCCCCACAGGTGAGAGCGAGGAGGACGTCTCTCGTCCGACGTCCAGTTCGGGCCGCGTCGTAGCGGTGCAGGGTCAGCACCTCCAGCAGAGTAGCTTCAGCAGTGTAGTTTTGTAGTTGTTTACTTTCTTCAGTTGTACCTCGGGGTATGCCCCAGGCTCTTGTACTTCTTTTCAGTTTTTGTGAAAATTTGGCTATGTAAACTTGTGAAATATATATAAAAATGTGGTGTGTTCCTTTATGTTTACACGGACTGTGGTTTGGTATCCCTTGCGAGGCTTCGGCCCGTTCGCGGGAGGCGGACTCGGATCAAGTACGTTATCGGTTTAACGGGCTTGACCGAGGCGATCCGTCACAGTTGGTATCAGAGCAAGGTCCGTGTTAATATAAGGGAATTAAAAGGATACATAGCCTTATTTTGGTCATTATACACTGCTGGTAGGGACCCTGGTTTTGATCATTTGTGGTTTTGATTTTTGTCTGGTGTTTTGTGTATGTAGAAATTTCTGAAATGGCTGATAGGAGAGATTGGGGTGGTGGAGGAGATGATCCGGAGGAAAGCACCCAGCGTATGATAGAAAGGATTTGGGAGAGCCTCACGGATATTCGAGCAAGAATGGATCAGCAGGCGCCAGTACCACCGGTTGCAGTGCCACCTGGGGATGGAGAGGCTGTACCTGTTGCTCCAGTTCCGCCGAGAGTGGAGGTGCCTTTTGTAGCTCATGTGCCACCACCAGTGTTGTTAGCGGAAGAACCAGTGTTGCAGGTTGAAAAGTTTCTGAGATTGCAGCCACCTACTTATTCAGGAGGGCCGAATCCAGATACAGCTGAGCATTGGGTTCATGAAATTGAGAGAGTTTTTGCGACTATGAGGTGTCCGGCAGCGGATAGAGTGGTATTAGCTGCTTACCAGTTGAGAGGTTTTGCCTTGGAATGGTGGCGATTGAAGATGCAAACCACTTTTGCAGGCAGGACGGAAGAAGCTATCACTTGGCCGGAGTTTCTTGATGTATTTAATGATACATTCTTTCCGATCCAAGTGCAGCAAGTAAAAAGAGAGCAATTCCGAACTCTTCAGCAAGGTAACTCTTCAGTCTTAGAGTACCAGATGAGATTTATGGCACTTAGCCGTTATGCGCCATATGTGGTTTCAGATAATAATATGATGGTTGAGTACTTTATCAGAGGATTGAGAGTGGAATTGCAGGATGCGATAGTACCTCTTATGTGCAGGACAGTGGAAGAGGCAGCGCAGAGGGCAGCTACTTTGGAGAGGTCTATCCGGACTCGTCAGGCAGGTGAATCAGGTTCAGGTAGTTTCCGGCTACCGCAGCAGACAGTAGGTGCAAGCAAGGGCAAGGCACCAGCAGGACCTTCTTCATCTGGTTTCGGGAAATGGGGCCAGAAGTTAAAGCAAGCATTTAAAGGCAAAGGAAGAGGATGGGGAGGTCGTCAGCAGTTGCAGCAGGGCCGTGGTAGGCCTGAGGTGGAGGAGTCGCAGCAGAGTACTGCCAGGCAGCCTATTGTTCCTCCAGGGTATAGATGTTATAATTGCAATCAGCCGGGACATTTGATCCGCAATTGTCCGTATGCAAGAGAGTATGGGTATGGCAGAGGTGTGCAGCAGCAGCAGCCTCAGCAGTTTCAGCAGCCACAGGCAGGTCGTGGCAGAGGAGCACCGCAGCAGCGAGGGAGAGGCCGGGTTATGGCTATCACCCGAGCCCAGGCAGAGGCGTCAAATATGATAGAAGGTACTTTACCTCTTTATGAATATTCAGCAAGAGTCTTATTTGATTCGGGTGCCTCTCATTCTTTTATTTCCGAAGAATTTCTGGATTGCATAGCTCATCCTTTAGAAGAGAAGTCTTGTGAGTTAGTGGTGGAGGTTCCTTCAGGTGAGTTCTTACTCACTTCGAGCTATATAGATGAAGCTCCTGTTATGATTGAAGGGAACCAGATGCCGGGTCGGTTGTATGCCCTGCAGTTGTCAGATTATGATATCATTCTGGGTATGGATTGGCTTGAGATGTATGGAGCAATGTTAGATTGCAGAAAGAAAAGGATCAGATTTTGTCATCCTAATGGTGCAGTGTTTGAATATCAAGGTATGTCTTTTTATACCTCCAAGTTTCTAATTTCTGCAATTAAAGCTAGAAAGTTGATTAATGATGGGTGTGTGGCCTATTTAGCCTCAGTAAGTTTGGTAGAAGCCAGTCAGCCAATGGAAGCAGTTCCCGTGGTTAGGGAGTTTGCTGATGTTTTTCCGGAAGAATTGCCTGGTTTAGCTCCACACAGAGAGGTGGACTTTTCTATTGAGTTGCTGCCAGGTACCATGCCGATTTCTAAAGCCCCATATCGGATGACACCAGCAGAACTTAAAGAATTGAAAAAGCAGTTAGAAGAGTTGTTGCAAAAGGGTTTTATTAGACCAAGTCATTCCCCGTGGGGAGCGCCGGTTTTATTTGTGAAAAAGAAAGATGGAAGTTTTCGGATGTGCATTGATTATAGAAAATTGAATGATGTGACCATTAAGAATAAGTACCCGTTGCCGAGGATAGATGATTTATTTGATCAGTTGCAATCAGCAAAGGTGTTTTCTAAATTGATTTGAGGTCCGGGTACCATCAGTTGAGAATCAAAGAGGAGGATATAGATAAGACAGCGTTCAGAACCAGATATGGTCACTATGAGTTTGTGGTAATGCCTTTTGGGTTGACTAATGCTCCTGCAGGTTTTATGGATCTGATGAATAGAATTTTCATCCATATTTAGATCAATTTATTGTGGTCTTTATTGATGATATTCTAATTTATTCAGCATCTGAAGAGGAGCATGCAGCTCATTTGAGGTTTACCTTGCAGTTGTTAAGAGATAACCAGCTGTTTGCTAAATTCAGTAAGTGTGAATTCTGGTTAAAGGAAATTCAGTTTTTGGGTCATGTTATTTCAGCCAAAGGAGTAGCAGTAGACCCGAGTAAAGTGGAAGCTGTGTCTAGGTGGGAAGTGCCTAAGACAATAACCGAGATTAGAAGTTTTCTGGGGTTGGCAGGTTATTATAGGCGCTTTATTCAAGATTTTTCTAAGATTGCAGCACCTATGACTAGATTGACCAGAAAGGTGTGCCTTTTGTGTGGTCCGGTGAATGTCAGAGAAGTTTCATGGAATTGAAGAAAAGACTTACATCAGCACCTATATTGACATTGCCGGCAGGGAGTGGTGGTTTTGTGCTGTATACTGATGCTTCAAGGAGAGGTCTTGGTGCAGTGCTTATGCAGCATGGTAAAGTGATAGCGTATGCATCCAGGCAATTGAAGCCAGCAGAGGAGAATTACCCCACTCATGATTTAGAATTGGCAGCAGTTGTGTTTGCTTGAAAATGTGGAGGCATTATCTGTATGGCGAGAGATTTGAAATTTTTACAGATCATAAAAGCTTGAAGTATATCTTCTCGCAGAAAGATTTGAATCTTCGCCAGCGCAGATGGGTTGAATATTTGAAAGATTATGATTTCAGTTTGGCTTACCATCCGGGTAAGGCCAATGTTGTAGCTGATGCCTTGAGCAGAAAGGCATATATGAATCTGATGATGATTAAAGAATGGAAGTTGTATGAAGAAGTAGCAGAGAATTCCTTGTATGTGCCCAGCAGTCAGCGACGGGCAATTTTAGCTGCCAGTGCAGTAGAACCATCTTTATATTGGCAGATCATTGAAGCTCAGAGAGCAGATGCAGGTTTACCTGAAATTGTAAAAATGGAAGGAGTTTCTATTGATGATAATTGTGTGGTCAGGCTTAGGGGCAGGTTGTTTGTTCCTGCAGAGAGAGAGGTGAAGCAGCGAGTTCTGGAAGAGGCTCATAAATCTAGGTACACTATTCATCCGGGTAGTACTAAAATGTACCATGATTTAAGGAAGCATTTTTGGTGGCCTCATATGAAGAAAGAAATAGCAGAATTTGTGGCAAGATGTGCTATCTGTCAACAGATTAAAGCAGAGCATCAGAAGCCTGGAGGTCTATTGCAACCGTTGCCTATTCCACAGTGGAAATGGGATGATATTGCGATGGACTTTGTGGCAGGTTTACCAAGGTCGAGTTCAGGGCATAATGGAATATGGGTGTTTGTTGACAGATTGACTAAGGTGTGCAGATTAGTGGCAGTAAGTATGTCTTGGACAGTGGACAGTTGGCAAATATTTATGTTGAAAGAATTGTTCCACTGCATGGTATTCCGAAGACTATTGTATCTGATAGAGATCCAAGATTTACTTCTGGTTTTTGGAGAAGTTGCAGAAAGTGATTGGTTCTGAGTTGAGGTATAGCTCCGCTTATCATCCCCAGACAGATGGTCAGACAGAGAGGACTATTCAGACAATTGAAGATATGTTGCGGGCTTGTTGTTTAGTTTGGGGAGGCAGTTGGGAGCATCATTTAGGAATGGTTGAGTTTGCCTACAATAATAGTTATCATACCAGTCTTGGGATGGCACCGTATGAAGCTCTATATGGAAGGCCATGTAGAACCCCATTGAATTGGCATGAAGTGGGAGAAAGGCAATTAGTGGGTCCTGAATTGATTCAGCAAACCACTGAAGTAGTGAAGCTTATTAAAGAAAAATTGCAAGCAGCTCCAAGTAGGCAAAAAAGTTATGCAGATGTGCGGAGGAGACCACTTCAGTTTGAGGTGGGAGATTTTGTTTTTCTGAGAGTTTCCCCAAGTAAAGGTATTATGAGATTTGGCAATCTGGAAAGTTGAGTCCAAGGTATGTGGGACCTTTCCAGGTAATTGAAAGAATTGGGGAAGCAGCTTATAGGCTGGATTTGCCAGCTGATTTTGCAGATGTGCATGATATTTTCCATGTCTCTATGTTGAGAAAATGTATTGAAGATCCAGCTCAAATAATTAGATATCAAGGTGGTGACCTGAGGCCGGACATGACTATGCCAGAGTATCCGGTGCAGATCACAGATCGAAAGATAAAGAAGCTGAGAATAAAGAAATTGAGCTAGTTAAAGTGAGATGGGAAAATAGGTTGGGTGGTGAGGATACCTGGGAGTTAGCCGCAGAAATGGCTAAAGGGTATCCCTATCTGTTTGAATAAGTTTGTATATTTCTTTTTAGATGATAGTACTTGTAAAGGTGTGTATGTATGAGTTGTTTAACTTTGAATTGTGTTATGAATTTCGAGGTCGAAATTTTCTTTTTAGATGATAGTAATGTAACGTCGCGTGCTTTTCGGATCCATGCGGATCGTGTGTGTTGTGGTTGTGGCGGCCGTTGTGAGGCCAGTGTGAGTCAGTTGTGTGGTATGTGTAATGTGCATGCGTGGCTTGAGCAGGTGCAGCGCAGGGTTGGTCCGGAAATAGAATAGGACCTGCTGCTGTTCTGTCTGAGTTGGCGGCCATGGGTGGCCGTTTACTGTAGGCGTCCAGATTGTGGACGTTTACATAATGAGCTTAGCGGCAGTAGATGTGGACGTTTAGGCTGGCGGTTGATGTTGGCGACAAGGGGGTTGACGCCAACCTGACAGTTCTGCAGGTTATAGGCTCACCCGAGGGTAGCTTTCTCAGCTCACTCTCTCTCCCTCTTGCCCCAGCTTCGCGCCCCAGAGTTTCTGAAGCTTCCAACAGGTACCGAGGGGTAGTTGGACGATCGTAGAACGCGCGGCATCGCTGAATTACGTGAGGAAACGTCGCGGCGTGGTGCAATTCGCGTGGGAGCTCGCGGAGGGTTCGGCGTGAACCAGGAGATCGTGGGAGATTCTAACGCGTTCTGAGGTAGGGGACGAACCCGTTTAGCTCCGTAGGAACATTAAAACACATCATAATCACTTGAACCAGCATGATAATCCATGTTTGGATAGAGTTGCACCATGCGGGATAAAGGGTGGTTTGAGTTATTTAATGTTCGGAGCATGTTTTAGTGGGTTGTATTGGGTTCTAGCATGCTAAAGGAATTGCATTTGCATGTTTTTCAGTAGTTAGAACAGTTAGAAAACCCGCAGGGCCGGATTAGGGTTTCTGCAGGGTTTATGGCCGGAGAACTTGGCGTCAACATCGCTTGCCGCCAAGATTCTCAGCCAGGAGGTTAACGGCCAGAAACCTTGCCGTTGACTCCCAGTAAGCGGCAATCGATGTGGCCGCCTACTTCTATTTGAGCAGAAATGTTTAAGTACAATAATTATCGATAATGCATGTGTGTTGACGCATGAGGTGCACTGAGTGCACTTGGTTTACGTGTTTAGCATACAAGGTAAGCTGTTAGTTGTTTACTTCGGTGACTGCGCGTTGTGTACGCGAGTCAGTTGGTTCACGTGTAGTGGACCAGTGGTTACTTGTGGTTTACGTGAGGTTTCACGTGGTTTGTGTGTGACGTGCACGTGGTTCTGTGTACGTGGCGAGTAGTACGACGCCTACCGTGGTTACCTCTCCAGTTGGGTGCCCCAGGTTCTTTGTGAGCCAGGCTGTTAGCTCGGGGCTTTGTCCCGGTACTTGTGTTGTACC
Organism: Colocasia esculenta; assembly: GCA_014218235.1. NCBI lineage: Eukaryota > Viridiplantae > Streptophyta > Magnoliopsida > Alismatales > Araceae > Colocasia > Colocasia esculenta. Next base: position 15,367,344 of record CM024761.1, read on the forward strand.
GTCGAGGTCTGTGTCGTCTGACCTGGACACCCTCACTCTTGTGTTGAGTTGTACGTCCGGCTGAGGGAAAGACGACAGTGGGACAGTGACACTTGTGTTTGTTTTAGTCACTTGTAGCGCGCTCGTAGTTGGGGGTACGGACACCAGTAGTCGACACTGGTCCCCAGCTAGTCCTTTTCCAGTGCCTCACTCTAGCGAGCCCAGGCCAGGGTCTCTGGAGGTGCCAGGCATGGGCCTGTGACCGTGTGGTCTGCAGGTTGTGGTGTTTAGTTGGTCTCCACAGTTGCTTGACCTTTTACGTGGAGCGGCAGCTGGACCTTTCGTCCGTGGCTGCGAGACTGAGAGGTAGACCTGTGTTAGTTGTCCGAGTCAGTTTCTGGTGTCGCGAACCAGTTCACGTGGCTCGTGTTGGCTGTCTCTACTTTAGCTTGTACACCTGTACTGGTTTGCCGTTTAATTATTACTGTTGTTTCTCGTAGTCGGCAGACGGTGAGTACTTTTACAGCTTTACTTACTGCTTAGCTGTTATATAATTGTTGGTATTGTTACTGCTTTCGTACTTGTGGTTTTGGTTCGCTCGGTTTTGGGGGAGTTCCCTACTGAGCCAGTGACTAGAGAGGCTCACCCCTACCCCCACAGGTGAGAGCGAGGAGGACGTCTCTCGTCCGACGTCCAGTTCCGGGCCGCGTCGTAGCGGTGCAGGGTCAGCACCTCCAGCAGAGTAGCTTCAGCAGTGTAGTTTTATTAGTTGTTTACTTTCTTCAGTTGTACCTCGGGGTATGCCCCAGGCTCTTGTACTTCTTTTCAGCTTTTTGTGAAAATTTGGCTATGTAAACTTGTGAAATATATATAAAAATGTGGTGTGTTCCTTTATGTTTACACGGACTGTGGTTTGGTATCCCTTGCGAGGCTTCGGCCCGTTCGCGGGAGGCGGACTCGGATCAAGTACGTTATCGGTTTAACGGGCTTGACCGAGGCGATCCGTCACATTTTCACTCATAGGGATCTGAACTCGAGGTAGCGCAGATGGATTGAGTACTTGAAGGACTACGACCTTACCCTTTCCTATCACCCAGGAAGGACTAACGTCATGGTAGATGCATTGAGCAGGTGTGGTCGCTTGAGTTCGTTGATGGTCAGAGAGTGGCAATTGTTTTAGGATCTATCTCAGGGAGTTTTCTACCCTTCGAGGTGCAGAGACCGTGTAGTGATGACCAACTTGTCAGTTTGTCCGTCAGTGTACCATCAGGTGTTGCAGACACAGCAGGCAGACTCAGAATTGGTTGATATTTTGCAGATGCCAGATGTTGAGCTGGACGAGGATAGTGAGGTCAGATTTAGAGGCAGATTGTATGTTCCTAGTGATGCGCATCAGGTGCTTTTGTCAGAGGCACACCAGTCGAGGTATGCAGTTCATCCTGGTTCCACTAAGATGTACCATAACCTGAGTAGGTTCTTCTGGTGGCCAGCGATGAAGAGGGGCGTGGCAGAGTTTGTCGCTCGGTGCCTTACCTGTCAGCAAGTGAAGGCTGAGCATCAACGTCTTGGTGGTGAGCTGCAGTCGTTGCCCATTCCCGAGTGGAAGTGGGACGACATCACTATGGACTTTGTAGTTGGTTTGCCCTATACTCTGCAGAGGCATGATGGCATCTGGGTGATCGTGGATCGATTGACCAAGTCAGTGCATTTTCTTCCAGTCAGGATGTCTTGGTCAGTGGATAGGTTGGCCAGGCTGTGCATGTACCGAGTTGTTCCATTGCACGGAACCCCAGTTTCAATCATCTCCGACAGAGATCCGAGGTTCACATCAGGGTTTTGGCACAGTTTGCAGAGAGCTCTTGGTACAGAGTTGAGGCTGAGTTCGACATATCACCCGCAGTCAGATGGGCAGTCAGAGAGAACCATTCAGACTTTGGAGGATATGCTGAGAGCGTGCTGTTTAGACTAGAGTGGCATCTGGGAGTGGCACCTTCTGATGGTAGAGTTCGCATACAACAACAGTTATCACTTGAGCATCGAAATTGTGCCATACGAAGCTTTGTATGGTCACCCGTGTAGGACACCACTTCACTGGTTTGAGGTCGGTGAGAGGTAGCTTTTGGGACCAGAGATGGTGAAGCAGTGTGCCAACACAGTAAGGTTGGTCAGGTAGAGGCTTCAGGCAGCGCAGAGTAGGCAGAAGAGCTATGCAAATGTCCGCAGGAGGCCGTTGCAGTTCAGCGTGGGTGACCTTGTGTTCTTGCGGGTTTCTTCGAGCAAGGGTGTTATGAGATTTGGCAGGAAGGGAAAGCTTAGTCCCAAGTACATTGGGCCTTTTCCTATCACAGAGAGGATCGACGAGGTGGCTTACAAGTTGAGTCTTTCGGTAGAGTTGGCAGGCGTGCACAATGTTTTCCAAGTTTCGCAACTCAGGAGGTACATCGCAGATCCGTCGCTCGTGTTGGAATACTCGCAGCTTGATGTAGCGCCAGACTTGTTAGTGCCAGAGTAGCCAGTCAGAGTTGTCGACCGCAGAGTGCAGCAGTTGCGCCGGAGGCAGATTCTGCTCATCAAAGTCATTTGGGAGAACCGCGTTGGTGGCGAGGCCACTTGGGAGTGCGAGGATGAGATGAGAGAGTAGTTCCCGTATTTGTTTGATTGATTGGTATGTTATTTTTCCCTATACTGCTTTCTGGTTTGAGACTGAGTTTATTTTAATTTCGAGGATGAAATTTCTTAAGGTCGGTGGGATGTAAGACCCAGCCCTCTTGGGCCCTTGGCCCTATCCTTAAGGTCGCGGCAGGCACCCTGGTCGCGACATGGTAGTGCCAGGGAGCCCGTCACGACATGGTTTGTGTGGCGACACACCTGGTCGTCGTGACATGGTCACGACGGGGGTAGGCATCGCGTTCTTGTCGCGGCATCTGGAGGCATCACGACTGCTTTTCTGACAGACGTGACCACTGTTCTTTCTGTCAGAATGGCTTTGTCGGGTGTCAGGTGCGTACAGCGTTGACGCGACCTATCATGCCCTCACATTCTGGTTTTCGGTCTTCGAGATTTGACTACCTTTTGGGGCCGCACCGGGAGTGGCTGTCGTGACATAGTCGCGATGCCTAGGGGTGTCGCGACTCGGTTGTTGTCGCGCTGGGCCGACCCGTCCCGTCTTAGGGGCCGTTGGTTTAAAACTAAGGCTACGCCCCATTTCCCCCTCTCGCCTTCTTCTTCTTCTTCTCTCTTCTCCCCTCTCGAGCTCCCTCGTGATTCTTCGACGATTCTTGGTGCTCGTGGTGCTCATGTTGAGGTGGTGCCACCCCGTTCGTGTAGGGGACGTGCTCATGGTGCTTGGAGCGAGGAGGAGGTGGCCATTCCGACGTAAAGGCTCCAACGGGTCGGCTCTACTTGTAGAGGTAGGGACCCTTGTTCTCCTTGTTAGGATCGGATGGGTGGATGGATCAGATCTAGAAGGGGGGGTTGAATAGATCTAACACCAATTAATGCGAAAGCTTAAGCAATTCAAAAATTGCTTCGAATTAGAGATCAATTCACCCAAACAATTTACTGATATGAAGTGTGATTAGTGTGTGAGAGCAAATATATTAGTAGTGTGAGTGAAATCCCTATGCATGCATCTAGCGAAATACAAAGTCAAACCACAATTCAAACCACTGTACAGAGGACTTTTAGGTGGTTCGGAAATCACCTCCAGTGACTCCTACGTCCACCCCTCACATAGTGAGGCCACACTACTCAAAACCTTGAGTACAACTCACACTGGAGCACGACGACTCCTGGAGCACGACGACTCCAAACACCCTTGAGCACGACGACTCAAGAAACAACCGGAGCATGACGACTCCAAACCCTTTGAGTACAATGACTCAAAGAAAACCAAGGAGATAGGTACGACGACCTACTCCACAAACCACTTATGAGTATGACGACTCACAAGCACTTGAGCACAACGACTCCAGAGCACTAAGGCTCCAAACCTGAGCACTACGGCTCCAAACCATTGGACCACGAAGGATCCAAGTTCTGCTAGAACAAGCTCAGTTAGAGAATAGATCCTCTAGCCTGATCTATCTCAATACAAAGATAAAAAATAGAACAAACAGAATTAAGTGATCTGTGTAGAACACATACACAGATCACACAATGAAAAACTGGATGAACACACCAAGAAAATAAATGAAATAGATGTGACTTGGATGTTCCTTGATGAAGAAGACTTGCAGCAGCTTGGATTGAAGACGCTTGAAGGAATTCGTTGGAGATCTTCTTCAATCCACGATGCTCTGCTTCAGTGGCCTCCGGATTGCCAGTTCTTCTTCTTCCTTTGCTGCTCTTCTGCTCCTTAATCTGATGGCGCTGCTCTGCTCCCTTTCTGGATGCAGACACTTTATCCTCTCTCCTCTTCTCTTCTCTTCTTCTTCACATTCTCCTTCCAAACAGCACTGCTCTGCTCCCCTTTTTCCCTTTCTGCAGCCACCACACCCTTTTCTGAAGAAGTCTGGTCTCTCTCCTTATGGGATACCCTTAGAGTACAAGAAACATGGGTATTTATAGCCCCATATGTCCATAAAGTGCCTTGGGGTGCATGGGCACGGAAACCTAGGTCAAATCCCTTAATTCCCAAGCAACCACGTGTCCAGAAAAATTCACAATTTTGAGTTTCAGTCGGAGTGTGTCGACACCACCAGCGAGTGTGTCGACACACTGTCCCATTTCTGCAAAACTGTTCTTCTGGGAACTGAGACTAGTGTCGACACTGCCTGGGACTGTGTCGACACACTGTCCCAGTCAAGCAACTGGGTCTTCTGGAGACTAGGACTAGTGTCGACACTGCCTGGGACTATGTCGACACAGTGAACCCTGTCTTCATGAAATTGCTTCAGGGATTCTGACCCAGTGTCGACACCATCAAAGGGTGTGTCGACACTACCATGACAAAATCTGTATACACCTGTAAATTTAACACATAAATCATTAGTACAAGATATTATCATTAAAATATGAGATATTAAACATCAAAAATATGTTGTTTAAGTATTATTGTGATATGTATAAAATGTATAACATGTTCAACATGTCATCATCAAAATCACAATATGTCATCTTTAAAATCACAATATGTCATCATTAAAATCACAATATGTCATCATCAAAATCAAAGTATGAGTGATGTTCATTGGTCATCATTAAAATACAATTTTAGGAAATTCCAAAACACACTCAACCCAACAATAATGTTCATTGTTTAAGCACTTTAATTAAGTACATAGTTTTGACTACCTGTTAGAGCCAGTAGGAGATTGGTAGTCCCTACTGAGCTTCTGTTGTGAAGCTCATCCCTTCCTTTTCCAGGTGAGACTTCTCAGCAGCGGTAGGGTGTGCGCCGAGCGGAAGAGACGAGGCGGTAGTCGTGGTCCCCGTAGCTAGGATTGGTTCCCCTTTTCACTATATGTCACCCTCGGGGTGTGCCCCTAAGGGACTTGTTCTTCCTCTGTCTTTACTTGTACTAGTTGTGTGTGTTGGGACTGTACCTAGAGCGATACGCAGCGGTTTCGCTCTTCTTTCTACTTCCGCATGTGTGCTCCTAGTTAGCAGTTAACGTTTACTTCCTTTACATATCCTGTTAGATTTATATTATAGCCCTTCCGGGTCTCCGGATCCGTGGGCGGCGACCGCGAAAATCGGGTCCTCGGTGTGGGCCGAGGGTCAGGTTCTCAGGGTCATTACAATCCCCCCTCGAGGTGATGACTCACCGTCTCAACCTGGAACCGAGGGTGCCACCTGTCCAGCAGAGACCGCGACTAGTCAACCGAGAACGGCAGATCGTGATCCACGATCACGTCGTCACAAGCCGAACTGTTGGGCTTCTCCGTGAAGCCCAATATCTGAGATGGATCTCTAATGTGGTCCTTGTACGCAAAGTCAATGGCAAGTGGTGCGTCTATGTGGACTAAAAGGATTTCAATAAAGCAATGCCGAAGGATAATTTCCCCCTGCCGCGCATCGACCAGCTGGTGGATGCCACCTCCGGGCACGAGCTTCTCAGTTTCCTGGACGCATACTCTGGTTACCACCACATCAGCATGCATCCCCCGGACCAGGACGGCACAAACGTTTGTCACCGACCTCAGCCTCTACTGCTTCACCAGAATGTCATTTGGTCTGAAGAACGTAGGCGCAACCTACCAGCATCTGGTCAACAAGATGTTTGAGCACAAAATCGGGCACAATATTGAGGTCTACGTAGACGACATGCTAGTCAAAATGCTCCCACGTGCCGACCACATTTTGGACCTCGAAGAAACCTTCGCAACCCTACAAAAGTACAATATAAAGCTCAACCCAGCAAAATGTCCGTTCAGAGTACGCTCGGGGAAATTCCTCGGCTTCCTCGTCTCCAATCGAGGAATAGAGGTTAACCCTGAAAAAATCTGAGCCATACTGGAGATGACCAGTCCGAAGACCGTACGCGATGTCCAACGGCACACTAGACGTCTTGTGGTGCTCAATCGCTTTATGTCCCGAGCAGCTGAACGGAGCTTCAACTTCTTCAAATTGTTGCGAGTCTCCAAAGGAGCCTCACCGCAAGGAGGGTAAGTACGGTGAACTGAGAACTATTTAAAAAAAAAAAAACAAATACCTGAGAGGCAGAGTAGGAGAGCGCTCACCCCTTCAGGGAAGGGATGAGTTGTTCGCTCCACCACCATAAACCAACCAGGGAATTTTATTAAAGCAAATTAAGGGAGCATACCAAAGGGACTTAGGGCCGAATAGTAGGAAGCCCCATCTTATCAAGACGATAGGGTCCCTTTACAGCATGAGGAAGGTCAGCCCAAGAGGTCCAAAAAAAGCAAGGAATAGAACTAGTACAACCATAACCAGCAAGAGAATCAGCAACCTGGTTAGCCTCCCTAAAGACATGAGAAATAGAAAGGTGAAGATTCTGGCATCTATTAACAATGTCCTGGACGAGAAAGTAGATGCGCCAAGGGCAAGAGCATTGTCCCTTCAAGACCTGAACCAGCACTAAGGAATCAGATTCAATAGATAACTCACTGACACCCCTTTGATTACACAAGGAAACACCATCCCGGAAAGCCAGAGCCTCAGCTTCAATGCTAGACTGAACATTATAATATCTGGAAGAATAAGCAAAGATGATATCACCAGCTCCATCTCTAAGAATGCCACCACCAGCCGCTATGCTCAACCCAACCTTAAATGCACAATCAACATTCAACTTCAGTCTTCCAGAAGGAGGTGAAAGCCATTTGATGATTCTTGGGAGGGGCGGATGTAACACTGGAACTGAAATTCCCCAAGAATGAAGCAAACGCCTGTGGGCAAATGAAAGATCCATATCTCGGAAAGGAAAGGCATCAAGAGAATCTCGAACTACCATCATAACTTTGTACAAAACATGACGGGCAGACATAGGCTAAGAATCATATCTAGCTCTATTTCTACTGCACCAAATCTCCCAAATAATTGCCAAAAACATGTATCTAGCTATACGCCCCCATGAAGTGGAACAGTGAATACCAGAAACAAAATGAAAAATACCATGCGCTGCATTAATAACAGATCTATTGTTGAATTGAATAAACCCATAGACGGTATCCCAGACTTCATTTGTGACCTTACCATGGAAGAATAAGTGGATGAAAGACTCATTATTAGGGGAGTTGCAACAAGCGCACATGGAGCATAAAGGAACACCACAAGCAAAGATAACATCATTAGTTGGAACACAGCCACGTACCATCCGCCATGCAAACACTGACCATTTTTGAGGAATATAGGAGGCCCAAAGCTTAGCCCATCCCGGCATAGAAGCACCATGTAAAAGTAATCTAACGGATTTGGATGTGAACTCACCATCAGAAGTAGGACACCAAATCCACTTATCCTTATGTCCATAAATAGAAAGCACATTATCAAGAATCTGGGGCGGACAAAAGGACCGAGCAATAAGAAGATGGTGATTGTGAGGATCAGTTGTAGCTTGCTGAATAGAACACAAATTGCCTAAGATAGTATCCCAGACATGATCAGGGATAAAGTGCCGTAGAGGAACTGAACCAGTCCATACATTGTGCCAAAAACTAATGCTAGAGTGAAGACCCGTTACCATCACTCTATGGTGCACAGCTATCAAATTGGAAGCACGTTGCCAAAGTCTCCTGTCTATAGCAGACATCAGGTGAAAAGGAGCTTCTGTATAGTGAACATTGTGCAAATGCTTGGCCTTGAAGAATCCGCTCCACAGAGATGAACCAGAGACCACCCTCCAAAGCATCTTGGTTTTAAGAGCAATTTGCATAATTTGGAGGTTAAGAACACCCAGGCCGCCACAGTCCTTAGGCTTAGAAATTGTTTCCCAAGAAACCCAATGCTTCTTTGGCGATCCTTCATAGGAGCCCCAGAAGAAATTTGCCAGTAATCTGTGGAAAGCTTTCATAATAGTGTTTGGAATATACTGTGAGGACATGGAGTAAATAGGCAAAGCCGATAAGACATGCCTGATCAAAATTAATCACCCACCTGAAGAGAGAAAACCTGACTTCCATGTCTGCAATTTAGCAGCTATTTTTGACAAAATATGTGAGAAATAAATTGGCCTCCTCCTTCCAGAATAAAGGGTGATACCCAAATACTTAAAAGGTACCTTAGCCTGAACAAAATCGGTGATGTGAGCAATAGATCTGTTGATAGGAGGAGGAGTACTATCTGCTACAATAAAGGAGCTCTTGCTCACATTAATTAGTTGACCAGATGAACATTCATATGCCTTAAGAAATACCATAAGATTCCTTATATGCCTTGCTGAACTATTTGAAAAAATTAAGGTGTCATCAGCAAAAAGTAAGGGTGACACAAGAGGACATCTTTGCATAGTTTGATAAGCCCCACCATTGCTTCGATGGAACAAGGAATTAAGACCTCTGCTCAGAACCTCTTCAGCTAAAATGAATAAAGTCGGCGCTAGAGGATCCCCCTGTCGAAGACCTCTAGTAGATTTGAAGAAGCCATGTATCTCACCATTTAACAGGACCGAAAACCAGCAATTAGAGAGAAGAGGTTCAAGCAAAGATAAGAACTGGATTGAGAACCCAAACCTTTTCAAAACAGCATACAAGAAATCCCACTCCATTCTGTCATAAGCTTTGGCCATGTCCAACTTAAAGATAACATTTCGACCTCTACACCGTTTGTTCAAATGTTGAACCATCTCCCCAGCCAAAGAAACATTTTCATAAATATTATGACCTTTAACAAACGCTCCCTGCTCTTCAGAAATCAGAAGTGGCAAAATATGGGCAAGCCTGTCATTGAGAATACGAGAAATAACTTTATAGAAATAATTGCAGAGACTAATAGGGCAAAAATCTGCACGTCTTAGGGGCGTCAATCTTAGGGATCAGCTCAATAAGAGATGACGTGAAACCTCTTGGCAAATTGTGACCACAGAAGAAGGCTTGAACAGCAACAAAAACATCAACCTGAATAAAGTCCCAACAAGTTTGGAAAAAATGGCCCGTAAAGCCATCAGGTCCAGGAGCGCTATCCAGACACATGGACATGATAACCCCCTTTATCTCCTCACAAGAAGGGATCACACAGAGAAGCTCATTCTGACTTTCACTCATTAAATTAGGAATAACCTCAAGGTGTTGCTGATCAATATGATGATGAGAAGAGGCAAAAGCATTAGAAAAATGAGTAACAAAAAGATTCACCATGGCGTTTTTATCATGGACAGCAACACCGTCGTCATTGAAAATCTCATTAATAACAGATTTCCTTCTACGAGAAGCAACATATGCATGGAAAAACTTAGTATTACCATCACCTTTCTTTAAGCATTTCAGTCTAGACTTTTGCCTTCAGAATATCTCTTGTTGAGCATGGACACGCACCAGATCGTCCCTTGCAACAAATAGATTTTGTCGATTAACCTGGGACGCATCACCATCAAAAATTGTTTGAGCATTATCATAAGCCTCTTCAGCAAGAGTAACATTATCATGAATATTCTTGAAAACATTTTTGTTCTAGTCTCTAAAAAACTTCTTCATGTGCCTCAACTTAAGAGCAATAGTCATAAGCAGATATGAAGAGTACGGTGCTGCCTCCCAAGCAAGACGAGCATCAGTGAGAAAACGCTCATGGGTGGTCCACATTTGTTGAAAGCAAAATCTAGATGGATGAGCTTGAGTAGTAGACATGAAAGATATAATCAAAGGACTATGATCACTACAAACTCGAGACAAATGTTTAACTTGTAAATCTGGGAAGTTCATTAACCATTCACCATTGATCATCACCCTGTCAAGCCTGGCCCAAATACCATTGGTTCTTTGCCCATTAAACCAAGTAAACCGACTCCTAGTAAACCCAGCATCTTCCAACCCTGCAGCAGAAACACAAGCCTGGAAATCTATCATGGAGCGTTGAAAGGCTGCCTACCACCCCTTTTTTCCGCCATATCAAGAATACTATTAAAGTCACCACCAATCAACCATGGTGTGTCATAAGTGGCAGAGAAATCAATAATGTTGTCCCACAACAGTCTGCGTTCCGTCAAAAGACAGCTGGCATGAACAATAGTGACAATAACATCCCTTTGAGCGGCAGAACAAGCACGAATAGTAATAAATTGATCCGTGATGGATAGATAATGAATATTAATATCCTGTTTCCAGAATAACCAAATGCGACTTCTATCAACCGAGTTAAAAAGGCAGCAATCCATGCCAAGTTTATGCTTGTAATGCTCAATTCTATCGCAAGAAAGCTTGGGCTCAATCACAGCAACAAAAGTAATTCTGTGTTTACGAATAAGGAATTTCAATCTATTAACTGAACTAGCATTGCCAATTCCCCTAATATTCCAGATAAGGCCAAACATGATAAGGTTAATGGGAAGAATTCACAGAAGCGCTCCTTCGCAGCGAGGAGCGTGTTTTGACCACATCAACCTTTTTTGTGTCAGCATGCTCCGCCCCAACAAAAGTAGTATGGAGAGTAGTAAATTCCGTATCATTTGAAGATAGAGTAGAACCAAGCAACGAAATAATATGATGTGAAGGAGGTCGCAAAATATTTCCATGAGTCCCAATATCAGAAGTAGGGGGTTGCGGATTCATCGAAATAACCTATGTCTCACCAATCGGGCTCTGAGCAGCAACATGCATATTAGAAACATCCATATCTTTTAGACCAACATTGTTCCCATTATCATCAGCATCAGGAGACGATCACCATCACATGCACAAACACCTTCACAAGCACGGTCACTAGTTGAGGCACACCAATAACATCATTTTTTCCCAAAGCAGATTCATGAACTGATGTCCCCGCATCTAAATAGATTCCAGAAGTACCACTCGGTCCACCTAGAACACCGCCATCAACAGGCTCGGGATTGGTGTTCATAATGATCGGGGTCTTACCACGATCCTCCAGGACATGTTCATTAGAAACCGGTCTCCAGATACGTTTGGTAGTAATGGGGACCGTATTATCAACATCTTGACCAGTAAGGGCAGACGAATTATCAGTCGAGTTTGATTTCTTGCACTTAGATGTAATATGCCCAAGACGCCTACATGACTGACAAAAAGATGGTAGACTTGGAAAAACGAGAGGCTGCCGCATCCCACCTACTCCAATGCCAATCCAGACCCTGTCAGGTAATTTTTTGGATACATCCATTTGAACACAGACCCGTGCAGCATGTGTGCGAGAGAGACACAAGGTGTCCCTATCAACTTGAAGAACCTGCCCAACACTACCAGCAATAGATCGGAGCATAGCCTCATTATAAAAATTGGCAGGTAAACCAGGCATCTCCATCCAAACAAGAACAAGAGAAGAGTCTTCTTCCGGAGAGAAATTCATGGTCCATTGAAAAAATTGAAACAATCTACCCTTCACATATAGAGTATCCTTCAAAAGAACCTTCAGATAGTCTTTCTTATCTTGGAACCGAAGCAGAAGATGACGACCATCCATAGCACTAATCATGAAATCTTTTGCAAACAAGAACCTCTGAGACAAGTGTAACCGGATGTCCTGAAAGGAGGGGCGACCTAGCAGGGTACGTGCTATGATAGCAAATTGAAACGGATTACAAGAAATCCGTACCTCCTCAAGAGTGAAGAACGCCACAGGTTCTCCTGAATCCGTACAAGCAAATTGACTGATTTCATTAGAATTTGAGCAAAGGAACCCTGGCCCTCTTTAATCGCCACTCCATTTGTAACCATGCAAGAAGGAGACCCAGTTGACGTGGGACCGTTGCATGCAGACGCTGGAGGAGCGCCCACGCCAGAAGCGCCCGCGCGTTCACACGGGAGAGACCCTACGAGAGACCCCACAGGAAGCGCCACATGTCCACCCGCCATAGAGAAGCCGGCGACATGCCCCACAGGGGCAGCACTAGCAGGCCCACTGGCGCCAGGAGCGTCGGCAGCAGCGAGGAAAACCAAGAAACCCTACCAGAGCTCTGTGGCTAGGGAGTGGCAGGAACGTAAAACTGCGAAGCGGCCTTCACCGAGCTAAAGTCATACTTGGCTGCCCCACCTGTTCTCTCAAAACCTATGCTCGGAGAACCATTGTTCGTGTACCTTTCAGTCACTGAACACTCCATCAGCACGGTGCTGATCTGAGAAGAAGCAACGGCACAACATCCTATTTATTACATAAGCAGGGTGCTCCAAGAAGCTGAGATAAGATACCCTTGAGCAGAGAAGCTCGCTCTGGCGCTCGTCACAACTGCTCGAAAGCTCAGGCCCTACTTTCAGGCCCATCCGATCACGGTGTTAACTGACCAGCCACTGAAGCTCATTCTTCAACGACTAGAGGTTTCTAGAAGGCTCATCAAATGGGCCATTGAGCTTGGGAAATTCGACATCAGCTACCAACCAAGGATGACTGTCAAGGCACAAGTGCTAGCGGACTTCATGGCGGAATGCACCCTTCCGACCGAGAAGGACCCTCCACTGGCAGACGAGCCCCCATGGGAGCTCTATGTCGATGGGTCCATCCGATCAGAGGTTCTTCAATGACTAGAGGCTTCTAGAAGGCTCATCAAATGGGCCATTGAGCTTGGGAAATTCGACATCAGCTACCAACCAAGGATGACTGTCAAGGCACAAGCGCTAGCAGACTTCATGGCGGAATGCACCCTTCCGACCGAGAAGGACCCTCCACTGGTAGACGAGCCCCCATGGGAGCTGTATGTTGATGGGTCCTCCTACATCACAGGAAGCGGGGCATGGCTGGTTCTTACCTCCCCGGAAGGTTTAGAATTTTAGTACGCCCTTAGGTTTCACTTCACTGCCTCCAACAATGCAGCAGAGTACGAAGCACTCCTGTCCGAAATCCGCATGGCAAGGCACCTCGGAGCGCTTCAACTACAGGCCTTCAGCGACTCCCAACTGTTTGCCAGCTAGGTGAACGGGTAGTTCGAAGCCAGGGAGCCCCGCATGGCGCAGTACCTCCAACAGGTCAAGCGCCAAACAGAGGGCCTCCTTTACATCGAAGTCGTGCACGTCCCACAAGAGCAGAATGCGCATGCTAATGCACTCACCAGACTAGCGTCTTCAGGCGACATCACCCCTTCTCACTCCGTATTTGTAGAAGATCTCACCTCGCCAAGCACCGAAGTGGATGTTGTGGCCATCGAAACCGCCGAACTAGCTCCAAGCTGGAAGGATCCACTTCTGGCCTATCTGCTCCGAGGAGAACTCCCCCCCGACCAAGCTGAAGCCCGCAAAATTAAGCTACGCTACCAGAGGTTCACCATCATCAAAGGCTAGCTATACCGACATTCCCTCTCAAGACCCCTCTTATGGTGCCTTAGCCCTACCGAGGCATCTCCGGCTATCGAGGAGGCACACGAGGTTTGGGCGGAAGAACTTTGCCGTGCAGCATCCTCCGAGCAAGGTTCTGGTGGCGTTCTCTGCAAAAGGACTGCATGTCCTACGTGAAGAAGTGCCCAGAGTGCCAGAAGTTCGGGCAGCTCATCCACCAGCCTGCCGAACAACTACACTCCCTCTTCGAGCCACGCCCTTTTTCTCGGTGGGGTATTGACATCATTGGACCATTCCCGAAGGCTCAAGGTTGGAAGAAATTCCTGCTCATCACTATCGACTACTTCACTAAGTGGATCGAGGCAGAACCTGTTGCCGCAATTACCGACCAGGCCGCATGGAAGTTCATATGAAAGAACATCCTTTGTCAGTTTGACGTCCCGAAGGTGATCACCTCTGACAAAGGGAAGCAGTTCGATAGCACATTTTTTTAAACAGAAGTGTTAGGAGCTCGACATCTATAACCACTTCACTTCAATTGCGCATCCCTAAGCAAACGGTCTGGTCGAAAATGTCAACCAGACACTATTGCACTGGATCCACACGAGGGTGGAGGTCACTGTAGGTTCGTGAATTGAGGAGCTCCCCAACATGTTATGGTGCCACCAAACAATTGCTCGAGTGGCCACAGGAGAAACACCTTTCCACTTGGCCTATGGCACAGAAGCTGTTGTGCCTCTGGAGGTTGCCCTCCCCACAATTCGAACAACTCACTTCGACGAAGCTAGGCTGAAGTGGTTGCGGAAGATCTCCGTCATGGCCTAGATCCCCTTCTTTTAACACATGATATAGAAGATGAAGATGGTTCTCCAGAGTTCAGTGTCAACTGGACCAGTGCAACCTTCCAGGCATTGAGAAGGTCTTTCACAATGTCTGACACCGACAGCCGAAATCCACCCTAGAGAAGGTCCAACGAGAGGACAAAGCACCCCGGCTTGTCCGTCAAGTACGTCTGATCATCCCTCATCAGGACAATCTCGTACTCGTCCCCTATTCAGAACCGTTCTCGCAAGCCCTCAAAGCTCTGGTACTTCACCATCTTCGTTTTCACCGGCGACGATCCGCTGGCCTCGACTACAGCCTTCCCTACGTGCTGAGCCATCGACGCCAGAGGTAGAGATGATGATGGAGAGTAAGGCGAGAGGGTGCAAAGATAGCAGAGGCAGAAGCAGAAGCAGAGGCAAACCCTTTTTGAATTAGGAAGGCGTGGGGCGCTTGTTCCCCTTCCCCCCTTCCTTATGAGGAAGGGGAGGCGCGAATTTCAAACACAGATTTGGCGGTATGTCTAGGTAGCTAGGCACTTTTTTCAGCCTCCTAGGCCTGTAGGTGGGGGGCAAGTGTAGAGGCTATTTTCAGCCTCCTAGGCCTGTAGACCCATCATGGCCCGCCTAGGTAGCTAGGCGCTCGTCGTGGCGCCACATGTCCTCGGGTTCAGCCACTGGCTTCCGAACATGCTCTGGCCCCCAGGCAATTAAGTGGCCCAGTAGTGGTCTCCGGACACCTCACGGTCTATTCGAGCAGGGCACGGCTCGCCAGGCAGACCCCGAGCAGTGCCTCCGAACACCGGGCACTGCGCAGCCTGGCCAAAGTCTGAGCAGGCCCCTTGTGCAGCACCCCTCGGCCCAGAGCAGCCCTTCGCCTCCCAATGGTAGTTAATACGACGGCACAGCATGTGCCCCGTGATTAAAGACATTAACCTCGGAGGATCCCAACAGGTGCCTCAAATGGACAACTCCCCGCCTAGGGACTCCAAACGATGCATCTCTTCGATCATCATTGAAGGAGATTGCGTCTGGACCTTTCACTTCCCTTTTCTATAAAAGGCGCAGGTAATCCCCATGCAAAGGTACGAGACCTTTCCCCCACACACTCGCTCACGCGCAAGCACACACAAGAGAATCTTCCATTCTTGTCTCCTTAACAGTCTGATTTGACTTAGGCATCGGAGGGTTCCCCCCGGTTCTTCAACTGGGTCCCACTGATCCTTTTGAGGTTTTACAAGTCATCGTCCGCACTGGCGACAGTCCATTTCCTCTTGTTAGTGGAGGTCCGTTCGGCCCACGACTGAACATGAAATCACGTCCACAAATGGTTAAAGAGAAAAAATATAGATCATTGCAAAATTGACAAATTAGATTTCTCCACATTTTGTTTCGAATGCCACCCACACAAGTAGAGGAGAATCTGCAACCACCAGTCTGAGCCAGCCGTCAAGACTTAGGGTCTGTTTGATTACACTTATCATATGTCTATTGTCTGAAGTGATCAGATATTATATTTTTAGACTATTTGATAATATCTCTTAATAAATGTCTGAAAAGATATCTTGTGTCTTCAATTGCCTCTTAAAAAAACGTGAGACTTGGACACTTTTTTTGGTCCAGATCGTCTCCTCTTCTCTGCATCCCCATCCTCTAAGCCTCCTCCCTCAATGGAACTCCTCCATCGACATCCCCACCAGGGCGCCAAGCTCCTCCGCCGAGATCCCCGGTAGATTCCTCTCCGGCCTTCGCTACTCCTTCTCCCTTCCACCTCGCCAGCCGCCTCCGCTTCGCCCTCTGAGTTCATTCGCATCACATCGGCGACGAAGGCCAGGCTCCGTCGCTGCGCATCCTGCTGGATACCTTCCTCCGACAACATGATCGCTGCATGTCCTCCATCTGAGCCTTTCAATTCACCATGCATCCTGGGGGAATCCTTCCGCATGGGGGCTCCTCTGCGCTCAACGCTGCAGTTTCGTTCTCCTGCTCTCCCCCTTTCTGCATTTTGGAGAGCTCTGCGTCATGTCAGATCTCCGGCACCGGTGGGGTGCTCCATGGCGGAGGAGGTGTTGATCGCGACGGAGGAGGCAGCGGTGGCTGGGATGGTGATGGCAGGGCAAATCAGCGGCGCCTAGAAGCTGACGGGCCACGTCCACCCCTCCATCACGTACAGCCTCCCCCCGACCACCGTCGCGTCATACCGCGTCATCCCCTACCGCATCCCCACTGCAGTCGCCCACTGGTCCGAGGCCGGGTCATAGCACTCCACCGTCCTCGTTGCGTCGTCTCCCAAGGCGTAACCCCCTAGCGTGAAGATCTTCCGTCGATGTAGCTGGCGATGGAAAAGGACCGCGCGGTCGGCATAGGGGTTGCGACGGCCCAGGAGTTGGTGGCGGCACAGTAGGGGAGGAGCATCTGGAGAGGGGCCTGGGTGTCGGACCGCATCCCACCCAACACGAACAGCTCCCCGCGGTGGGGGATGGCGATGCAGGCGAAGGGGGGGGGGGGGGGGGGAGGGGGGCACAACGGCGCCTCGGCGCCCAGGGGCATCGGGGGGAGAGAGAACCAGTGGTGGGCCCGTGGATCGAAGGCCTGCCACTGGAGTTGGAGGGTGGAGCGGTGGAAGGAGAAGACAAAGAGGTAGGAGAGAGACAGCGAGAGGGTTTTGCCCTAGGCACCGCCAGAACAATCCGAGGCCACTACAGTACCTGGAGATGAGGAGGTAGTAGCGGGCGAGGAGAAGGGCACTGGCGAGGATGTTGATGAGGGCGATGACGAGGGGGGAGAGGCTGGGGCCAGAGGAGCTATCCTCGGGGAAGAAGGCCAGTGGGGGCGGGGGCGGAAAGGGGTAGCACTATATTGAGCCCTGGGAGCTGTCGGTGAGGAGGAGGGGGTCGAAGGCAACGACATGGGGGGGGGGGGGGGGGCTGCAGCTGAGCTTGTCATCGCTGATTGCGGAGGATGTCTGCATGTCGACGACGATGTTGCTCGGATTGTTGTCGCCACATTCGCCGTTGGTTCGCGCCACGTCGGAGGCCGGGAGCCATATGGGGAGGATAGCTCCGTGATCTCCGGTAGAAGCTCCTGCGCCTCTCCCAGACGGTCCATCGCCACCGCACCGCAGCCACAACCCCAGCAGTCTCAACCCCCCAGCCTCCCACCCCCGCTGTCGTCGCCGTGCCCACCTCCAGTTCCCGTCCCCCTATGGCCAGTGAAGACTCACCCGAATGCTGCTTTTAATAATGATATTTATGTGAAATAATATGTTAATTCCGATGTTATTTAAGTTGGTTATCAAACAACTCTTAATAGAAGTCTAATATATTTTAAGTACTTATTAAATTCCAGATTTAGACAATAGATAGAAAATTAGATTTTAAACATTTTAAATAAGTATTATCAAACGCTACCTTAGCCTCAGCCAATCCACAATTTCTCCCAAGTTGCCTTTGTCTTTCCTCTTATGAATGTACTTGATCCTAACGCTATAACCCCATTTGAAGCATAGGTTATGCTGTTTTTTGCTTAGAATAAAAGCCTACTAGTAGTGTTCTATTTGCCTTCAAACACTAATTTGCATCTACTATACTGTCCCTAGCATTTAGTGACACAGCCCTACTTCCTCCTTTAAAGAAAGATTTGAACCCATTTTTGAACTTCCAAGCCATTTGTAGAGTTGTGGCCGATACAACACCCAGACGTAAATAGGAATTAATATCTTTTTTTTTTTCCGTAGCTAGTTGTGTACTACAGCTGGTGTCCCATATTTCTGAGAGACTCTAATTAGCCTGGTTAATTGTTCCACCTTAGGCGTTTGGGAATGTCATTCCACAATTTCCTCAACTTCACACACCCAACCAGAGCATGCACCGCATCTTCACTATCCCGGCCACAAGACTCACATATTTCATTAAATTTTCACATTAATGCATTTTCTTGAGTACTATTTCGCTAGGGGTGTCAATGGGTTGGATTAATTTGAAGTCCAATAGACAGTCCACTCCAGATTTAATTTGGGTTAAAATATGATGGCCCATGGATCTCTTTTGAAGTTCATTTGTCAAACCCATCACTAGATGAGTTGGACTCGGGTTAACCCATTGGGCTAAGGGACATCAATAACCACCATACCTATCAATAACTACCATACCTACACATGCATTAAAAACATGCTTAAATAAAGAAATCGGTCACCACCACACCAACAATTCCCTCTAAATTAAAACATGCTTAAATTAAAATAGTGAATCTATTTACATATTAACTTGATGGGCTGAAACAGGCCCCAATGGGCTAGCATGGGTTTTTTTTTACTTTGATCCATTAAATATAGGTTGGACTTGGGTTGAGTTATTTTAGTGTTGGACTGAACTTGGTTTAAATTAGGCCAGCCCAAACCCACCCATTGACACCCCTATATTTCGCAAGTAGTTTTTTCCCAGACAATTAAGCTTCCACAACAGTATTCTCATTCTTGGAGGGCCGACCATCTCCAAATCATGTTCCATTAATCACTCTCCGCTGCTACCTTCTTTATTAAGGTACTCAACCCCCTACACTTCTCATACACTAACTTAGCAGTAAATCTGCTCTGATTGCCAGATAACCACATCGATCCATTGATGTAAAGTGTAAAGATAACTAACAAAGATTATATGTGTGTATTTTTCTTCGGTGCCCGTAGTTCTCCGGCAAATGGCATAGCTAGGCTGGGAGCTAAAATTGCCTCATCAAGAAGCTAGTTCAACTAAGTCTCGGTTCAGCCCCAATTTTATTTAACCCGAACTGATCATAAAATCTAGTTCTCAATCCGAACCAAAATAATTCACTTGGTTCAGTTTAAATCAAAATTTTATAATTCATTTTCATTTAAATGATGATTAAAATAAACAATTATGTGCATTTGTATTTAAATTGATGATCACAAAACCATGTGATTTGAATTCTAATTAAGTTTTTTGATAAGTGTAGAAAGGAATTCATGTAAAAGATCAAATAAATGTGGTTTCCATGTTCAAATTAATCTTAGAGAGTGAATATTTTATTTGAGTTTGATGCCTAACTATGATCAGTCACAATTCGGTCTCTGATCTGTGACCAAATTGTGACTGAAAATCTTCGGTCGCAAACTCTCTAACTCAAAGTCGTCAAATAGAATAAGTTAGTGACTGATTAAAATTGGTCACTATTCCATCTCATGTCTAGGACCGAATTGGGATCGATCATAATTTGGTCGCAAAGTTTTAGACCCAACGGTGCCAAAGAGAATAAATTAGCGACTGATTATAATCGGTCGCAATTCGGTCTTCGATCTAAGACCGAATTGTGATCGATAAATTCAGTCTCTATATGAAAAATATTTGGCATATTAAGGTCTTAAATTTTGCGATTGAATATTTCGGTCACTATTCAGTCTCAAATCTGAGACCGAATAGTGATCGAAACTATTTCGGTCACTAGATGCAAATATCAGTGACTGAATAAATTCAGTCACTATTCGGTCTCAGATCTCAGACCAAATAGTGACCAAAATATTTTGTTTCAAATTTGGTCCCTAATTTCGTTTTTCTTGTAGTGATGAGATTTGGACGTCACCCTAACAAAAATCGATCGGCTGATAAAAATAAATCGATCAACTGATTTTAGACTTTGATATGTTAGGCATCTGGAGTGGTTACTAGAAGAATCAGTCAACTAATAATAAGAAATCATTCGATTGATTTTATTGTATCGTGTCGGTACTCGCAAATCGTTAAGCACAGTACAATACGACTGTGTGGCATGGCAAACCCTGATCTTTACAACAAAAACAATAACATTTTGAGGGTCATGAAAGTGCTTAGTGTTTAGTACATGGTTGGCCATACCATTGTGCATCGCGGCGGTACGATCGACCCGCCTTTTTTATTTTCCTTCCCCACATTGACACATCTTAGGGGTCTAAATAATGTCTAATTGTGATAAAATTTTAAACATAGCTAATTAAGAGATGATACAAATTATGCTATATTTATATAAATTTTTTAAATTAATTTTTGATCAAGTAAAAATTACCCAAAAATTATTAGGTTGACTTAATCTCAATATCTATGTATAAGTGATTTCTAATATTTATATTTTTATAATCAATATATATTTCTTATAATTATGGTGACTTGAAATTTAACTTTATTTTTAGAACTGAATATCATCCTATCGAAGTGCATACAATTAAAGTTGTGCTAGAATACGATGACTTCATCCGCGACCGGTTGTTGGATTTCTGCTACTGACGACCGACGAGTTGTCAGATTTCAACCACTGGTGACTAACGAGTCGTTAGATTTCGACAAACTATCACTGAAATTCGACGACTCCGTAGAGATCGATGAGTATTTTTATCAAATAAGATATGAATTTATATCTTATTAAGTTAGTGAATAGAGTTAATTTATATGATATGCATAGAACATATAAAATAAATTACAAAATCTCAAAATAATAAAAATAAAATATAAAAAATAAAAACAAAACTTCATTTGAACTAGATCGGTTAGACCGCTGTAATATGATATAGTACCATCTAGTTCATATAATAATACTAAATTATAAAAGATCCTCCTTGGCAAAATCTCCTTGGTGATGGAGGGATACAGATTTCGTATAGTTAGAGAATAAAAAATTTTAATTGACATCTACTTGATATATTAAGATTATATAGATTACTCTACTAAATGATTGTGTTAGGTTAACTTGAATGACTAAATAGAATTTCTTATAATTCTCAACTTCTTTACGTGATATTCTTATGTTTTACTCTTTTTTTTAAGTTTACTTATTTTAAATATCGATTAAGTCACAAATAAAAAAATTAACTTGACCCATTTCCCATTATATCTTAATGTTACAGCATCATATAATATCATAACATATTACGAAAAATACGACACGATCGATCCGCGCAATATAACGAATCATGATTTAATAACATCGTTTGCATATATATGTCCTGATTTGTAATTACACGGCTCAGTTTTGAGGGCAGAAAGCAATACTACCACATCGTTGGTCAAATATCAAATACATAAAGTTCTGTGCCGCGAAGCACTTGAAGGAAAAGAAAGTAAAACTTCACGCCATTTACTTTCCTGCCCTCCTCCCTTTCTTGCTCGGTACATCGCCAGAGCCCAGAGGCGTTCCATGTCTTTCCCCCGCTCCGGAACGCGGGGAAGCTTCACAACGGCAGGTTGAGGTCGAGGGTGCTCCGGTTCCCCTCTACCTTCTCCTCCTTCGTTTCTCCCCCGTCCTCCGAAGAAATCGGGCCGGCCGCCGGCCTCTTCCTTGACGCCGCCGCGTCTCCGGCGAAGTCCTCCCACTCGAACGCCGGCGTCCACGCCGTCGACCGCGCGACCCTCGCCTTCTTCAGCGGGCTGCAGCCGCCCACCGCGCGGCGTCGGTCATTCATCTCCCGGACGCTCTTCAACAGCCCGAAGAACTCCTCCATCTGCTCCTCCTCCTCGCCCAGGCGAGCCGCTGCAGGCGGCAGCAGCTGGGTCTTCCCCTTCACCTGCCCTCCCATCTCGGCTCCCTCTTCGTCTTTCTCTCTCTCCTCCCTCTTTCTGCGGCGGAGAGAAGCCGTCTCGACGGGGTTGGTTGGGAGGGGGGTAAAGGGCGAATGGGGAGAAGTGTGGAGATGGAGACGACCGCCGATGCAGCAACCTAGGATCTTCCTCTGGTTGCACAGAAGGCACCGAAGAACCGAGCAGCTTCTGGTCTCTCTGCTCTCTTGGTTTCCCCTTTAGTTTGTACCACACAATGGCGTCACATGTGGCTGTCCCCTGTCGTCTTCTCCTTTTAGTTTTTGCATAGAACACCTCACTATGTGATGAGTTGTGCAAAACCTATACACGAGTAAGTATGTGCCGAGGGATATTCGTATTAACATATTACAACATTGTACATAATTTTGAGAGCCCTGTTTTCATTTCCGGCTTTGTACCCTTAATTCTGTTTTTTTTTAATTTTATATTATTAAATTTAAAATAAATCAAACTAAATTAGAGCAAACGGATGCAGTAGATGATCCCGTCTGTACCTACCAATAAAGAATATGTACAGTCCGATTCACCGATCTATCTAAGTTTGTCTGCGGGGCATTACTAACATATGTATCTGTTGGTAAGCAGTTAAGCAGAAGTTACCAAAATGGCAAATGTATAGTTTCATAAACCGTTATAATATGGTATTTTGTTAAAAATTTCAAATATAGGATTATGAAGGAGTACAGTTGATAATGTAAAAGAATTTGTATGAGTACACCTATAATTCTAATTATTTTACGAAATAAAAAAAAAGATTAAATTGATCTCTTCGTGTCTGTCTCCCTTAGATCACTTGCATTTTGTGGGTGTGCCTATAATTATGTCGCTGCCTAAGTGGGCCCGCTTGGAGCTGGCGGAAAGAACCAGGAAGCATCACTAGACGTGGCACTGCCTACGGCAGCATGGGGTGACATAGTGACGACAGCCGTCGCCTTCCTTCTACAGAGCCAACCCAGTTTGGAATCTCACGTAAGCAGCGCAGGTAGATGTTGAAAAATCGAAAGGGAAAAAGAAAGGGGGGGGGGTCGGATGAGGAGATGGAGACGACTTGTATCGGTGTGGAGAGGGTGGGGGACGACGTTGCACATAGCTTGACTTCAAACTTTTCTGCGTATTTGTACATTTCGAGCAATTATTAGAGTAACTTAAGAAGAAGATTGTTTTCTAATATATTTAATGTTAGAAGGTATTTTATGTATAACTTTCACATTATTTTTTTTACAGACAATTATTTTGACTCTAGAAATCTCGATCAGAATTCACCTTACTGTAATACCATGACAACTCAACTTTTGGTTGAAATGGTATGATACGATATGTAGTCCATTAATGCCCCCCCCCTAGACTCTCTCTCTCCTATTGTCTGCATCTCACTCTCACCCCTTCTATTTCCCTCCGTCCACCTACTGTCTCCATCTCCATCTCCCTCTTTGCCATCGCCCCCCCACCCCCGCAGTCTCCATCTCCCTCTTTAGTCTTTACGTCATCGCAATCACCCCCTTGACTGTGCAGTGCACCTTTTGTCTCTCTCTCTCCCCCATCGCCCTATCTAGCTCCCTCTCTCTCTCTATGATTTGGGCTCCCTCTCCCTCTCTCTCAACTTCGGTCTCCCTCTCCCTGCGCTGCCCTCCTCCCCTTCCTCCTCCAGACGGCCCTGCCACTCCTCTGCTCCGTGCACCCCCCTTCCCCTTCTGTCGGCGCCCCTTCCCCCTCCAATCCCCCTGCCCCCCCCCCCTCGTCCATGAACCTGTTTTCCTCCTCCAGTCCCCCCCTCGTGCAACCCCCTCCCCCCTGCAGTCTTGCTTCTATCCGTCCGCATTGAGTCCAATCGGATCGGGTGTGATTCGGTCGAGATTGTGTAGGATTGCAACGGGTCGACCTAGGCAACTTGACTATGCCAAGGATTGTTGGGTCTCTAGCATGATTCATTACTCTCGATGTAAAGAATAACTGTAGCGTATTGACCGTTCGGATCCCCGTTTACTAGTTGTGGTAGCCAATGTGTGGCGAATGTCGTGTGTAGCAGGTGCTTACACAGGTTCTGGGGCGTCGTGGGCCGGCAGGTTGGGCCCAATTCGCCTGTTTGTTCTCTGTCTATGAACGCGACAGAGGGGGGCGTCGCGTTCTGAATGCGTTGGTCCTGAGTGTCGCGTTCATGGAACCGTTGCTTTGCGTCATCGTCTGCATGCGCGCCATGTGTCGCGCGTGGGGCAGGCATGCTGACGTCAGCAGTGTGAAGGTGACGGGCAGCTACATCGCGATCAGGTCGCGCCGGTAGCCTACGTCGCGATCTTAACTGAACTGTGTTTTTAAGTAAGTTTTGGCCGAACAGAGCTTTTGCAAGCTCTGCTCGGCGAGGGAAGGGGGTTTTTGCCGTGGTGAAGGGCGATCCGACGTTTTGGAGGTGTTCCTGGCGTGTTCTCGCCGCTAGGACGCTTTGTGGAGCGGGGGAAACGTCGAGTGGATCTCGTTCTTCGCGTATTGTGCGAAGGTAGAGAGATCCCATGTGTTTTGATCCATGAATGGTGTGTGTGGTGTGATTAACGCGTTATTTGCTTTCCAAACAATAGATATCATGCTTGGGCTAACATTAAAGCATGTAAAATGGATGGAAACATGAGTTTGTAGGGGTTTTGGGGGTGATCCGGAAGAGGGTTTCCAGATTAGGGTTGCGCCTGTGAAGGCGACAGACCCTTCCGTCGCGACCAGGTCGCGACACGACTACCTGTCGCTTTAAGGGTTCTGATCGCGCCATATCGGGCTGTCGCGATCTTAAGGCGGCTTGATACCCCGTCGCGTTAGCAGCCGAGGGGTGGTTTTGTGTGTGTGCAAGCTAGTGTGGCTTATCTAATTATTGTGAATTGTGTGCATGGCAATAGTGTGTTGCCCAACTAGCAAGCCCAGAGGGGGGGTGAATGGAATTCTAAAAACTGATTATCTAAACCTGTCCACAAAAACGTTCACACAACAGACACTTCGATAATTGTTAGTGTTAGTGACAAGAAAACAACAAACATAAAGCAAGCAATCACACTACACAAGATTTTATCCTAGTTCGGACCTCCTCTCCACAGGAGTCATACGTCCAGTCCATGAGCAACAACTTAGGATTCACTACCCAAGGGTACAGTCCCCCTCAAGGATGCTTACACACCCAGCCACAGTTGGTCTTCTCTTCACAACCCGAAGAGGAATACACCACCCTGGAACCCTCCAGGTCTTCCTTCAACACGAAGGGAAAACTACCACACAGGAATCCCCAGGTCTTTCTTCAACACGAAGGGAATAGACACAAAAATGTGTTCAAGGGATGATACGCCCCTAGAACAAGCTAATAGCACAATGCTTGATCCGAAGCGAAGACTGAGAGGAAAAGATCTACAACAAAGAACACTCTCAATACACGAAAGCTCTCTCAAGGTTCTATAGTAGACACAGAGAGCTAAGAGCTTGAACAATGGTAAGTGAGGCTTTGCTCTTCAGATGCTCGCCGAAAATTAAAATTGAAGGCGTTAGAAGTTGTAGAGTATTCTCTATCGTTCACTATTCGAACTTCCTTCTTCCGGAGCATCAGTCTTTAATATGTATCTTCTTTTGAAAAGTAGTCGTTGAAGTATCTGTTGTCTCTATGTTCAGAGAACGTTAGACTGCATGGCTTTCCTTTGCAGTCAACGGTTCTTTACGTTCCATGCACGTAAGAAGAAAATCCTTCTTGATATCCTCCAGCTTCTACCTTATCCAACGTTGTATAGAGTCGTGCTGTCAGAGACGTACACACATTAAATGCTAAAACGTAGACATCTAAGCTGTCTCTTGTTGTCAGCCAACGTTAGAGTGAGAATACATCAAAATAAAAATTCCATTATGTCTTTCAAAAAGATAGTGCATGTAGAAGCATAAGAATAGAAGATATCTGGACATGCATCGTGCAGAGAAATGTATGGTTATATTTAATGCATGGATGAAAGAGAAATACGCGGGATGACTTTGACTTGTCAAGATATTTGAATATCAAGTCGTTATATTTCATGTAATCGTTGTGAGAATCACTTATGAAATCATTGTATAAGTGAATCGTTTTGAGAACGAATCATTACAAGCAAATCGTTATAAACAAATCGTTATAAGCAAATCATTGTGAACGAATCATTACAAGCAAATCGTTATAACCAAATTGTTATAAGCAAATAGTTGTGAACAAATCATTAAAAGCAAATCGTTATAAGCAAATCGTTGTCTCACTTGTCGAGTCGATGAGTGGTCAAATCGTTGTTCTGCTTTATCGAATCGTTACACAGACCAAGTCGTTGTTGTAACTTGTCAAATCGATGTAAATACCAAATCGATGTGGAACTTACCGAATCGTTATGAGAGACAAATCGTTGTGAGACCAAGTCGTTGTTCTCACTTACTAAATCGATGTGAAACCGAATCGTTGTGAGAGCAAATCGTTGTTTTCACTTATCAAATCGATGTGAAACAAAATTGTTGTGAGAGCAAATCATTGTTTTCAGTTATCAAATCGATGTGAAACAAAATCGTTGTGATCACTTAGCAAATCATTCTGAGATCAAAATCGATGCGATCACTTAGCGAATCATTCTGAGATCGAAATCGATACGATCACTTAGCAAATCGTTCTGAGATCAAAATCGATACGATCACTTAGTGAACCGTTCCAAGATCGAAATCGATACGATCACTCAGCGAATCGTTCTGAGATCGAAATCGATACGATCACTTAGCGAATCGTTCTGAGATTGAAATCGGTACGATCACTTAGCGAATTGTTACAAAAATGAACTCGATAGGGGTAAGGAAATTGTTATGAAATCATGAAATGGATATGAGTGGAAATTGTTATGACTTGCAATGAAATCGTTATAACATTTAGAGAAATCGATGTGTACTTAGAAATTTTATATGCACTAAACTTTAAGTATTACAGGATGAGGATACTTACTAGTTTTTTTTTCTTGATTTTCTGAGATTCATTTCCTATGCTCAGATCTCATGGAAAACGTGTTAGATTAACCTTTATTTTAGTTTAGTTAATCACCAAAATAGATATGTATTTTATCTAAATTACATGGGGATAAACTGATCATCAATCTCCCCCTTTTTGGTGATGACAAAACATAACAAAATTCATAGATGTTTATGAAATAAATTTAAGTGAATCCGCAGAAATAAAATGAGAAATATATTTCAGAAACACTATATTTCTCCCCCTTTTTGTCAGTAAGCAAAAAGATAAAATACTGAGACAAAGATGGAGAGAAAAGAAGAGTGAGAGTAAGGAATTATTTCATTGATCTTGAGGGGGTACAGGAGGTAGACAACAGGAGACAGAAGAGAGGCATGCCGGGAAATGATGTCCCAAGCCTTAAGCTCCTGGTCTTCAAAAATTTGCTGAAAGACCCCACTTTCGATGGAATAGGAGGATCCCATATCAGGAATCATTCGTATGATATGAAGTTGCCGCTGTTCTGCTAAGAAGCGAGCATAGTGATCCCGATCAAGAGTGAATTTGTAGAAACTGCTTTTTCCAAAACTGGCACGCTGAAGGAATTGATCAATAGAAACTGGATAGAAAATTTGATTGTCCTTCAGTTCCTTTTTCAAGGAGAGAAAGACTTTGTACCGCTCTACCCACTAAATAAAGAGCTCTTGAACCGGATTGATAGAATTTAAGTCTAAGAATGCTTCAGCTGAGAGAGGGGGCTTGCCTGCCTTGAACAACGAGCTATTCAGAGTTTCCAACTGAAGAGCAGATTGATTGTAATGCTTTTCCCAGTCGGTGGGAGACAACGTTTCACATTCTGATAGTAGAGGAGCAACCAGATGAAAATCTCTGAAGAGGAATCTTTGGAAGGAAGGAAGGTGACCCTACTGAGCTGAGATTCTTCCCATTACACGAGCAAATCTCTAAAAGATAGTAGAACCAACTGAGGAGTCCATGACCAGGGAGTGTAACTTTGGAAGAAATACAATTTCTGGCATTTTCAGGGTAGCAAAATCCACTTTGAAGAAACAATTAACTGGATTTTCAATTTTGAGCAGAGCAATGGCTCCCTAGAATTGACCCAACTACACTTCAGGTGACTTGTTGAGATAACGATAGACATTGTAGAGATGGAAGTGCCGAATGAGTCTGATTTCCTTGCAGATAAAGGGTGCCCAGAGTGCTTGGTGATGAAGGACAAACCACTCAGAGAGGGTGAGTGGGTTGTCCCGGGGTGGAAACTGATCTGACTTTGCAAGTAGAAACTTTCTGTAGAGAGGCTTGTGCCCCTTGGCCCAGTGATCTTCAGACTTGCATTCAGCCATTTGGAGGATTTTGGATTGATCAGCCTTGGAGATGTGGCAATAGGGAAGGACAACATTGAGGTGATCAGTTAGATTGAGAAAAGAAACACAAAAAATGGTGGCAAGGATACACTTTTGGAGATATTCACAATAGATTGGTTTCCTTCGATTGTCAATAGTGAGGGAAAACCAAAGAGGAGAAAATTTGGGTTTGGAGGGAAGAGCAAGAGTTGTTGAGAGTTTCCTCTTTCTAGGGACAAGACTAGGAGAACCAGTCTCGTGGACATGAGAGGCAACTGCCAGGACTGTGGTGAGTGTGTTAAGTTCCAACTCATCCTCGAATTTATTGAGAAATGCACTTGCAAGTTGTGTACTTTCAGATATAAAGGTAATAAAGAAGGGAGGAGTAGGAGGATGAAAGAATGACTGTGGAGAAATAGAAGGGATATCAGATGGTCCTGAAGAGGGAGGACCAGAGGAAGAGGCTCTAGAGGATGAAGATGCTGGAGGAACCTCAATAGAAGATGAACGTGAAGGTATGATAGTGGAGGAGACAAGGGATGAAGTGGATTGGGGAGGAAATGGTGTTGGGGAAGAGATGGTGCGAGGCATGGGTTGTTTGAAAGGGATAGGTGCTGGTGGTGCTGTGGAGGAAGATGGTGGTGAAGGAGGGGCCGGAGTTGCAAGAGGAGAAGGATCAGGGGCTTTTGGAGCTACAGCTAGTTCTTCTACTCTTAGAATCTCACCCTCGGAAACCACTGGCCCTGTTGGCCCAGAAACATCCTCTATTGGCCCTAGTGGCCCAGTATTTATAGCTTCAACATGATCCTGCACTGCAGTTGCTACCTCTTCAACAACCTGTGGCCCGGATGGCCCTGTTGGTTCTTCTGAAATTGGCCTTGATGGCCCAACATCTTGTTGCCTGGCCTCTGAAGGCCTAGAACTGCAGACTGGTTCTGCAGGAGAAGGAGCAAGAGGGGCATTTGTGGACTGCGCCCTCACCAAATCTACAAGAGCACCAATAGACTCCTTAATGCTAATAAGCTCACTTCGCACCCATCTAACTGCATTTCTGACCATGCCCATCTCATTAGCTGAAGTACTCTGGCTTATAAAGATAGAAGCAATATCAGATTGCACAGAGCATAGGATCTTTCCTTGTTCATCCATTCTAGAAACTAAGGGCTTTAGATTGATCTTCAATTTCTTCTTCCTCTGCCTCTGATGAGGCCTCCTGGTCAAGAGGGGAATCCCAGAAGCTACTTCTGTCCCCTTGTCATTTACCCTGGCAATGGGCTCCACATGATCATCATTTACATCATCTGAGGCACTCTCCACAATGCCTTCTCTGAACTGATCATCAACGGGGACACTAGCAGTGTGCTCCCCTTGAGATGTTGCTTCCTTCTCAATTGACTGCTCCCCCTCAATAGGAGCATCAACCATATGAGTGTAAACTGGAACATCTTCTTCTTCTTGCTTTGCCTGAATAGGAGCATCCTCCATGACAGTTTCTTGAATGTGGCCAGATGCCACAATATCTGCTGCTGGTTCACAGGACTGTTCAGGCTCCCCCTAAGTGCTCGGAATGGATTCCAGCACACTTCTAAGAACAGATGCCACAACTGTG
Organism: Colocasia esculenta; assembly: GCA_014218235.1. Classification (NCBI taxonomy): domain Eukaryota; kingdom Viridiplantae; phylum Streptophyta; class Magnoliopsida; order Alismatales; family Araceae; genus Colocasia; species Colocasia esculenta. The sequence continues at coordinate 15,397,498 of CM024761.1, forward strand.
GTGGGGTTGATAGCCTCTGAAGCTCTCTCAACTGGCTCAATATTCTCTTGAGGAGTTTCCTCAATCCTGCTGCTGCTTGCCATTGAGTCTTCAATTCTGATTTCTGCTTCACTGCCTTGGATATCTGCTGCTGCTGCCTCTGCTGATTCTTCTTGAACCACAGGTATTTGTACCTACTGTTCTTGAATGCGTGGCGCTTCTGCCCTTGCATCTTCTTGCTCAATTTGAGCATCTGGTACTGCTGCTGCTACAATTGCTAGAACTGCCTCTTCTTGGACTTCTTGGGCTTCGCCAATGATGGCCTCACCCTCAGCCACTGAGGTCTTGGTCCACACACCACCAACCAAATAAAATCCACTCTTCTTCAAGTTTCTGCTGCGAATGGCCTGCCCCATCTTTTCTGACACAGTCCCAGACAGATTTACACCAAAATGTTGGAAAATTTTGGTCAGCAAATGGGCGTAAGGTAGGGACACATTCAATTTGCTTTTCTTGTCCCAAACCTGAGCATGAGCAGACTTCATTCTTTCTAAAATCACTTCTGCCATATTTATGCTCTGGTTCTGGATAGCTCAGAACATCATATCGAAGTCCGCCTTTGTACAAGTAGAAAAGGTGGCACTCCTAGGGACCAGTATCTAACACACAATAAAATGCAGAATGCGGTTGAATGCGTTCAGCTGGTTGATATATATCTTCCCGTCCTTCAATCTAAACTCGAGACCAACAATCCCTAGACCCTTCGCCTGGATGTCGATAGTGTGTATTCCACTGTGACCGGTGGTGCAAACTCCAAACAAAGACTCCAACAAGGCATATGTGATCCTAATCTGGGTTCCCTTGACAGTGGATGTCAAAGACCCATCCTTTTCGGACTTCAAGCAAACATAAAATGCCTTCACCAGGTCTGGATAACTCACGTCTGACAGGGTTGCCAACTTTGTCCATTTCATTCTCTCCATGGCTGCTAAGATGCTATGCATTCCATTCTTCTCAAAATCAGCCACATCCACTGCCTTGTGCCCGCATAGCTTGGTCTTCACAGATGTAAACCTTTACTGTTGCTCGGCGGTGAGGATCATAGCTCCATAGCCCCCGACGGTGCTGGAAGTTCCAGAAACGGCCATGGTTTTGAGAGGGAATAGGTTCTAGATGGTTGGAAGGAAGATTGGAGCAGAAGCCCTCAAGAAATTTCTCACAGGAAGAGGTGGAAGATTTGAAATGGCAAGGAGTCGATGTTGGAGTTGATAGGATTATCATCTCACGCAAGTCGAAAGAGATGAATCGTTGCAACACAGACTTCGGGATATATATAGAGTAAAGATAAAGTGACTTTTGAGATGCTGACGCCATAAAGGCAGAAAACGACAAACAGAAATGATTTCGAGACGAATAAATGCTTTAAAATAAACAACCCATTGCAGATAAGTATGAAGCAAATAATTTTTTAAAGAAATTTTGCTTAATTTTAGGGGGGAAAAATTGATATTCTGAAATAATTGTTATTTCAGTTATTTACAGACAAATCTATCACAAATTGCACATGCATAATTCCCTTCTAAGAGACGTAAATCTCCCTTCAGGTAAAGCCTTTGTGAAGATGTCTGCTAACTGATTTTGAGTATCAATAAAGGAAATATCTATATTACCATTTGCTACATGATCACGAATAAAGTGATATCTAACCTCTATATGCTTTGTCCTTGAATGCTGAACTGGGTTCTTGGTGAGATTTATCGCACTGGTGTTATCGCACAGCAAGAGAATTGTCTTGATATTTAGTCCAAAATCCGCAAGCTGCTGTTTGATCCATAAGAGTTGTGTACAACAGCTTCCAGCAGCCACGTACTCAGTTTCAGCTGTTGACAGTGCTACTGAATTTTGTTTCTTTGAAGACCATGAAATTAGACACCCTGCAAGAAATTGACAACAACCACTGGTGCTTTTTCTATTTATCTTGCATCCAGCGTAGTCAGCATCAGAATATCCTACTAAATTAATTTCACATGAATTTGGATACCATAATCCTAGATCATGAGTTTTAGCTAAGTATATAAAAATCTGTTTGACACTAATTAAATGAGACTCTCTAGGATCTGCCTGATACCTAGCACACATGCATACACTAAACAATATATCAGGTCTACTTGCTGTTAAATAAAGTAATGAACCTATCATACCTCTATAAAGCTTCTGATCTACTTTCTTACCATCTTTGTCACTGTCTAGCCTTATTGATGTGCTCATTGGTGTTGACAGTGGCTTGACGTTTTCAAATTCAAACTTCTTTAGTAGTTCTTTGGTGTATTTAGCTTAACAGATATGTGATCCTTATTTTCCTTGCTTGATTTGTAGTCCGAGGAAGTAATTGAGCTCCCCCATTATGCTCATTTCAAATTCTCCCTGCATAAGCTTTTCAAAATACTTACAAAGAGATTCATCAGTAGAACCAAAGATTATATCATCAACATATATTTGCACAATCAGTATATTTTTGACTTTGGACTTAATAAATAAAGTACTGTCTACTTGACCTCTAATGAAACCATGTTATAACAAAAATGCACTGAGCCTTTCATACCAGGCTCTTGGTGCTTGTTTCAAACCATATAAAGCTTTATGCAATTTAAATATATGATTTGGAAAATCAATTTCATCAAAACCGAGAGGTTGTTCTACATAAACATCCTCCTTTATGAAACCATTTAGAAAAGTAGATTTTACATCCATTTAAAAGTGTTTTACATTTAAAGCAGAAGCATATGCAAGTAAAATCCTAATTGCCTCAAGTCTAGCCACTGGTGCATAGGTTTCATCGAAATCTATGCCTTCCTCTTGGGAATAGCCTTGAGCTACCAGTCTGGCCTTATTTTTTAAGATCACACCAGCTTCATCCAATTTGTTCATGAACACCCATTTGGTGCCAATCATAGGATGATCTGATGGTCTCGAAACAAGTGACCATACTTGGTTTCTCTTAAACTAGTTAAGTTCTTCTTGCATGGCTAATATTCAAGATTCATCAGACAGTGCTTCATTAACTGTCTTAGGCTCTATTTGTGATACAAAGGCTAAATAATCACAAGGGATTACATTACCTCTTGTTCTTACCCCAACAAATGGATCTCCAATTATGTTGTCCAGAGGGTGATCCCTTTTGTACCTCCATTCCTTTGGAAGATTGCTATGTGATGTGTCTTTTTGTTGTAGATCTTCCAAGAGTGGATCTTTCTTGTCCTCAATGGATGTGTTCTTTAGCTTCTTGGACAATTCATCTGTATCATCATCATCACTATCGACTTCCTTTTACAAGGAAGGGTTAGTTTCATAAAAAAATAACATGCACTGATTGTTCAATCAATAAAGTACGCTTATTAAATACTCTATATCCTTTGGGTTTAGAAGCATACCCCATGAATATACCTTCGTCTGATTTTGAATCTAACTTACCAATGTCCCTTTTTCTGTTGTTGTGGATGAAGCATGGACACCCGAAGATTCTAAAGTGACTATTTTTTGGCTTCTTCTGTTTGGATAATTCGTATGCAGTCTTCTTCAAGATTGGCCTGATCATCACTCTGTTGATTATGTAGCATGCTGTGTTGATGGCTTCAGCCCAAAAGTATCTTGGTAATTCATACTCTGACAGCATTATTCTAGCCATGTCCAATAAGGTTCGATTCTTTCTCTCAGCAACTCCATTTTGCTGTGGTGTCCTTGGTGCTAAGCAGTTGTGCTCTATCCCTTGGTCATCACAGAACTTGGCGAATCTTTCATTTTGGAACTCTCCTCCATGATCTGATCGGATGCTGATGATGCTGTACTTTCTGTCTTTCTGAACCTTCTTACTGAAGCTTACAAAACTGTCAAACTTGTCATCCTTATGCTCCAAAAAGGATACCCAAGTGAATCTGGAGTAGTCATCCACTATAACAAATCCAAAGTTCTTTCCTCCAAGACTTGTGGTCCTCATTGGTTCAAACAGATCCATGTGCAATAGCTCTAAAGGCTTTGAAGTTGTTACTACTGTCTTTGACATGAAAGATGACTTAGTGTGCTTACCTTTTGTGCACGGCCCACAGACACCATTCAATTTTGCACTTACCTTAGGTAGACCTTCCACCAAGCTTCTCTTGATCAACTTTCTCATGCCATCCAAGCTGCAGTGGCCCAGTCTTCGGTGCTAGAGATATGTTGACTGCTCTTTATTTATTGCCAGACATATGTCCTGGTCCTTTAGTTCTTCTAGATAAAGTACATACAGGTTCTTTTCTCTGTTAGCTTCAAGAATGACTGCACTATCCTTCATAATACTGCATTTTGATTCTTGAAATCTGATTTGATGTCCTTTATCACATAGTTGGCTGATACTGATAAGGTTATGCTTCAATCCTTTGACGCATAGAACATCTTCGATAACGGTTTTGCCTTTACTCCCTACTGATCTGCTACCTATCACAGTCCCTTTTCCATTATCTCCATAAGTGACTGTGCCTTCTTCAGCTTCAAGATGGGAGAATAGCTTTCTATTCCCTGACATGTGCCTTGAGCATCCACTATCCAAGTACCATTTAGATGCTCGAAGGTTTACCTGTAATAAAAACACTAAGCTTTAGGTACCCAAATTCTTTTGGGTGCTGGTTGGTTAGTATCATCAATTTTCCTTTTAATTATCTATATTTTATGTTTAGTTGGACATGTCATTTTAATGTGACCTAACTTGTTGCAATGGCTACAGCAAGATATTTTACTTACTTTCTCATTTGGAATATATTTAAAGTTTGACTTGTATGCGATATCTTGTTCAGGTATAAACTTAGGTGTTGGATATATTTTAAGGTATACTGTTGTATCTTTATTATCGGGAGGAGTATAGCCTAATCCATGTTTCTTTCTACCAGATCTTCTAGCTCCTTTTAGTATTAAGGTTGTTTTTCCATTTGTAAATTTCTCTAGTGTGCTAGATAATTTTTCATTTTCTGTTGTTAATGTGTTAACTTCCTGATTTAATTTGTTCACTGTTTCTTGGTTTTCCAAGCTTGCTAATTGTTCATTTTTATTTTTCAAGTCCTCACACAGTAATTCATTTCTTCTTTTTAGCTCTGTGATTTATTTTTCCAGTTATTCGTTTTTAGATTTTAGATCTGAATTAGTATTTTCTAAACATGCAGTATTTTTCATACTGACTTTTTGTGATTTGCATACCTCTTTATATTTGCAGTATAATTCATTAAAAGCTTCTTCTAAATTATCAGAATCAGATTCGTTACATGAAGAAAAGGACGAGTCAGATGTTACCTTTTCATCGACGTTAGCCATGAATGCCAGGTTGGCCTCTTCTTCTTCTCCTCCACTGGAACTCGACTCACTGTCAGAGTCGCTACTGTTGTCCCAGGCTACTGCCATGACTTTCTTCTTGTATCTTCTGGGTCTTCTGGAGTTGTCTTTCTTTTTGAACTCGCTTTTCTTCAGTTTTGGACATTCAGCTTTGATATGTCCGGGCTTCTTGCATTCATAGCAAATCGGTTCAGTCTTCTTTGCATCTTTAACTTCAGGCTTTTTGAAGTCTTTTCCCTTCTTGAAGTACCTTCTTCCAGAATGATATTTCTTTTTCTTGGCTAGTATGCGTTGTAACCTTTTGGATAGCAGTGCTTCTTCAACTTCGCTGTTGTTCATGCTCTCCTGGCTATATGAGCCTTCTTCTGATGTGTCTTCTTCTTATTTGAGAGCGTTGGTATGTTTCTTTATGCTAGACGATTCTCCCAACCTCTCCATGTTTATCTCATGGGCCATAAGGGACCCAATGAGTTTCTCTAATGACATTATGTTCAAGTCATTAGCCTCTTCTATTGCTGTTACTTTTGGGGTCCACGAGGCTGGTAGGGACTTAGGATTTTCCTTACCATATCTCCCATTTGATACGTCTTACCAAGACTAGCCAATCCATTTGTGATATCAGTGAACGTACTATACATCTGTGTAATTGTTTCACTGGGCTGCATCTGAAATCTCTCATACTGTGTTACTAGAATATCTATTCTGGTTTCTTTTACCTTTTCAGTACCTTCATAAGTGATCCTTAACTTTTCCCACATTTCCATAGCGGATTTGCAGGCTGATATGCGGGTGAACTCTTTCTTGCTAAGAGCACAACACAGGATGCTTTTGGCCTTGCAGTTTAAGGAAATCTTCTTCTTGTCATCTTCCGTCCATTTATCTTTTTCATTCGTGACTAGAAGTTCTCCTTCTTCAACAATCGACCAGATCTGATAGTCAAGTCCTTGTAGAAAGAACTCCATCCTTATTTTCCAATATGTGTAGTCTTCACCATCGAACAACGGTGGCCTATTTATTGACTGACCTTCGAAGTGACCTTGGGCTGCCATTTGATCTTTTCTCTTCAGATCGTTGGATCTTCTTCTTTGTCGAAGAGACTAAATCTGATACCACTTGTTGCCAGCTAGCAAGCCCAGAGAGGGTGGGGGGGGGGGTGAATGGGATTCTAAAAACTGATTATCTAAACCTGTCCACAAAAACGTTCACACAACAGCCACTTCGATAATTGTTAGTGTTAGTGAAAATAAAACGACAAACACAAAGCACATAATCACAATACACAAGATTTTATTCTAGTTCGGACCTCCTCTCCACAGGACTCCAACGTCTAGTCCCTGAGCAATAACTCAGGATCAACTACCCAAGGATACAGTCCCCCTCAAGGATGCTTACACACCCAACTGCGGCTAGACTTCTCTTCATAACCCGAAGAGGAATACACCACCCTGGAACCCTCCAAGTCTTCCTTTAACACGAAGGGAAAACTACCACCCAGGAATCCCCAGGTCTTCCTTCAACACGAAGGGAATAGACACAAAAATGTGTTCAAGGGACGATACACCCCTAGACCAAGCTAATAGCATAATGCTTGATCCGAAGCGAAGACTGAGAGGAAAAGATCTACAATAAAGAACACTCTCAGTACACGAAAGCTCTCTCAAGGTTCTACACTAGACACAGAGAGCTAAGAGCTTGAACAATGGTAAGTGAGGCTTCGCTCTTCAGATGCTGCCGAAAATTAAAACTGAAGGCTTCAGGAGTTGTAGAGTATTCTCTATCGTTCTCTATTCAGACTTCCTTCTTCCGGAGCATCAGTCATTAATATGTATCTTCTTTTGAAAAGTAGTTGTTGAAGTATCTGTTGTCTCTATGTTCGGAGAACGTTAGACTGCATGGCTTTCCTTTGCAGTCAACGGTTCTTTACGTTCCATGCACGTAAAAAGAAAATCCTTCTTGATATCCTCCAGATTCTACCTTATCCAACGTTGTATAGAGTCGTGCTGTCAGAGACCTGCACACATTAAATGCTAAAATGTAGACAGCTAAGTTGTCTCTTGTTGTCAGTCAACGTTAGAGTGAGAATACATCAAAATAGAAATTCCATTATGTCTTTCCAAAAGATAGTGCATGTAGAAGCATAAGAATAGAAGATATCTGGACATGCATTGTGCAGAGAAATGTACGGTTATATTTAATGCATGGATGAAAGAGAAATAAGTGGGATGACTTTGACTTGTCAAGATATTTTAATATCAAGCCGTTATATTTCATGAAATCGTTGTGAGAATCACTTATGAAATCGTTGTATGAGTGAATCGTTTTGAGAACGAATCATTACAAGCAAATCGTTATAACCAAATCGTTATAAGCAAATCATTATAATCAAATCGTTATAAGCAAATCTTTGTGAACGAATCATTACGAGCAAATCGTTATAAGTAAATCGTTATAACCAAATTGTTATAAGCAAATCATTGTGAACGAATCATTACACTCTAATCGTTATAAGCAAATCGTTGTCTCACTTATCGAGTCGATGAGTGATCAAATCGTTGTTCTGCTTTATCGAATCGTTACACAGACCAAGTCGTTGTTGTAACTTGTCGAATCGATGTAAATACCAAATCGATGTGGAACTTATTGAATCATTATGAGAGACAAATCGTTGTGAGACCAAGTCGTTGTTCTCACTTACGAAATCGATGTGAAACCGAATCGTTGTGAGAGAAAATCGTTGTTTTCACTTATCAAATCGATGTGAAACAAAATCGTTGTGAGAGAAAATCGTTGTTTTCATTTATCAAATCGATGTGAAACAAAATCATTGTGATCACTTAGCGAATCGTTCTGAGATCGAAATCGATGCGATCACTTAGCGAATCGTTCTGAGATTGAAATTGATACGATCACTTAGCAAATCATTCTGAGATCGAAATCGATACGATCACTTAGCGAACCATTCTGAGATCGAAATCAATACGATCACTCAATGAATCCTTCTGAGATCAAAATTGATACGATCACTTAGCAAATCGTTTTAAGATCGAAATCGATACGATTACTCAGCAAATCGTTCTGAGATCGAAATCGATACGATCACTCAGTGAATCATTCTGAGATCGAAATCGATACGATCACTTAGCGAATCGTTCTGACATCGAAATCGATACGATCACTTAGTGAATCGTTCTGAGATCGAAATCGATACGATCACTTAGCAAATCGTTATAAAAATGAACTCGATAGGGGTAAGAAAATTGTTATGAAATCGATATGAGTGGAAATTGTTATGACTTGCAATGAAATCGTTATAACATTTAGAGAAATTGATGTGTACTTAGAAAATTTATATGCACTGAACTTTAAGTATTACAAGATGAAGATAGTACTAGTTTTTTTTTCTTGATTTTTCGAGATTCATTTCCTGTGCTCAGATCTCATGGAAAACTTGTTAGATTAACCTTTATTTTAGTTTTTGTGAATCACCAAAATAGATATGTAATTTTATCTAAATTACATGGGGATAAACTGATCATCATAGTGAGCGGTGCATGGGCACCTGTAGCGCTCAAGGAGCGTGTTGTGTGTGGTTTACGTGGTATTCACATGGTTCACATAGTGTTTCACGTGGTTCGTGCGGTGTGCACGTGGTTTTTGTTGGCCCTTTTGGTACGGCAGCAAGCTAACCTAGAGGGGGGGTGAATAGGTTTTTCTGAAATCTGAAATAGAAACTTAAACACAGAAAATTAACACTTGAAAGTTTGGTTAGATTAGTGTGATAAAGAGTAGCAGTGTGGAAGCAAATAAACAATCACATAAATGACACAAGGAATTTATCCTGGTTCGGCACTTCCCACATGGAAGTCCTACGTTCAGTCCCCAAGCAACCTCTTGAGATTTCACTAACCAAGGGTACAGTCCCCCTCAAGGACACTACAACACCCAGCACCCCAGTTGGTCTTCTTCTCTTTCCCGGGCAAGAAGGCAGCCCACTTCTTTTACAGGCTCAGAAGCAAACCTCCTGGTACAAACCCCAGTGCGGTTCTGCTAGACACAAACCCCTAGCTAGGTTCTACACTGTATACAGTCCTACAGCTAGACAGGATGTCTTTCTTACAAAAGAAAGAACAGTGCTGAGAGTTCTACAAGAATGGCCTCTACCCAAAAACTCTCAGCAAAAACTCCCTCAAGAATTACAATAAGCACAGGGAGAAAGCAGAGAGAAAAGAAAGCTTGAAGGCTTGAATGCTTGAGACGCTTTTGCTTGCTTCTTCTTGGCTCAGGCTCTTTCTCTCTTTCTTTGAGTGTATGTGGCATTGAGGTTCCTCACTGGTTGTACACTCCTTCAAAGATTTTCAGAAAAGCTCTCTATTTAATCTTCAGCCTTGCTTCATCTTTTATATGCGAGGCTTTGAATAGATCCGTTGAAGAGATCCGTTGGAGCTCTTCTAGACGTTGCTGATCTTCTCTTCATTTTTCTTAATCAGACTCTGGTGGTCTTCGAGGTCTGTAAGCATAGAAGAGAGTGTTAGCATAAGAGAGTGTTTATGATCAACGGTGCATGCCACTGTGTTTCTGCTATCATGCTGAAAATAGTAGTTCATATCTTTTTCTGACAAGATTATGAAATATGCATGCAGCTTTATTTTATCAGAAGATATTTGACTTGTCTTTAGGCACCAAAAAACACTTAAACAAATTGTGTTTGAATTGAAGTGAATCGTTGTTTAAGTTACTTATCAAATCGTTATACTTATAAGACTTTAACAAATCGATATGAATCTTAACAAATCGATGTGTGAAGCAAATCATTGTTCTTACTTATGAAATCGTTATGAGAACAAATCGATGTGATTACTTGAGAAATCGATGTGAACAAAGAAATCGATGTGACCCTTAATGAATCGTTATGAAAGGCAAATCGATGTGAGGACAAATCGTTGCGCTCACTTATCAAATCGTTATGAGCCTTAACGAATCGTTATAGAAGGCAAATCGATGTGAGGGCAAATCATTGCGCTCACTTATCAAATCCTTATGAGCCTTAACGAATCGTTATAGAAGGCAAATCGATGTGAGGACAAATCGTTGCGCTCACTTATCAAATCGTTATGAGCCTTAACGAATCGTTATAGAAGGCAAATCGATGTGAGGGCAAATCATTGCGCTCACTTATCAAATCGTTATGAGCCTTAACGAATTGTTATAGCAGTTACTAAACAAATTGTTGTGGCGCTTATAAATTTAGCACTCGAACTGAAATCGATGTATATGGATTTAGACATCGATTTTATCATTTTAATGCGCCTTATTGCATCAATGTGAGACTTAGCATTTTGCTATAAGATTGATGCGACACAGATGATACAAGATATTTAATATTTAAACCATAAATTTTGTTATCACAAAGATATATTTGATATTATAATAAGTTTTGTTATCACCAAAATACAAGGACAAACATAGAGTGGTTCAACAATCTCCCCCTTTTTGGTGATGACAAAATTTATGAGAATTTTCTGACAAAGATACTTAAGACATAGAAAATGCAGAAAATTCACAGAACATACAAGCTCTCCCCCTATTTGTCACTAACCAAAAAGGAAGGATCTTACCATGCATATTCTCCCCCTTTGAGAGAATTTCTTACCATTGAGGGGTTCAACAATGATTGACATTAATGAATAACTCCCCCTTAGTCTGTGCTCCCCCTGAGTGAGAGACTCCACCTAAATGAGGCTTGTAAATGGTTGTTAGTAGCATTGTAGTTTACTAAATATAGCAAACAGAATGTAAGTTTAAAAACAGAAACTAAAACTAAAGGATGACTACATCCTCTTCAGATTGGAATGAAGTGAAGAGTTAGTGGCCACCTAATTGGATGTTTTTTAGCATCCTCTAACCATACTCATCTGAATGCCTTTTTCTTTTGTTCATCACGAGTAGATAGACATTTTCTTCTTTAATGTTGAAGCTACCTGAGGAGTTGTTTACAGAAGATGTCTCCTGAGGTGTTACTTGGAATTTATGAGCATTATCCTCAACTTCTTCTTCATTAGAAGCTTCTTTAACGTTTATTTCTTCAGAGATATCCTTTTTAAAAAAGATACGAGGCTCCCTCTCAATCTGAGGTTCCTCCTTTACATCTTCTTCCTCATGTGGAAGGATAACTTCTTGAGGTGCTTCCTGTTGCTCCCCCTGAATGGCGACAGTTGGAGAAGATGGAGTTATAGCTTCCTGTCTTGCTTCTTTAAACACTTGACCATCAGTGTCTTCTTTTATAATGATTTCATCTTGAGGAGTTTCTGGATTTTCCTCAACTTGAGCAGTAGGTGCTTCAGCCGTAATGGGTATTCTTTCATATGTGAGCTTCAGCTTGTCCCACATATCTTTAGCAGATTGACATGCAGAAACTCTACTAAATTCCTTTTTAGATAGGGCACAGCATAAATAATTCTTTGCTTTAAAATTCAAAGATAATTTACTTTATCTGCAGCTGAAATAGAAGTGGTACCTGTAGTAGGAGTAACAACATAATCACCTACCTCAATTACCTGCCACAGATCAAAGTTTGTGCCACGAATGAAGTATTCCATCCGCATATTCCAATATTGATAGTCATCTCCATCAAAAAGTGGAGGCCTGATGACTGATTGTCCTTCAGCAAATCCTTGAGCTGCCATGGATCTTTGCTCTAAGATCGTTGGATCTTCTTGAAAGTTCAGAGACCCGCTCTGATACCACTAGTTGGCCCTTTTGGTACGACAGCAAGCTAACCTAGAGGGGGGGGGGGGGGTGAATAGGTTTTTTTGAAATCTGAAATAGAAACTTAAACACAGGAAATTAACACTTGAAAGTTTGGTTAGATTAGTGTGATAAAGAGTAGCAGTGCGGAAGCAAATAAATAATCACACAAATGACACAAGGAATTTATCCTGGTTTGGCCCTTCCCACATGGAAGTCCTACGTCCAGTCCCCATGCAACCTCCTGCGATTTCACTAACCAAGGGTACAGTCCCCCTCAAGGACACTACAACACCCAGCACCCCAATTGGTCTTCTTCTCTTTCCCGGGCAAGAAGGCAACCCACTTCTTTTACAGGCTCAGAAGCAAACCTCCTGGTACAAAGCCCAGTGCGGTTTTGCTAGACACAAACCCCTAGCTATGTTCTACACTGTATACAGTCCTACAGCTGGACAAGATGTCTTTCTTATAAAAGAAAGAATAGTGCTGAGAGTTCTACAAGAATGGCCTCTACCCAAAAACTCTCAGCAAAAACTCCCCCAAGAATTACAATAAGCACAGGGAGAAAGAAGAGAGAAAAGAAAGCTTGAAGGCTTGAATGCTTGAGACGCTTTTGCTTGCTTCTTCTTGGCTCAAGCTCTTTCTCTCTTTCCTTGAGTGTATGTGGCGTTGAGGTTCCTCACTGGTTGTACACTCTTTCAAAGATTTTCAGGAAAGCTCTCTATTTAATCTTCAGCCTTGCTTCATCTTTTATATGCGAGGCTTTGAATAGATCCGTTGAAGAGATTCGTTGGATCTCTTCTAGACGTTGCTGATCTTCTCTTCATTTTTGTTAATCAGACTTTGGTGGTCTTCGAGGTCTGTAAGCATTGGTGTTTCTGCTATCATGTTGAAAATAGTAGTTCATATCTTTTTCTGACAAGATTATGAAATATGCATGCAACTTTATTCTGTCAGAAGATATTTGACTTGTCTTTAGGCGCCAAAAAGCACTTAAACAAATTGTGTTTGAATTGAAGTGAATCGTTGTTTAAGTTACTTATCAAATCATTATACTTATAAGACTTTAACAAATCGATATGAATCTTAACAAATCGATGTGTGAAGCAAATCGTTGTTCTTATGAAATCGTTATGAGAACAAATCGATGTGATCACTTAAGAAATCGATGTGAACAAAGAAATCGATGTGACCCTTAATGAATCGTTATAAAAGGCAAATCGATGTGAGGACAAATCGTTGCGCTCACTTATCAAATCATTATGAGCCTTAACAAATTGTTATAGAAGGCAAATCGATGTGAGGGCAAATCATTGCGCTCACTTATCAAATCGTTATGAGCCTTAACGAATCGTTATAGAAGGCAAATCGATGTGAGGACAAATCATTGCGCTCACTTATCAAATCGTTATGAGCCTTAACGAATCGTTATAGAAGACAAATCGATGTGAGGGCAAATTATTGCGCTCACTTATCAAATCGTTATGAGCCTGAACGAATCGTTGTAGCAGTTACTAAACAAATCGTTGTGACGCTTATAAATTTGGTACTCGAAGAGAAATCGATGTATATGGATTTATACATCGATTTTATCATTTTAGTGCGCCTTATTGCATCAATGTGAGACTTAGCATTTTGCTATAAGATTGATGCGACACAGATGATACAAGATATTTAATAATATTTAATTAACCATAAATTTTGTTATCACAAAGATATATTTAATATTATCATAAGTTTTGTTATCACCAACATACAAGGACAAACTTAGAGTGGTTTAACAGTTTTGTGTGTGTGGCGAGTAGTGTTACGCCTCCCGTGGTTACCTCTTCAGTTGGGAGCCCCAGGTTCTGTGTGAGCCAGGCACATGTGAGTGTTTGGGGCTTAACCCGGTACGGTGGTACCATCATGGTCTGGTCGTCTTCCTTGACACCCTCGCTGTCGTGGAGAGTTGTCGTCCGGCTGAGGGAAAGACGACGGTGGGATAGCGACTAGAGAGTTTGTGTTTGTCTCTTTTAGCACGCTCGTGGCTGGGGGGTTACGGACACCAGTAGACGTACTGGGCCCCGACTAGTCCTAGTTTCCAGTGCCTCACTTTAGAGGGTGAAGGGTTGCGGAATTCCCTATATGGTAATCTAGAAGGGGGGTTCAATAGATTACTGCCGATTTAAAAATGTTTATCACCTTCTTTTCTTTAAAACACAAATTATAACGATAAGAACAGAGTTTCACTATGTGTGGATGTGTGTGACTTGATGACAATTGGATTGATGAACTATCAAGTGTGTGCAAATACAGCGTGCCTATCAAACATCTAACATGAAAGCGTTCAAACCACGAGACACACAGATTTACGTGGTTCGGAGTACACAACTCGTGTATCCTACATCCACGGGCCACACACACACGCAGAATAATCTGCTTATGAGCTAGTTCACAAACTACAACTCACACATGTGTTATTTAATGTGCAACCATGATCAGATCAACACCCACACATGTGTATCAAGCACAAGGACTGCTTGAAACACAACACACACACACAGATATGAAAAAGTAGAAACAGAGAGGAGTTTGAGAGTTGAAGAACAAATCCTAATTTATAAACTCTTCTGGTGAACGTCTGTCTGGACTTCAAGCTTCGTCTTGATGATCACAAGTTGATGGAGACACTTGAATCCACGACCTCCAGGCTTCACCTTCCGCTGGAGAGACTTCTTTTCTTGGTTCTGGGCAGTAGGTTGAAGCAGAGCAGCAGAACAAGACTTCTCTTGAAAACTCATTAGGGTTCTTTCTTGGAGGCTGCTCGTGTATGTGATTAACTTCAGAAAGTTGCTTATATAGTGGTGTTTACATATGGAGAGACGTGGTAGTAGGAAACACCAAGTTTAGTAACTTTGAAACTTTCCGGTTCTGAAGATTTTGTACGTCTGTCGACAGGTCATACACCTGCTGTCGACAGGGATCAATAGTGTGCCAAGTTCCAGAAGTCTGGAAGTTCAGTTGAAGCTCTCATTGTGTGCATCTGTCGACAGGTGCCTTGGTGCTGTCGACAGGCACATGTTTTCCAGAACTGTGAATTTCTGACTGTATGTTTCTATTGACAGGAGGCTTTGTTGCTGTCGACAGGCCTTGTTTTCCAGAACATGTATGTTGTTGACTGTTGGTATCCGTCGACATGGTCTTGATGGCTGTCGACAGGTACATTGTCTTTTGGCTTTACTTGACCTTTCAAACTTGATTTTGGCACATGTCTTGCATAGTATATCTCCTACATTAGTAAACATAGTTAGTGAGATATTATGAACATATATAATGAAGCATTGTACCAAGTTATTGTGACAAGTCATTTGTATAAAGATCTCATGCATTAAACTCAATTCACATTGTTCACATTTGTTTACATTGTGCATCATTGTTCATCATCAAAAAAACATGTTGTATTTATTATTTAGAGTGTGAACCCCACAGAGGGCTTGGGCCAGAGACTCTAAAGGTGTCAGGCATGGTCCTGCGGTGGTGTGGTCCGCAGGTGTGATGGTTTTTTTGGTCTCCACAGTTCTTTGAGTTGGTTTAGTGGAGCGGCAGCTAGACCCTACGTCTGTGGCTGTGAGACTAAGAGGTAGACCTATGTGTTTGTCCGGGTCGGTTGCTGGTGTCGCGAGCTAGGCTACGCGGCCCGAGTGTGGCATTTTCCTACTTTAGCTCGTACACTTGTTTGGGCTTTGCTGTTTATTTATTAAAGTTGGTTCTAAGGTTGGCAAGCGGTAAGTAGGTTTATAGCTTTAATAACCTGCTTAGATAGTTTTATAAATTGCTAACGTAGCTTCCTGCCTTAGTTACTTCTGTTGTGGGTTTGCTCGATTTCTGAGGGAATTTCCCTACTGAGCCAGTGACTTGCGAGGCTCACCCCCCTACTCCTTTTAGTTGAGGGAGAGCAGGAGGCTTCGTGTTCATCTTCCAGTTCTGAGCCGCACCATAGCAGTGCAGGGTCTGCGCCACCACCAGCAGTGTAATTCCCTTTCTTTGTACACCTCAGGGTATGCCCCAGGTTTTTATTGTATTGGTTTATGGTTACAGTTGAAGAACTGGCTTTGTAAAATCATGTAAATATTTGTGAGATGAAATCTTATATATATTTTAGTTGTTTCCTTTATATTTTTACGGACATGTGTGAATGATATCCCTTGCGAAGCTTCGGCTTGATCGCGGGAGGCGGAGTCGTGTCAGACTCGTTATTAGGTTAACGGGTATGGACGACATGGTCCGTCACAGTTGGTATCAGATTAAAGTCCATATAAACGTAAAGAAACAAGAAATTTACATAGCCTCTTCCCTACTTTAACCCACTGCTGGTAGTTGACCCTGGGTTTTTGTGTTGATTTGTGTTGTGTTGTGTGGTTGGAAATTATTTATGCAGTGATCAGAAATGGTAGATCTGAGAGATTGGGGAGGTGGTGGAGAGGATCCAGAGGATTATACTCAGCGAATGATAGAGCGGATATGGGAGAGTTTGACAGATATCCGTGCGAGGATGGATCAACAAGCACCTGCACAGCTAGCAGTAGTACCACCATTTGTTGAGGAGGCAGTGCCAGCACCAGAAGGAGTTGAGGTACCCCTTGTATCACCCGTACCTCCTACAACACCAGTGAGACCGGCTATTGCAGAGGAGTCTACGGTCCTCGCAGAAAGGTTTCTAAGGTTGCAGCCCCTGACTTACTGAGGAGGTCCCAACCCAAACACGACAGAGCACTAGGTACATGAGATTGAGAGGGTGTTTGTTACTATGAGGTGTCCGTCGGAGGACAAAGTTATTCTTGCCATATATCAGTTGAAGGGATTTGCTCAGCAGTGGTGGAGATTAAAGATGCAGTCAGTCTTTGCAGGAAGGACAGAGGATAGTATTACATGGGTGGAGTTTTTGACAGTTTTCAACTACACGTTCTTCCCATTACAGGTCCAGCAAGAAAAGAGAGAGCAGTTCAGGACATTGCAGCAAGAGAAGCTGTCTGTGCTAGAATATCAGATGCGGTTTATGGCACTGAGCAGATATGCTCCTTACGTAGTGACAGATAATGCTATGATGGTAGAGTATTTTATCAGAGGCTTGAGGACCGAGTTGCAGGATGCAGTAGCTCCACTGATGTGCAGGACAGTAGAGGAGGCAGCGTAGAGAGTGGCTGTGTTGGAAAGGACTTTGCAGACTAGGCAGAGTCAGTCTCAGGCGGGAAGTTCAGGCAGCTTTCGACTTCCCCAGCAGACGCAGGGCATCAGCAAAGGAAAGGCACGCTCAGGAGCATCATCGTCTGGTTTTGCAAAGAGGGGTGGCAAGTTGAAAAGGATATTCAAAGGAGGTGGTCGAGGTGGAGGCAGGCAGTAGGGTTTTCAGCCAGATTTTTCAGGAGGGCCGAGGGTTCAGATCAGCACCAGAGGAGTCTCAGCAAAGTACCACAGGTCAGCCAGCGGCTTTTCTAGATTTTAGGTGTTACACCTGTGGTCAGCCAGGGGCATTTAGCTAGGAATTGCCCGTCTCGAGGGTATGGTTATGGTAGAACGACCCAACAGCAGTAGCAACCATATCAGCCACCACCAAAAAGAGGCAGAGGAACCCCATATCAGAGAGGAGGTCGAGGCCGAGTGATGGAGATCACCAGGGCACAAGCGAAGGCATCAAATCTTTTGAAGGTATATTACCACTCTTTGATTTCTCAGCTAGAGTATTAATTGATCTAGGTGCTTCTCACTCATTTATTTCTGAAGATTTCTTGGATAGTATGGTTCATCCATTAGAAGAGAGGCAATGTGAGTTGGTTGTTGAGGTTCCATCCGGTGGTTTTGTGCTTAACTCCTGTTATTTAGATGAAGTTCCAATAATGATCCATGGAAACCAGTTGCTAGCAATGCTATATGCTTTGTCGTTGAAAGAATATGATTTGATTTTGGGAATGGATTGGTTAGAAACTTATGGTGCACTAGTAGATTGTAGAAAGAAAAGGGTCAGATTCTGTAGACCAGGCGGGGTAGCATTTGAATTTCAAGGTATGCCCTTCTATTCTCCTAAGTTTATTATTTCTGCGCTTAGGGCTAGAAGGTTAATTAATGCTGGATGCGTAGCATATCTTGCTTCTGTGAGCTTGGTTGAGTCCAATAAGTTTGTAGATTCAGTGCCAGTGGTTAGAGAATTTTCAGATGTATTTCCAGAAGATTTACCAGGGTTGGCATCGCACCGAGAGGTAGATTTCACTGTTGAATTGTAGCCAGACAGCATGTCGATATTAAAGGCACCATATAGAATGGCACCAGCGTAATTGAGAGAGTTAAAGAAGCAATTGCAGGAGTTGTTGGAAAAGGGTTTCATCAGACCTAGTCATTCGCCGTGGGGTGCACCAGTGTTGTTTGTTAAAAAGAAAGATGGTCGTCTGAGGATGTGTATTGATTATAGGTAGTTGAATAAAGTCACCATCAAGAATAAATATCCTCTCCCAAGAATAGATGATTTATTTGATCAGCTCTAGTCAACAAAGGTGTTCTCCAAGATTGATTTAAGATCAGGTTATCATCAGTTGAGGATTAAGGAAGAAGATATTGAAAAGTCAGCTTTCAGGACTAGATATGGGCATTATGAATTTGTGGTGATGTCATTTGGATTGACAAATGCGCCAGTAGCTTTTATGAATTTGATGAATATAATATTTCACCCGTATCTAGACCAATTCATTGTTGTTTTTATTGATGATATTTTGATATATTTAGTGTCAGAGGAAGAGCATGCAGCTCATTTAAGGATCACATTGCAGACATTGAGGGAGCACCAGTTGTATGCCAAATTTAGTAAGTGTGAATTTTAGCTGAAAGAGATTCAGTTTTTGGGGTATATCATATCAGGAGAAGGAGTTGCAGTGGATCCAGTAAAAGTGGAAGTAGTATTGAAATGGGAGGATCTGAGAACAGTGTCAGAAATTAGAAGTTTTCTGAGTCTTGTAGGGTATTATAGAAGGTTTATTCAAGAGTTTTCCAAGATAGCAACCCCGATGACTAAGTTGACAAGGAAGGGAGTGCCTTTTATATGGTCTTCTGAGTGCAGGCGTAGTTTTGCTGAATTGAAAAAGAGGCTTACCATGACATCAATATTGGAGATTCCATCAGGCAATGGTGGTTCCAAGAGAGGAGTAGGGTCAGTACTGATGCAGCATGGTAAGGTGGTCGCACACGCTTCCAGGCAGTTAAAGAAACATGAAGAGAATTATTCGACTCACGATTTAGAACTGCCAGTAGTTGTATTTGCTTTGAAGATTTGGCGGCATTACTTATATGGAGAAAGATTTGAAATATTTATTGATCATAAGAGTTTAAAATATATTTTTTCACAGAAAGATTTGAATTTAAGGCAGCACAGATGGATGGAGTATTTGAAAGATTATGACTTCAGTTTGGGGTACCATCCAGGCAATGCAAATGTGGTAGCAGATGCCTTGAGTAGAAAAGCTGTTATGAATCAACTTATAATCAGAGAATGGAAATTATATGAAGATGTGACAGAAAGTTCATTGTATGTGCCGAATAGTCAACGAAGAGCAATTCTAGCAAGCAGTACAGTAGAGCCTTCTCTTTACTGGAAGATAGTTGAAGCTCAGAAGACAGATGACAGCTTGGCAGATATTGTAAGGATAGATGAGGTGACACTGGATAATCATAGTATAGTGAGACTGAAAGGCCGATTATATGTGCCAGCTGATGCAGAGATTAGACAGAAGGTGCTAGAAAAAGCCCACAGATCAAGATATACCATTCATCTAGGCAGTACAAAAATATATCAGGATATGAAGAAGCATTTCTGGTGGCCGAATATGAAAAGAGAAATTGCAGAATTTATAGCAAGGTGCGCCCTTTGTCAGCAAGTAAAAGCAGAGCATCAGAGGCCAGGAGGGCTATTGCAGCCATTGCCCATTCCGCAATGGAAGTGGGATGATATAACTATGGATTTCATAGTTGGTTTGCCCAGATCAGCAGGTCATAATGGCATTTAGATCTTTGTCGACAGATTGACTAAAGTTTGCAGATTGTTACCAGTCAGCATGTCATGGACAGTGGACAAGCTAGCCAAATTATATATTGAAAGAATTGTACCATTGCATGGAATTTCAGTCACCATTGTCTCAGATCGAGATCCCAGGTTTACATCAGGTTTTTGGAGGAGTTTGCAGAGGGTGATTGGTACTGAGTTGAGATACAGTTCAGCATATCATCCGCAGACAGATGGACAGATGGAGAGGACCATCCAAACAATAGAAAACATGTTGAGAGCTTGTTGCGTGGTTTGGGGTCGTATTTGGGAGCGTCATTTGAGCATGGTTGAATTTGCATACAATAACAGCTATCAAGCAAGCATCGGAATGGCACCTTACGAGGCATTATATGGAGACCGTGTAGGACACCACTTAATTGGCATGAAGTAGGAGAGAGACAGGTTATGGGTCCAGAATTGGTCAGGCAGTGTGCAGAAACAGTTAAATTCATCAAGGCAAAGCTTCATACAACACAGAGTCGTCAGAAAAGTTATGCAGACACCAGGCGTAGGCCTTTGCAGTTTGAAGTTGGAGATTATGTGTTTTTGAAAGTTTCTCCTACTAAAGGCATACTTAGATTCAGCAAGCAAGGCAAGTTGAGTCCGAGATATGTTGGGTCATTTCCGATAAAAGAAAGACTGGGTAAGATAGCTTACAGGTTAGATCTGCCAGCAGACTTTACATATGCCCATGATGTATTTCATGTTTCTATGCTTAGAAAATATATTAAAGATCCGTCTCAGGTGGTTAGCTATCAGAGGGATTACTTAAAGCCAGACATGACCATGCCAGAATATCCAGTGCAGATTACAGGTCGCAGAACTCAAAGGCTCAGAAATAAATATATTGATTTAGTGAAAGTCACATGGGAAAACAGGCAGGGCGGTGATGATACTTTGGAATTAGCAGAGGAAATGATGAAGACGTATCCATACTTGTTTGAGTAAGATTTTAAATTTTTTTAGGTGATAGTACCATGTTCGATTTAATTAAAAAATTTTGGTGTTGGATTCTGCTTTAAATTTTGAGGACGAAATTTCTTTTAGGTGATATTAATGTAGCATATTGACCGTTCGGATCCCCGTTTACTAGTTGTGGTGGCTAGTGTGTGGCCAATGTCGTGTGTAGTAGGTGCTTACACAGGTTCCGGGGCGTCGTGGGCCGGCTTGTTAGGCCCAATTCGCCTGTTTGTTCTCTGTCTGTAAACACGACAGAGGGGGGCATCACGTTCTGAACGCAACGGTCCTGAGCGTCATGTTCATAGAACCGTTGCTTTGCATCGTCATCTGCATGCGTGCCGCGTGTCGCGCGCAGGGCGGGCATGCTGATGTCGGCAGTGTGAAGGAGACGGGCAGCTACGTCGCGATTAGGTCACGCTGGTAGCCTATGTCGTGATCTTAACCGAACTGTGTTTTTAAGTAAGTTTTGGCCGAACAAAGCTTTTGCCAGCTCTGCTCGATGAGGGAAGGGGGTTTTTGCCGTGGTGAAGGGCGATCCGACATTTTGGAGGTGTTCCTGGCATGTTCTCGCCGCGAGGACGCTTTGTGGAGTGAGGGAAACGCCGAGTGGATCTCGTTCTTCGCGTATTGTGTGAAGGTAGGGAGATCCCACGTGTTTTGATCCATGAATGGTGTGTGTGGTGTGATTAATGTGTTATTTGTTTTCCAAACAATAGATATCATGCTAGGGCTCACATTAAAGCATGTAAATTGGATGGAAACATGAGTTTGTAGGGGTTTTGGGGGTGATCCAAAAGAGGGTTTCCCGATTAGGGTTGCGCCTGTAAAGGCGACAGACCCTTCCATCGCAACCAGGTCGCGACACATCTGCCTGTCGCGTTAAGGGTTTTGATCGCGCCATATCGGGCTGTCGCGATCTTAAGGCAGCTTGATAACCCGTCGCGTTAGTAGCCGAGGGGTGGTTTTGTGTGTGCATGCTAGTGTGGCTTATCTAATTATTGTGAATTGTGTGCATGGAAATAGTGAGTGGTGCATGGGCACTGTAGCGCTCGAGGAGCGTGTTGTGTGTAGTTTGCGTGGTATTCATGTGGTGCACGTAGGGTTTCACGTGGTTCGTGCGGTGTGCACGTGGTTTTGTGTGCGTGGCGAGTAGTGTTACGCCTCCCGTGGTTACCTCTTCAGTTGGGAGCCCCAGGTTCTATGTGAGCCAGGCACCTGTGAGTGTTTGGGACTTGTCTCGGTACAGTGGTACCGTCGTGGTCTCGTCGTCTTCCTGGACACCCTCGCTCTCGTGGAGAGTTGTCGTCCGGCTGAGGGAAAGACGACGGTGGGACAGCAACTAGAGAGTTTGTGTTTGTCGCTTGTAGCGCACTTGTGGCTGGGGGGTTACAAACACCAGTCGACATACTGGGCCCTGGCTAGTCCTAGTTTCCAGTGCCTCACTTTAGAGGGCTCAAGCCAGAGACTCTAAAGGTGTCAGGCATGGTCCTACGGCGGTGTGGTCCGCAGGTGTGGTGGTTTTTTTGGTCTCCATAGTTCTTTGAGTTGGTTTAGTGGAGCCGCAGCTGGACCCTACGTCCGTGGCTGCGAGACTGAGAGGTAGACCTATGTGTTTGTCAAGGTCGGTTGCTGGTGTCGCGAGCTAGGCTACGCGGCCCGAGTGTGGCATTTTCCTACTTCAGCTCGTACACTTGTTTGGGCTTTGCCGTTTATTTATTAAAGTTGGTTCTAAGGTCGGCAAGCGGTAAGTAGGTTTATAGCTTTAATAACCTACTTAGATAGTTTTATAAATTGCTAACGTAGCTTCCTGCTTTAGTTACTTCTGTTGTGGGTTTGCTTGGTTTCTGAGGGAATTTCCCTACTGAGCCAGTGCTTTGCGAGGCTCACCCCCCTACTCCATTCAGGTGAGGGAGAGCAGGAGGCTTCCCGTCCGTCCTCCAGTTCCGAGCCACACCGTAGCGGTGCAGGGTCTGCGCCACCACCAGTAGTGTAATTCCCTTTCTTTATACACCTCGGGGTATGCCCCAGGTTTTTGTTGTACTGGTTTATGGTTACAGTTGAGGAACTGGCTTTGTAAAATCATGTAAATGTTTGTGAGATGAAATCTTATATATATTTTAGTTGTTTCCTTTATATTTTTACGGACATGTGTGAATGATATCCCTTGCGATGCTTCGACTCGATCGCGGGAGGCAGAGTCGTGTCAGACTCGTTATTAGGTTAACGGGTATGGACGACATGGTCCGTCACATAAACTCATTGTGAGTATCATCCTTCATGATAGTAGTCTAATATTGTAACAACTCGAATATTTAAAATATGGGTAAATAATTTATTTTCTTAAGAAATAAAATAGAAGATTCGTAATGCTTAAAAGGCCACTAATAAATTGGGCCAAAAGAGCTAAACAATTACTAATGGACCATAAACATAAGACCAAATAGCAAACCTACAAGGAATTTCAGAGAAGAAATTGTTTTGATCTTATCATGAGAATCAATTCCAGGATCTAAAAAAGAATTGCTTTAAATTAAACATGAGAATTAATTTCCAGTTTCGTCGTGAGAATCATTTGTTTAGTCCTCTGTGTTTAATCACTCTTATATTTTATCCCTTTGTTTTGGTGATAAAAAAAATTCATGTTTATCAAAAATCTTGTAAATATATTTAATAACAATTTCTCTCAAAATTATCATAAAAATATTTATTATACTAAAGATTTGCTCTTCAACTGGTCACAAGTCGAAGTTTGACGTTGACTGGTGAAGGTTTGAACTGAAAATCTTATCGATTGGAGACTAAGTGCCACATCGATTGTTGTTCAAGTTTCAATTCGATTGATGTAGGTAATACATGTTAGGCCAAGTGGACGTGTTTCCTGTTCCGATTGGAGAACAAAAGTGTCTATCGATTAAAGAATACGTGTTCTTTCGATTGGTGTCCAAATTTCATTATGATTACTGTTTAAGCTTTCTTCTGATTGGTGACCAAGTGTTGTTTTCGATTGGTGAATAAATCCTTGTGTCTCATATCGATTGATGTTGTTTCCTTCCGATTAGTGTTTAACATTCTGATTAATGAGCAAATGGCCAGATTCATTCCGATTGGTATTTAAACATTCCGATTGATGATCAAATAGCCAGATTCATTCTGATTGGTGTTATAAATGTAATATCTTATCGATTGGTGTTATGAATGTTCTGATTGGTGATTACTTAAGTTATTTTCTTCCTATTGGTGTTATAAATACTATATTCTATCGATTGGTGACCAAATAACTTTAATATCATTCTGATTGATGTTGTTTACATGCCAATTGGTGTTTATATGATTTCAAACACATTGATTGGTGAACAAAATGTCTCTCAATTATATTGTACATTGATTACTTATGACTTACTCTTGTCTGCATCAATTATTGAACAAAATGTCTTTGGCGCCCATTGAAAATTCAAACATCCTTTAAAATTTTAAGTTATTCATGTTGTGCATTTTCTATCTTATTAGGATAGATAAGAAACATGTCAGTAAAAAATGAGGACTCAAAGAACTCCTTCTTTCCCACTAGACAGAAAGGCAACTACCTACTATAGTTTATTGTTAGCAGCAAATATGGACTTTTGCATAAGAAGGTATGAACTAACTGACACAAGACTTCTCTGGTCTAACATTCTCTTTCATGTGTTTATTGTATGTAGGTTTTCGGTACATAGACACAATGTTGGACTTGCTACTGGTTCGCTTGGAAGAATACATTAGTTGGAAGACTCTCCTCTGTCCCAAGGAGTCAGTAGGCACAAGAAGACATTCGTTAGACTCAGAAGAAGGAGAGCAGAAGAAGAAGAAGAGAAAGAGCTCCAACGGTTATCTCCTTAATGATCCTCTTCAGGTCTTCCATAAAAGAATGAAGGCTTTGAAGATGTAAGCAGAAGAGATATACACGATCAAGGCAACAAGGAAATCTGCTCAAGCGTTATACGTTCAAACTTCATTCCTTCTTCCCTCTCTTTGTGTAATATTGTAAATCTGGGAGAGAGATTATGAGCTGAGAGTCTGAGCTTCTTCTTGTTCATCTTGTGTAGCTCTTAACTTGTTCTTTCTTTTCTTAAGAAAGACTTTGTGTTTGCCTTTGAGATTGTATACAGTGTTCCTCTTCTTGTGGGAAGGGAGGATCAGCTTGGGAGTTGAGGGTTGTTCCCCTTGTTGAAGGGAAGACCAGCTTGTGCTGGGTGTTGTGACCAGCTGAGGTCTGTATTAGTGTTCCCCTTGTGTTAAGGAAGTTCTAGTAGGTTTGCGTCTGAACCTATAAAAGAAGTGGGCTGACTTCTTGTTCGGAAAAGAGAAGAAGACCAACAGGGGTTGTGTGTTGTATATCTTCGGAGGGATTGTACCTCAGTTAGTGAAATCCCAAGATTTGCTTAGGGACTAGACGTAGAACTTTCATTTGGAAGAGCCAAACTAGGATAAATCCTTATGTTTTGTGTGTGATTGCTTTCGCTTATTTAACTTTCATTGCACATGATTTTATTCACAACCAAAGTTCAAGTGGTTAATTGTGTTTTTAGACTTTTATATCTACCTATTCACCCCTCCTCAAGGTGTTTAGTCCTTACTGTCATGGGCTAACACTCAGAAAGAATCATTTTGATTTCATTCTGAGATTCATATTTCTAGTTATAAAAAGAATCATTTACTATCAATGTGAGAAAATTTCTTTAGTTCTCATAAAGAATCATTTTGTTTTTAATCATGAGAATCATTTTTCTGGTTCTCGATACGAATCATTTTAATTTCTTCGTGAGAATCATTTTCAACTTTTTGTGTGACTAGTTTTTAAAAGACTCATTTCCAAGCTCTGTTTAAAACTCATTTCAATCGATTTGTCTTTTTGTAAGACTCGTTTCATAAGATGTATTTTTCAGTTATGCATAAAAGACTCATTTTTATTTTTGTTGTTTTCCTCAAGGTCAATTTCAAAAAGGATCATTTTTTTGTTTCATTGTGATAGTCATTTTTGGGTCAACAAAGTGAGACTTGAAGTCTTTTACATATCTAAAAACTCGTTTCTCACTTTGAGTATATGAGACTCGATTTTATCTCTCTTGGGGATCAATTTCTTATTGTGTCTTGAGACTCATTTTTCTTCGTGTTTATAAGACCTGTTATGAAGTCTATATATAAGTAAGACTCGTTTGTAAGTCTTGGTCATTTTTTAAGTCTTGTTTCAAGGTTTAATCATGAGATTCATTTTGTATTATGTCGGGGGACTCTTTTTCTCTTGTGAATCATACTTGATTTTTTTTTCATTTATCTCCTAAGATGTTTTTCTTCTTAGCCTTGAGACTCATTTTTCTTTTAGAGACTTAATTTAAATACTTGATTTTAAATATCCCCATAAACTCACTTTCATGACTTATTTTTATTCTATTTGGGATTTGATTTTTGTAATTTGGTTTTTTGAGAAATAAATATTCGGCCAATGCTCATGATTAAGTTCTCTTTATGTCATGTCAATTCTTTATTTGATATTCAAGACAGATTATGAAGTTTTTTTGTCTTTACTAACATTGTCATTCATAGTTTTTTTATCATTATTTTGTTTCACCAAAATTACCATTAAAAATATCATTATCACTAAAACATAAATTAATTAGAGAGTAAATTGCACAATAAATAGACCCTGTTCATTAGAAACCACTTTAGTCTAGTAGGAATATAAGAAAATAACAACACACATGCAATGTATAAAAGGTCCACAAGATGAAACATATGTAAACACATGCACATTAATTTACATTGTCTCAACATAATATAACCGGAATTTATAATACACACAACATCTTGGGGCATACCCTGAGGTGAATAAAATTGAGAGTACTATTGGAGAGTACCACAACTACCCCTCACTCCTGGGCCTCGATCTAAGGCTGAGTAATAGCCTACTCTCTATCGCTTAAAAAATAAAAGTAGGGGAATAAGCCTCACACATTCATCGGCTCAGTAAGGCAATCCTTCAAGAGTCAGAGAAGGTAAAATAGGAAGCAAGAACAAATATTACCATGTTGAAAAGAAAGGTTAAGAAATAACAAATATATGAAAGATTAACATATTAAATTAAAATAAAACAACTAATAACAAGCAACGTGGAACATGTAGTATAATCCATGAGTCAGTAAGTAGAATGTGCACTACGGTCATAGAACAGATTCAGGCAAGTAACACACAATAGATTCACACTAGCCTCGCAGCTAGAAACTGTTGCCCAGATAGCAAGCCCAGAGGGGGGGGGAGTGAATGGATTGCTAAAAAATCTTTTAGAGTAATTTCTGTAAATAAAACGTTTGATAGAGAACACTAAGTTTGATAGTTAGAGTTAGTGTTAAATAAAAACAAAGAGAGCAAACACCGAGACAACAAGAAATTTTATCTTAGTTCGGATCTCCTATCACAAGGAGTCCTACGTCCAGTCCCCAAGCAACACCTTGGGATTTCACAAGGCAAGGGTATAGTCCCCCTTAAGGACACTTACACATCCACCAACAACTGGCCTTCTCTTCTCAACCCGAAGAGGAACTAAAGCACTTGATGCACAGATCTTCCTTCTTGCCGAAGGGAACAACCACCCACTCAAACAGGTCTTCTCTTCACACCCGAAAAGGAACACTCATAGAAAAGTGAGTAAGAGGGGATGGCCCCTAGACCAAGCTAATACAAACCGCTTGATCTGAGGCAATGTCTAAGAGACAAAGAATATCAACAAAGAACTCTCTCGCAGATCTACTCAGGCTCTCAAAGGCTAAGCAATTTGCTATGGAGAGCTAAGAGCCACACAGGGTTTGAATGAATAAGCGAGCTCTTCTTTCTTTCTAAGATCTTCCAAAATGCAAGCTTGAAAGGTTCACTAGAAAAAGATGTTGTTGCATGGAGTCATCAGTCTTCTATTTATCTTCTTTGAAATAATTTGACCGTTGAAGTATCCGTTGTCTCACATCTTCATGCACGTTGGAGTGAATGGTCCGAAGTGTGGAGCATGAAGACCTGCAGCCATTAATGCTGGGGAAGTCATTCACACATAAAGGAAGATTGTCTGAATCTTTTAGCTTCTGTCAGGTTGATAGGTCTATCTATGTAACGTGCGTTTCTATCGAAAACCCTGCAAACAATAAATGCTGACACATAGACAACTTATCTTTATCTAAACTGTCAGTCAGCATTAGTAGTCGTGCTATATGAGAAACCACCAAAAGGGTAATGCCATTCTGTCATCACATAAAGCGTGACTTTATGTGACACAAATGAGATAAGCAAGGATATATCGTGCAGAGATTTGTTCCATCACAATAAATGTCGAAGAGTACAGAATACAACATGATACGCAGGAAGATTTGAAATCCACAGAGATTTGAAAATGTGTTTGAATATCATGTGGAATGAATACTTAAAAAGGAATTTAAATTAGAATATTCAATAATTGTCTAAAACATAATCTTTAATAGAGAGTTGATATATGATGACAGTCTGTGTACAGAGAGAGTCGATGTTGATATCAAATCGATGATATAATCATAAAACATGTGAAAATGTAATCCATGTTGAAACCAAGTCGATGTGAACATAATCCATGAATGAAATCGATGTTTTGTACAAAGTCGTTGTTTAACAGAAGTCGTTGTTGTACTGAAATCGATCCAAATATATTTTTGCACAAAGATTCATTAGTAGATCCAAATATAATATCATCTACATAAATTTTCACAAGTAATATATTTTTGACATTTGATTTAATAAACAATGTGCTATCTATCTATCCTCTAATAAAACCATGATTTAGTAAGAATGCACTAAGTCTTTCATACTATGATCTAGGTGCTTGTTTTAAACCATATAATGCTTTATGCAATTTGAAAACATGATTTGGAAAATCTAAGTCATCAAAACCAGGAGGCTGTTCCACATAGACTTCCTCCTTTATATAGCCATTCAAAAATGCTGATTTAACATCTATTTGAAAAAGTTTTAAATCTAATGCAAATGCATAAGTAAGTAATATTCGAATAGCCTCTAGTCTAGCCACTGGTGCATAGGTTTCATCAAAATCTATGCCTTCCACTTGGGAATAACCTTAAGCAACCAATCTAGCCTTGTTTCTAGTGATAACACCAGCTTCATCTAACTTGTTCCTGAACACCCATTTGGTGCTAATCACAAGATGATCTAATGGTCTCGGAACAAGGAACGAAACCTGATTTCTCCTAAACTGATTAAGTTCACCTTGCATGGCTAGAATCCAAGATTCATCAGACAGTGCTTCATTGACTGTCTTCGGCTCTATTTGGGAAACAAATGCTAAATAATCACAGGGAATCGTATTACCTCTAGTTCTTACCCCAACTGATGGATCTCCAATGATGTAGTGATCCTTTTTGTACTCCCTTTCCTTTGGAAGATCATCATGAACAATATCCTTCTGTTGCAGTTTTTCCAAGGGTGGATTTTCATCTTCTTTGATGGTTGTTTCTTTCAGCTTCTTGGTAAGATTATCTGCATCTTCATCTTCACTACTACTATCCTTTCTCAAGGAAGGGTTAGATTCATCAAATATAACATGCACAGTTTGTTCAATTAATAAACTCCTTTTATTAAAAACTCTATAGCCTTTAGGTTTAGAAGTGTACCCCATAAAGATGCCCTCATCAGATGTAGGATCCAACTTACCTATGTCTCTCTTACCATTGTTGTGAATGAAGCATGTGCATCCAAATGTTCTGAGATGGCTGAACTTGGGCTTCTTTTGCTTGTACAGCTCATATGCAGTCTTCTTCAGAATTGACCTGATCATGACTCTATTTATAATGTAACAGGTTGTATTTATGGCTTCTGCCTAGAAATATCTTGGAAGGTTGTGCTCAGATAGCATAGTCCTGGCCATATCTAACAAAGTTCTATTTTTCCTCTCAGCTACTCCATTTTGCTGTGATATTCTTGGTGCTGAGAAATTATGTTCAATTCCCAGATCATCACAAAATTCTGTAAATATGTCTTTTTGAAACTCTCCTCCATGATCTGAACGGATACTGATGATGTTGTACTTCTTATCTTTCTGAACAAGTTTTCTGAACTTCACAAAACTCTCAAATGTGTCATCTTTATGCTCAGAAATGATACCCATGTAAATCTTGAATAATCATGAACTATAACAAATCCAAAGTTTTTTCCTCCTAGGCTAGTAGTTCTCATTGGTCCAAACAAGTCCATATGAAGCAGTTCTAATGGTTTGGTGGTAGTGACTACTGTCTTGGATTTGAAGGAGGATCTTACACGCTTTCTTTTTGCACACGGTTCACAAATGCTGTCTAGTCTTGAGTTTATCTTTGGTTGACCTTCCACTGGATCATGTTTGATGAGTTTTCTTCTTCCATCCAAGCTGCAGTGACCTAACCTTCTGTGCCACAGTTCAGCATTCTGCTCTTTACTTGCTGCTAGATAAATGTCTTGTTCCTTCAACTCTTCTAGATGCACTACATATAAATTATTTTCTCTGCTGGCTTCAAAGATAGTTGCACCATCCTTGATGATCAGACACTTAGATTCCTGAAACTTGATCTGGTGACCCTTGTCGCGCAGCTGACTGATGCTGATTAGATTGTGCTTGAGTCCTTTGACGCATAGAACATCTTCTATCAGGATTCTATCTTGGCTTCCAATGGATCCGCAACCAATTACTGACCATTTTCCATTATCACCATAGGTTACTGTACCTTCTTCATTTTTGATATGTGAGAATAGTTTCTTATTACCTGTCATATGCCTTGAGCACCCGCTGTCCAGGTACCACTTTGATGCTCTAAGGCTTCCCTGCAATAAATCAATGAGATTTAGGTACCCAAGTTCTTTTGGGTCCTGGTTGGTTAGCTTCTTCACAATTTCTTTTCAGAATCCATTTTAAGTGTTTGGTTGTACAGGTTATTTTAGTGTGACCTAATTTATTACAATGAGTACAACAAGGGATATTATTTATTATCATGTTTGGTTTATGGTTCTTATTGTTATTTGATTTATAGTTAGGATTTTGTTCAGCTATGAATTTTGGAGTTGGATAAATTTTAGGATGAATGACAGTTTCTTCATTATCTGGTGGAGTATATCTTAAGCCATACTTTTTCTTACCTGATCTTCTTGCTCCTTTTAATATTAAGGAATATTTTCCATTTGTGAATTTTTCAATTGTGGCTGTTAAATATTCATTATCTTTTGTTAGAGTGTCAATTTCACTTTTAAGTTTGCTTGTGGTTTCTTAATTTTCTAAGTTTGATATCTTTTCATTTTTAGTCTTTATATCTTCGCATAGCAGTTCATTTCTTCTTTTCAGTTCAAAAATTTATTTTTCAAGACATACATAATTTTTCTTAGTTGTTTTTAAAAGTTTACAAACATCTTTATATTTACTATATAATTCATTAAAAGCATCTCCTAAACTATCTGAATCTGATCCATTGCAAGATGTAAAGGATGAGTCAGAGGTTACCTTATCATCAATATTTGTCATGAAGGCCAGGTTGGCCTTTTCTTCTTCTTCTTCGCTGGAGCTTGACTCACTGTTTGAGTCACTTTTGTTGTTCCATGCAGCAGCCATGGCTTTCTTCTTCTACTTTTTGAATTTCTTCATGTTGTCCTTCTTCTTAAACTCTGTCTTCTTTAGTTTTGGACACTCAGCCTTGATGTGTCCAGGCTTCTTGCTCTCGTAGCATATTGGTTCAGATCTCTTGACTTCTTTGCCTTCAGATCTTTTGAAGTCTCTTCCTTTCTTAAAATACCTTCTTCCTGACTGGTATTTCTTCTTAGCTAGTATGCGCCGCAATCTTCTGGAGTGGAATGCTTCTTCATCTTCACTGCTCTCATTACTTTTATCACTTTCAGTTTCGCCATCAGAAGTGTCTTTTGTGGCCTTGAGAGCATTGTTGTGCTTCTTCTTGCTAGAGGATTCTCCCAGCCTTTCCATATTTATCTCATGAGCCATTAACAACTCGATGAGTTTTTCAAGTGACATTCTTCTAAGATCATTAGCTTCTTCTATTGTTGTTACCTTTGGAGTCCAAGAAGTTGGTAGGGATCTTAGTATTTTTCTTACCATGTCTCAAATTTCATAAGTCTTTCCAAGCCCAGCCAGGCCATTGGTGATGTCTGTGAATCGACTGTACATTTGCGAGATGGACTATCTAGACTGCATTTGAAATCTTTCATATTGAGCTACCAAAGTATCTATTCTTGTTTCCTTTACCTTGTCAATTCCTTCATATGTGAGCCTTACATTTTCCCACATCTCCATAGCTGACTTATAAGCTAATATCCTGTTGAATTCTTTCTTACTCAGTGAACAACACGGTATACTTTTAGCTTTGCTATTTTGAGATAGTTTCTTCTTATCTTCGTCTATCCATTTGTCTTTACTGTTGGTTACCAAGAGGTCTCCTTCTTCGACAATTGACCAAAGCTAGAAATTGAGACCTTGAAGGAAGAATTCCATCTGTGTCTTCTAGTAGTTGTAATCTTCACCGTCGAATAAAGGAGGTTTGTTAACGGACTGACCTTCTGCATGACCTTGAGCTACCATTTATCTTTGCTCTTCAGATCGTGAGATCTACTTACTAGAAGAAACTTGGCTCTGATACCACTTGTTGCCCAGATAGCAAGCCCAGAGGGGGGTGATTGGATTGCTAAAAAATCTTTTAGAGTAATTCCTATAAATAAAT
This sequence comes from Colocasia esculenta, assembly GCA_014218235.1. Taxonomy (NCBI): domain Eukaryota; kingdom Viridiplantae; phylum Streptophyta; class Magnoliopsida; order Alismatales; family Araceae; genus Colocasia; species Colocasia esculenta. The sequence goes on from CM024761.1 coordinate 15,430,357, forward strand.
CGCTTGACAGAGAACACTAAGTTCGATAGTTAGATTTAGTGTTAAATAAAGACAAAGAGAGCAAACACATAGACAATAGGAAATTTTATCCTGGTTCGGATCTCCTATCAAAAGGAGTCCTACGTCCAGTCCCCAAGCAACACCTTGGGATTTCACTAAGCAAGGGTACAGTCCCCCTTAAGGACACTTACACATCCAGCAACAGCTGGCCTTCTCTTCTCAACCCCCGAAGAGGAACTAAAGCACCTGATGCACAGGTCTTCCTTCTTGCCGAAAGGAACAACGACCCACTCAAACAAGTCTTCTCTTCACACCCGAAGAGGAACACTAACAGAAAATGAGTAAGAGGGGATGGCCTCTAGACCAAGCTAATACAAACCACTTGATCTGAGACAAAGTCTGAGATACAAAGAATATCAACAAAGAACTCTCTCTCAGATCTACTTAGGCTCTCAAAGGCTAAGCAGTTTGCTATGGAGAGCTAAGAGCTACGCAGGGTTTGAATGAATAAGCGAGCTCTTATTTCTTTCTAAGATCTTCCTAAATGCAAGCTTGAAAGGTTCATTAGAAAAAGATGTTGTTGCATGGAGTCACCAGTCTTCTATTTATCTTCTTTGAAATAATTTGACCGTTGAAGTATTTGTTGTCTCACATCTTCATGCACGTTGGAGTGAATGGTCCGAAGTGTGGAGCAAGAAGACCTGCAGCCATTAATGATGGGGAAGTCATTCACATACAAAGGAAGATTGTCTGAATCTTTTAGCTTCTCTCAGGTTGACAGGTCCATCTTTGTAACATGTGTTTCTACCAGAAACCCTGCACACAATAAACGCTGACACATAGACAACTTATCTTTGTCTAAACTGTCAGTCAACATTAGTAGTCGTGCTATATGAGGAAACACCAAAAGGGTAATGCCATTTTATCATCACATAAAGTGTGATTTTATGTGACACAAATGAGATAAGCAAGGATATATCGTGCATAGATTTGTTCCATCATAATAAATGTCGAAGACTACAGGATATAGCATGATAGGCGGGAAGATTTGAAATCCACAAAGACTTGAAAATGTATTTAAATATCATGTGGAATGAATACTTAAAAAGGAATTTAAATTAGAATATTCAATAACTGTCAAAAACATAATCTTTAATAGAGAGTTGATATATGATGACAGTCTGTATACAGAGAGAGTCGATGTTGATATCAAAACGATGATATAATCATAAAACATGTGAAAATGTAATCCATGTTGAAACCAAGTCGATGTGAACATAATCCATGAATGAAATTGATGTTTTGTACAAAGTCGTTGTTTAACAGAAGTCGTTGTTGTACTGAAATTGATGTTTGAAACGAAGTCGTTGTTCAAGTAAAGTCGTTGTTTCACATGAAGTCGATGTTCTACTGAAATTGATGTTTAAGTGAAGTCATTGTAGAGACGAAATTGTTGTTTCACATGAAGTCGATGTTCTACTGAAATCGATGTTTAAGTGAAATCGTTGTAGACATAAAGTCGTCATTTCATATGAAGTCGTTGTTCTACCGAAATCGATGTTTAAGTGAAATGAAGTCGATGTAGCAACAAAATCGATGTAGCAACCAAATCAATGTTTAAGTAAAATGAAGTCGATGTAGCAACCAAATCGTTGTTTAAGTGAGGTGAAATTGTTGTAGTAATGAAATCGATGTTTAAGTGAAGTGAAGTCATTGTAGCAATGAAATCGATGTTTAAGTGAGGCGAAATCGTTGTAGCAACCAAATCTATATTTAAGTGAAGCGAAATCATTGTAGCAACGAAATCGGTGTTTAAGTGAAGCGAAGTCGTTGTAGCAACAAAATCGATGTTCTGACTATGAAGTCGTTGTAAGACAGGAATCGTTGTTTTGCTTATGAAGTCAATGCTAGAATGAAATCGATATTTTACTAAGGAAGTCGTTGTTTAAGTGAAACCGATGTCAAGATGAAATCAATGTTCTTCTAAAGAAATCGTTGTGAGCTATTATATGGAAGTCGATGTAGACTTAGACAAAATATATGCAATAAGCTTCAAATGATAGCGAGTGAAGATAACTTATAGATTTTGATTGAATTACTACCTGGATAAACTTCAGAAAATGTTTGTTAGATAATACTTTTCTGGGTTTTGTTAATCATAAAAAATACATATAATTAATAATAAATTATATGGAGATGGACTGATCATCAGAAACACATTCCGATTGTAGCTCCATGTCTGCCGTCGTGGACAATGAGAGGCAATGGAGACTACTCAAACACAACCACTCTTGTAGCTAGGCTGCAATCCCATGCCTAACTATGTTTGTAGTGCCCTAGAATTTTTATTGAATCATATAATGAAATTGTGTATGTATTTCTGCTTTTAGTTGCATGTTATTCTGTGTTGATATTAGCGTCAAGATCTTCTGACGTTGACTGATGTTAGTGGCATGATCATTTGCCGTTTACTTCTTGTTAACGACAGCTTCTTGTGTCGTTTATTATTTTCTAGAATAATGGATTTTTCGGGCAAGAATGTTGACGACTAAATCGATTGACGTCTACATCATGGCTGACGGCAACTTAGGTTGACGTTATACTGATTGCCTGTTTTTGATGGTACCGTTCCGGGGGAGAGAAATCGGTCGTTTCCAAAAGCATTTAATAGGTAGATTTGTGCGTTTCTGATCCAATGGTTAGGATTAAGGCTTAGGCAATTCGTAGGGATCTTTACTAGACCCAGATTTAGCATTTAGGAGAGGCTTTTCGCACTGGTTGGGAAGAGAGAAAGGAGGGCCGAGAGAAAGGGGTTGTAGAGCTTGTTCGTGCAGCCTGAAGCTTTCTGAACCAAGAAGGATCATCCAACATCGAGATCAGGGGCTTCTCCAAGCGGGGGAGCTGTGCTAGAAGCGGTTTCTGAGCGATAGAAGTCATGGAGGAGGACTGCCTTACTGCCAAGGCGGGCTTCTTCGGATCTCTTTTCGTCACTCTAGAAGGAGGGTTAGAGGCAAGTGACATGGGGGATCGGTTTAAGATAGTTTAATCTTTAGTTTTATTATTTTTACAGATTTTTAAACCATCAAAATAACGTGCGGGAAAGGGTATAAGTTCTGTCATTTTATGTGAAGTTTCTGTGTTTTCTGGACGTATGAACTTGAAGTCCATATCGACTGCCGCTTAGTTTTTGTAAACGACAGCATCGACCGCCGTTTATTTCTTGTAAACGACTAAGTTTCGGACGTCTACTATATGTTAATGGCGCTACGTGCCGTCGTCTACTGATATTAACGACGTGATATGTGGCCGTTGACTTAGTATAAACGCCACATATTTGGCCGTTGAGTTTATCAGTGTTGTAAATTTATGAAATCTGATTATATTTACTTAACTATGATTCATGCATGTATGAAATTTCAGCCAGGTTATATTTTGTGTGTTTCAGTGCTGTTATACTATGGACATGACATTACAAAGATGAATAGGCTGTGTATATATGTATGGTTGTTCCCTTGGATTTTTAATTGAATTAGCAAAAGAAATATGAAAAGATGCAAACATGATCCATGTTGTATTGTTGAAATTGAAGACTGTACTACTGTTACTTGGAGCTACAGACCTACTGTATTCGATTCTTTTATATAAATTATATGATTTAATCACTATTATATCATGTTAAGTAGTTCATATTTACAAAGCATAATCACGAAAAATGTTTACAGAACTCAAAAAATTATGAAATTTTGCATGTACGTGGTATGATCTGAATCAGATTTATTGCAAAATTTCGGGATTTTTAGATCATTGTACATATTGTTATAATTTTCTGAATGGCAGAATGCAAATAGAATTTAAATAAACATGAGAGTATATGTGCATGAATGGATGTGATATAAGTAGTACCATGATAGGTTTCTATTATACAGTAAAGTTTAATTTTAGAACTGAGAAATGCATGCTATACGATATTTCATTATCATCTTGATATGTTATGCATGAATGTATGAAAGCATGACAGAATTGTATGAGAATGTAGATTGTATGATTGCATACATGTTATTTGAAATGAATTGGCCAATAAGACATTGCCATGATAGAGATAACTACAAGGAACTACACCATAGAATTCCCCTATGGTAATGATTCACCTACATGAAATGACCTACATGAATCCGTGGGCAACGGATTGAAATCCTGGAGGTAGACACGTTCTACTGGTTAAGGTGGGAAGGACTTTCCCCAGTATTGCGCAATAACCTAGACTTCATCACTGTTTTGCCTAGGTGATAAGTGAATGACTACATGCTACATGATCTCTATTCATAGTCTGGGCTATGTCTTGGCAACTACAAGAACTACATGAACCACATGTCACTTGTTATATGAACTACATGAACTACATGTCTACATGATGAATGACTACATGATCTACATGTTATATGCCATATGATCTAAATGTCAACTTGTTATATGAACCACATGCTACATGTTAAATTGACTACTTGCTACATGAGGACAAATTACATGTTATATGATGTACATTAGAGATTTACTTGAAATTTGTTTACATGCTACATGACATTGAACATATGTCTTAAGAAATTGATTACATGATATGCCATAGGTACATGTTTAGTTCAAATGTTACATTATGAGATATAAACTATATGTTACATGAAATATTTTGTTTCCATTATAAATAACCACGTTACGCAAAGAATGATTGCCAAATGACTTAGAACATGTGAATAGGAAGAGTTATATGATATCAAGGATGTGGTAGGAATATGTTGTCATGTTTTAAAACCTAGTATATGTTATATCTTGAACTGTCTTTCATGTGACTTGCTGGGTCTTGTAGACTCATATTTGATTAACATTTCACGAGAAACAGAGGATACCCAGGAGTTAGTGTACACTGACTCAGAGCGTGAGGACGTGGAGACAGTGATTTGTTGAGAGTTTGAGAGACTATGTATGTGAGGAAAATATGTACCTTTGGATTTTATGCATTTTGGACTTATGGATTGTAATAAATTGGACTATTGCTTTCTTTCCTTTATGCTTTAGACTAAATATTTGAATATGATGTTGATTGAAAATTTGGTTCCATGTTCCGTTGAAATTGGTTGGAATTAAATTGTCATTTATGTATATCTCAATCTGTACAGTCTATTGTTGGATATTTTTCCATTGTAATACCTCTATTGGATTCAATGTGAGTTGGAATAACTGTACTGGGTCCAAGAGGGGTGTTACAATGTTATTTGGATTTTTGGGAGCAAAGAGCGAGGCAAGTGAGAAGTATACAAGAGACTAGTTAGAGACCCACAAGTCTACGTAGCATCCACTTCCCCAACCATGAATACTTAAGATAGACAGACACAAGATAGTATTCTAGGCCATCTTTTCTCTACCCTGGATGAGGGCACACACTAGGGGAGTCCAGAGAGACAACTCCAAACACTAACAGTTCACATAGCACCAGGACTAATCTCATCAGCACATATAGTAAAAGGTACACACAAGACCAGGGCTTCTAGCTAGTGGACAGTCCAAGGTAAATAGTCAATATTCCTATAAACCAACTGAATGTAAAACTATCATAGAAACATATTTTGAGTAGTCATCTTAGCCTTATTAAAAAAGCTCCATTCATTGCCTACACAAAACTTAGATGCACCTACAATAGTGCGTATGATTAGAATCGTGTCACCCAAGACATGCACGACTAGGAAAGCCTAGTCGCACGTTAGGGTCTAGGCATATTTACAAACACGCAACTATGAACCCACACATTCTATCACAATGAACCAAAACTTCTTGTAAAGCCTAAAAAACCCTTTTTCAAGCTACACAAATCACATGCAATCGACTGTACATGATAGAGGAACTCTATAGGAGTCTAGGCATTGTAGGAATTTGAGAATTAAACTCTAAAACATGATTTCCATCATATTTGATGCCTTTTAACAACAATTAAAACATGTAAGGTAGGATAACATAATGTAGCATGCTTGTAAGCTCAAAAACTCATCACAAAATACCCATGCATATATGCTCAAATAGTGAAGATCTTCCAAGAATCCAATGAAAACATGAAAATCACCCTATCAACTTGAAGAACCAACCCCTTAAAGGGTCTTCTAGCTCCTAAGCCAGCTCCACCACAAGAAATTCACCTCCAATCTCCTCCAAAATCACCCAAGAACACCTAGAACACTGATGGAGACCTTTGGGGACATCTGGTTGGAACTGAGAGGGGAACCTCTCAACTCTTTTGGAACCCCCCCGGCCACCCTTTTTCTTATAAACTTTGGGTTTCATAAATGCATGCATATGCCCAAGCATGAATCTAAACGTGTCATCCCCTCCTTACACGTCTAGAAACTTAAACACCACATGTCGAGAGGGCATGCCACATGTCTAGACACTTGTCAACCTGACTCCCATGTGTCTTGACATGTGATTAAAATATAAATACCCAAATGTGCTACTTATATAATGCGTGACTGCAAACGTGCCACAGGTCACTATTGCAACTTTGAAGTCTAAATACGCTAGTAGAGATAGACACGTTATGAATGCACTGCCCTAGATAGGTGCATTTCAAGTCGCATAATCATTTCATTTTATATTATAAAGAGGATAAAATAAGGTATCATGTTCCATGTGTGGTCATGATAGATTTAAGCCTAAGAGAGGGGACATAGTAGTGATCAAAATGAATCCGATAATGAAGATGTCAATGCTGAATTTGATATATTCCCAGCATCTGAAGATGAAATAGAGAATGTTTGATTTATGATAGATAATTTTACTAGAAATTTTAATATTCTACATCTTTCATTCTTCCACTATTGATAAATATGCATGTATTTTATTACTGTTGCCGCAAGTGCAACCGAGGTCGGCTCAGACCAAGATGACCGCCGAGGTGATCTTGACCGAGGCATGAGCCGAGACGACCAAGCTGAGGAAAGCCCTCCGAGGCCCGCCTAGCCGACGTGAGACATGTGTTTCGAGCTCCCGATCTGACCTGCAAAGCCCACCGAGAGGCCTCGATGGGGAGACACTCCGACGCTCTAGTCAGTCGCTAGCCGAGCAGAATGGCCTAACCTATGGAGTAGAACAACGCACCTGAGTCTATGGAGTGTCTGCCTCTTTTATAGGTACCCGTGTAATCGCATGGGATCTCCATGATTCTTGTCGGATTGTGGTTGTAACCGACATGCCAGATCATCTAGATCGTGGTCTTAATGACCGTAATTACTGGGCGTACGATCCTCTGGCATTGCCTTATTTTCTACTGCATCGGTAGTTATGCGAGCCACGCTTCAGGAATCCTGCGAACACGTTGGGCTCTAGGTCGGCAACGTTCGAGCCAAGTAACCCTCGTCCTTGGTTGAGTTGAGAGAGTTAGCCCCAGGGGTGTAAAGAGCTCGGTCTAGCCGACCTAAGTCATCGGCCTAGACGACGTCTTCATCCAACCCAAGCCATGTAAGGACGTCAGCTTAGGTGTTGGCAATCAACTTGGAGCATCACATGTGTAGCGGAAGTAAAACAAAACAAAAATCAATTTCCATCCATTTACTTGATCGGGCTATGATGTATGTGCATGTAAACATACATACAAACAAGGCATGACACCATCTCACCAAGGGGATATCATATATATATCCCCTGAAGCGTAGAACTAGTCCTTGGTTAGAAGGAGCTCTCGCGATACTCCCTCTAGCGGTATCCACACAAAGGATGATCGGCGATGATGATGACTCCTCCTTCGCCGGTGGTGCCACTCCTCCACATTGTGCAATGCCACACAACAGCCAACAGTAGCAAGTCGCAGCAACAATAAAAGGGGGCGACCCTCCTAGTTCTCCTCTTGCCTAGGGAGAGCACTGGAGGGAGAGATGGGAAGGAGGATGAAGAAGGTGGCTTCTCCTCTCAAGATCTAACCTATGAACTTTAAGGAGGACCCAGTCTATTTATAGAGAGCCTATGAGACAGCTTAGTAGGGACACCTCATCCTGTCATGATGACAAAGGACACCTCGCAGAGACATCTCGTCAAGTTATCATGATAAGGGACACGTTAGCAGGGACTCCTCATCCTGTCATAATGACAAGGGACACATTGCAAGGACACCACATCCTGTCATGATGACAAGGGACACCTTGTAGGGATACCTTGTCAAGTTATCATGACAAGGGACATCTCGCAGGGACACCTCATCCTATCATGATGACAAGAGAGACACTTTGCAGGGACACCTCGTCAAGTAATCATGACAAGGGACACCTCACAGGGACACCACATCCTATCATGATGACAAGAGGGACACCTTGTAGGGACACCTCGTCAAGTAATCATGACAAGGGACACCTCATAGGTACAAGTGTCACACACTTGTTAATATGCAATGATTATAATCATTACAAGGGGTTAAGGTGGCATAATGAGGTGGCTAATCCATAAATGCTCCTTTTTAATGGATCCTGATCTAGGCTTATTGGGTCTTACATAATAGATCCATAATGGGTTAAATAAGGCTTATTGGATAACTTTTATCCAATCCTCTATTCATCAGGTTATCCACCTTATGTGTGTGACCCTCTAGGCCCAATATCGAGCTGGCCGTGAGTTGCACCCGTCAGATCTTCTTTTGACTTAGTGAATTATTATCTCCATAATAATTTACTTAACTCATCGATTATGAACATACTAGGCCACTATGCCATAATCCCCAGACAATACGAGTGATCAAATCCATTGGACCTATCTGCCCACAGTTACCGTGTATTTATAATCCCTCATCCATCTATTATTCTAGAGACCGTATATTAGACAGTGTTGTCAAGCCTATATGGAATCTGTTAAAGTCAAACTCCTATCAGAGTCTCCCGGAGAACTTCTTCTCTCTAAATCCAATCGACCCTATCTAGAGATTTGCCTGAGTAAGATAATATGGGATATTGCTCTCATTATACCGAGAGTGGATGATCCTCTATTGACACATAATTGCCTTCGTAGGGTTGACTACCATTCCTAATGACTGACTATACTAGACCTGGAGCATCCAGACCTATAAATCCAATATCAAATAATGGAGTACTAAAACAAGACATCTTTGGTGTCTCAAGTATAAGGACTAGTTACACAACTGTGACTACAGAATCACTATCTGACAATCAAGTATCAATAACCATACAACATTCTGAGAATGGATCATTCAGTGAACTCATTCTCCAATGAGCACCAACACCATATCCCCAGTGTTTCAACACAAACAGCTATGAGACTAGCTACCTCCATCACATGGATGAGTATATGGCACACCGGTCTATCCGGTCATCTTAATATCCTTCTTGATTAACCTATGACTAGGAATATTTAGGATCCGTGTTTAAAGAGAATCAACCTCATTACCATGATCTCATCATTATCCAATTCCAATTGCACAGACCCATAGATATCACAGTATACATACGTATGGAATATATAGTGAGAAAATATCATTATAATATTAGTAAAAGAGATTGTGCATAATTACAAGTGCTATCACTCAAGTGAATTGGCTTGCAGGTCACCTATAACTAGCATTAGGCACTCTGGAAGGTCGGTCGAGCCGAGGATTCAGCCGACCTGTGGGAAACTCTTAGTATCAATTACTACTTGAAGATATGGTTTGAGGGTGACGTGCGACTTCTTCAGGTGGGAGGGGAGAGGGTAGTGGGAGGAGATCTACTTCCTTTTCTACACCTCCACCACCGACAAGAGGTATGTATACTTTGATTTGTATGCATTGTAGTATTTATTTAATATAATTCTTTATGTCATTGTGGTATCTTATTTTTATCTTTAGAGGACCCACGACCTTTGCACCTCTACCACCGGCAAGAGGTATATATGTCATGATTTATATGCATCGCAATATTTGTTTAATATAATTCTTTATGTCATTGTGGTATCTTATTTCTATCCATACAGGACCCATGACCTCTGCATCTCTACCACCGACAATAGGTGTGTATACTTTGATTTCTATGTATTGCGGTATTTATTTAATATAATTCTTTATGTCATTGTGGTATCTTATTTCTATCCTTACAGGACCCACGACTTCTGCACCTCCACCACTGGCAAGAGGTATATATGTTATAATTTGTATGCATTGTAGTATTTATTTAATATAATTCTTTATGTCATTGCGGTATAGGACCAACGACCTCTGCATCTCCATCATAGATGGCGAGTGGATCTACACCTCCTCCATCAGAGCCAGGTATGTTCATTCACATTTATAGGTATATTTTTGATAGTTTGCTTTATTTATGCTAATTAATTCGTAAGGTTCATGTTGATGACGAGATGAGTCATCATGAGGGGGAGGGCAGTTATGGTGAGACGATGCAGGCAATGTGGATAAATGAAGGGCATGTAATGCACTATTTTTGTTATCTATTTGTCACTGTGGTATTAATATTTTCAATTTTAGGAATAAAATAGAACCAGCCCAAGCATCATAATTTATTACAAAGACAATTCAAGCACACTTTCCTGGCCCTATCCATCGATTTTCTGATTTTTCGATGGATGTTCAGGATTTATTGTATGATATGTTCAATGTATGTGAATTATTTTATCAATGATAGTCTCTTTCAATTTTTAGTTTAGTACACTAATTATTATGTAGTTTATTATTATTTTTTTAATATGTAGAGGAATCATCGATTCACAGAGCATTCAGATGAGTCACGTGCCAGATCTGCATGGACAACCAGTGCAATGGCGAATTTTAAGCATCTTTTGTATAATGTTTGAAGAAATATAGAAAGAGTTTGTGCAAGCATAGATACAAACCAGTGCTAGGTGGAAGGAGCACAGACTTGCTTGGATGAGAAAAGAGTATTGGGTGGGGTTGTGTTGGATATGGTGGGGGGGGGGGGGGGAGAGAAATGGGTTGGAAATTCCCCCGAAGCAAAGATAAATAGAGCCGCACATCCCGAGGCAAATGTACATATGGGTGGCTCTATAGAAATGGGTTGGAAATTCCCCCCAAGCAAAGATAAACAGAACCGCACATCCGAGGCAAATGTACATATGGGTGGCTCTATCTCTTTTGCAACGCATAAAGTGCGAATCATAAGTTCACTTCTAGATTCTTTAAATTTGTAAATCTAATAATAAACTATAATTTATTTGAAAAATAGGAAACACAGCTCAAGTGGCCACCTTAATTTCAAGAACTTTTTTATCAAACTCATAAGAAGAAAGAGACAGATGATTACACTAGTGAGAAAGCTCGGGAGGTAGAGATAAGTTTATAGGCAAATAGTTTTCATTTAAAAGCATAATGTATAATTAAGAATAATTTGTTTTGTTTTGTTTTTTTTCCTGGAGTCATATAGTAGAGGAATGGAAGAGAGGTACAGGGACGATAGTCAGCGTCCAGAATTGGATCCTGACATTTAGGTTGCAGCATTTGGGGCACCCAAGAAAGGTCATGTGTATGGTTTTGGACATAGTTTAGGCACGGCCAGGGTGATATCCTATGATCGAGCTTTGTCTCACATGCGACCTCCACGTTTACCACACCTGCAGCTCCATGTGGTTCTTCTAGTGCTGCCCCGACCATGACTCCCACCCAATTTAGGGAGATCGTCAACGAGACCATCTCTCAGAACATCTCACATATCATGTCTCATACTGTCTCCCAAATACTCGCACAACTGGGGTTTCTTGGTGATAGAGCACCTCCTACACAACAATCTCAGATGAGCATTTGATTGATTTTTTATCTGTCAACTCTAAACATCATCTTATAAAATGCAAGAATTTGGGAAGGTCTAAGACTAAAAATACTTGTATGATCGGTCTGTTGATTGTTCCACTACGACTTGGGGGTGAAAGTAATCCGTAGAAGCTGATGGAGTCCATATTAGATTCTAGATTTGAGCTCAATGCTCAATTTTATATATTTTTTAGAAGAATTTAGTTTAAAGTCAATAAACATGGGTTAGAGAGGGTCAAAATTGAAAATAGAGTTAGGATTAATCTGTTAATGATTCCAATACGACTAGGAAGTTAAGTGTGACTTGTAGAAACTGACGGATTCCAAATTGGACTCCCGATTTGAACTGGGCACTCAATTTCTCATTCTAGTTTGGTTCAAAATCTGTGAACTTAAGTTTAAGGGTCCAAAATTTAAAATATAGGTCTAATCAGTCTATCAATTGTTCCATCACGACTTGGGTGGTGGAAGTAATTCGTAGAAATTGATGGAGTCTAAATTGGACTCCAAGTTTGAGCTCGATGCTCAAATTTACATTTTCATAGAAAAACATAGTTTAAAGTCAATAAACACAAGCTTAAGAGGGTTAAAATTGAAAAATAAGTTCGATTAATTTGTTAATGATTCCAATTCCAACACGGCTAGAAATGTGAGAGTGACTTGTAGAAACTAACAGATTCCAAATTGGACTTCTGATTTGAACTGGGCACTAAATTTCTCATTCTCTTTACTAGTTTGGTTCAAAATATGTGAACTTGGGTTTGAGACTCCAAACTTTAAAATATAGATCCAATCAGTTATTGATTGTTCCAACATGACTTAAGTGGTGGAAGTAACCCGTAGAAATTGATGGAGTCCAAATTGGACTCTAGGTTGGAGCTCGATGCTCAAATTTATATTTTTTTTGAATAACTTAGTTTAAATTCAATAAACACAGGTTTAAGAAAGTCAAAATTGAAAATGTAGGTTCGATTAATCTATCAATGATTATAACACAAGCGGGAAGGTGAGAGTGACGTGTAGAAACTGACAGAGTTCAAATTGGACTCCTAGTTTGAGTAAAACGATCAAACTGTCGTTTGTCAAATTAAAGTAAGTGAAAAAATCTTACTTTCAATTTTAAAAGAAAAATAGTTATTTATTTAGTATTTGATTTAAATTTTTTATAAATGATATACAGGATCATCCATCACGAGGCGTTGGAGGAGATGATGACCAGGACGATACATACGCAGAGGATTTGTGATTTTGTGATAGATGTGTATTGTGATTTGTGTGATGGATGTTGTGATTTAGGTAATGCATGTGTGATGAAATTGTTTAGATACTTTTAGTGATTTGTGTGATGGGTGTATTGCGGTTTATGATTATTGTCATTATCAGGTGATTTATTGTCATTTATATTTAGTTATAAAAAATATGCTGATTTTAGCGATCGATTAGCAACCGATGTAATCGGTCTCTAATTGGTCTCTATTAAGCGACAATTATAGCGACCGAATACTCGGTCACTATTGTAATCGGCTATAGATTTTAGCGACCGATTTTGTGATTGATTTATCGGTCGTACAAAGTTGTGATTGACTTATGATCGTTTGACATCAATCTCAATTAGGCGACTTGTTGCCCAACTAGCAAGCCCAGAGGGGGGGGGGGTGAATGGGATTCTTAAAAATATTGAGTACCTTAAACCTGTTCACAAAGAGTTTAACAAAACACACTTTGATGGGTGTTAGTGTTAGTAAAGAAAGATAGTAAACGCAAAACAAGCACACAGACAACACAAGGAATTATCCTGATTCGGACCTCCTCTCCACAGAGTCCTACATCCAGTCCCTGACTAACAACTCAGGATTCCACTACCCAAGGGTACTGTCCCCCTTATGGACACTTACACAACCAGCCGCAATTGGTCTTCTCTTCACAATCCGAAGAGGAAATTACAACACCCTGGAACCCACCAGGTCTTCTTCTTCTCTTTCCCGGGCAAGAAGGTAGCCCACTTCTTTTACAGGCTCAGAAGCAACCTCCTGGTACAAACCCCAGTACGGTTCTACACTCAGCTTCCCAGCTGATCTTCCTTCTACCTGAAGGGAACAAATACAAGAAAAGAGCTAATGAAAACAAGCCCCTATCAAGCTTAAACAATGCTGGATCTGAAGCTAAGACTGAGAGTAGAATGGTCTACAAGACATGAACTCTCTCAGTACTAAAGGCTCTCTCAAGGATCTACACTGAACTCAGAGAGTAAGAGCTAGGACAAATGAGGGTGAGAACTATGCTCTTCAGAATGCTCGCAGAGGGCTTGAAAGATTGTCGTGAGCACTGTAATTGTGAGTGTTTTCTATATTTGATTTGGAGCTTCAGTCTTCTATTTATATCTTCAATTTGAAAATTGAACGTTGAAGTGTCCATTGTCTCTAAGCTCTGGTATACGTTAGACTGCATGGTCCTGTAGAGCTTCCCGTTCAACGGTCTTTAGCCTTCCATGCACGTAAAGAGAGATAATCTTCAGAGATATCCTTTGGCTTTTATTGTGTCTAACGTTGTATGAGAAGTGCTGTCAGAGACCTGCATGCATTAAATGTTAAACAATAGACAGCTAGACTGTCTCTTGTTACCAGTCAACGTTAGAATGAATATTCACCAAAATAGAAGTGTCATTTTGCTCTTCTAAAAAATGCTTACAGGATACGTATGGAAATAGAAGATATCGTTTGCATGCACTGTAGTGATACGTTCAGTCATAATAAATGCATGGTTGTTAAAAGTATATACGTGAAGACTTTGACTTTTCAACGAATCTCAGAAATGAGTTCAAATATCAAGATGTTGTATTCCATGAAATTGTTATATGCATGACTTACGAAATCGTTATGCAAAGGAGACGTTATCCATCTAAATCGTTATGCACTCATAAGCAAACCGATGCACATGCAAATCGTTATGCATTAATAACAAATCGTTGTAGAGACAAATCGTTATGATATTATCAGCAAGTCGTTATGAGTAAGTTGTCAGAGACAAAATGATGTGAGCAAATCGTTGTTTGCTGTATTCGTTACGGCAACTAAGTCGTTATGTAACTAAACGAATCGTTACAATGACAGAGTCGTTGTGCAACTTATCGAATCGTTACAAGGATCAAATCGTTATGAGACTTAACGAGTCGTTGTGAAGTCGAAATCATTGTGAGTGCAAATCGTTGTTCTCACTTAAGAAATCGTTGTGAGAGCAAATCGTTGTTCTCACTTAAGAAATCGATGTGAGAGCAAATCGTTGTTCTCATTTAAGAAATCGATACGATAACCAAATCATTGTGACAACAAATCGTTGTTCTCACTTAAGAAATCGATGTGAGAGCAAATCGTTGTTCTCACTTAAGAAATCGATACGATAACCAAATCGTTGTGAGAGCAAATCGTTATTCTCACTTAAGAAATCGACGCAAAGACCAAATCGTTGTGAATCAAGTCGATGTGATCTCTAAGCGAATCGTTATGAGAGGCAAATCGTTGCGATCTCTTAGCGAATCATTATGAGAAGCAAATCGTTGCGATCTCTTAACAAATCGTTATGAGAGGCAAATCGTTGTGATCTCTTAACAAATCATTATGAGAGGCAAATCGTTGCGATCTCTTAGCGAATCGTTATGAGATAGACTGCAATAGAATAGCAATGACTTATGAAATCATTATAGAACCAAAATCGATGTGAATGAGGAAATCATTATGATTCTAAGGAAGTCGTTATAACAACTAGAGAATCGATGTGTACTTAGAAAATTTCATGCTTTGAACTTACATTGCTATAGAGTAAATACTACTTACCCATTTAGCTTGTTATTCCTTGTTTCATTTCCTGTGCTCAAATCTCATAGAAAATATGTTAGAATCACCAAAATAAATATGTAATTACTTTAAATTACATGTGGATAAACTGATCACCAATCTCCCCTTTTTTGGTGATGACAAAACTTAATAATAAGCATAGATGATCTGAAAAGAATCTAAACGAAATTGCGAAAATATAATATATTTCAGAAGTACTATATTTCTCCCCCTTTTTGTCATTAAGCAAAAAGATATAAGAGTGAGACAAAGAGGAGAGATAAAATAGAGAGAAGTGCAAAGAGCTTTTCTATGTATCTTGGGAGGTTACAGAAAGGTAGAAGGCAGGAGAAAGAAGGGAGGCATGCCGCTGAATAATGCGCAAGGCCTTGATTTCCTACTCCTTAAAATAGATCTGGAAAACCCTAGAAGCAATAGAGTAGGATGGCCCCATGTCTGGAAGCATCCTCTTGATGTGAAGTTGGCACTGATCTTCTAGAAAATCAGCATATTCTTCTCTTCCAAGAGATTGTTTGAAGAAGAAGAAGGATCCAAAGCTGGCAAACCGAAGAAATTGGTTGATGCTGACAGGGTAGTGAATCTGATGCTGCAGAAGATCTTTCTTCAAGGCCAAAAATACCTTGTTGAGATATCGAAAATAATTGTACAACTGGAAGTACCTTGCGATCCTTATTTCTTTGAGAATGAAAGGGGCCCAGAGAGCTTGATGGTGAAACACAAACCACTCAGAGAGGGTGAGTGGGTGATCCCGGGGAGGAGTGCTATCTGACTTGCCAAGAAGATATTTGCTGTAGAGAGCCTTGTGCCCTTTAGCCCACTGATCCTCAGTCTTGAATTCAGCCATTTGGAAGATTTTGAATTGATCGACTTTCGAAAGATGGCAATAGGGAAGGACAGTGTTGAGGTGATCAGTTAAGTTTAGAAGAGGAATATCAAAAGTGGCGGAAAGAATGCACTTTTGGAGATATTCACAATAAATTAGTCTCCTTCGATTTTCAACAGTGAGGGAGTACCAAAGAGGAGGAAACTTAGGATAGGAAGGAAGAGCTAGGGTGGATGAGAGTTTCCTCTTTTTCTGAACAGGACTAGAGGAATCAGTCCTGTGAACATTAGGAACTGCCAGGATTGAGATGAGTGAGGTGCGCTCCAACTCATTCTCATAGCTGTTTAGAAAAGCACTGGCAAGTTGTGGATTTTCAGGAATGAATGTAATAGAAGAGGGTGAAGTAGGAGGATGAAGGAGAGAA
The DNA here is from genome assembly GCA_014218235.1 of Colocasia esculenta. Classification (NCBI taxonomy): domain Eukaryota; kingdom Viridiplantae; phylum Streptophyta; class Magnoliopsida; order Alismatales; family Araceae; genus Colocasia; species Colocasia esculenta. The sequence goes on from CM024761.1 coordinate 15,447,249, forward strand.
CTTGGAGAAAAATTGGTGGATGATCTGGTTGAAGAGGAGCCAGAGGAGGATGATGCTCCAGTTGATGAGGAAATTGGAGGATCTTCACAGACAGGTGAAGGTGGAGAAATGATTTGAGAGATAGTAGGAGATGAGGTGGATTGAGATGGAAAAGGAGTTGGGGAAGAGATGGTGCGAGGCATAGGTTGTTTGAAGGTAATGGGTTCTAGAGGTGTAGTGGATGAGGAGGGTGGTGAAGGAGGGGCTGGTGATGCAAGAGATGAAGACTCATGGGCTTCGGGAGCAGCTGCAGGCTCTTCTACTCTTGGAGACACACCCTCCGAGATCATTGGCCCTGGTGGCCCTGTCACAACCTTAGATGGCCCTGATGGCCTTGCTACATCTTCAGATGGCCCGAATGGCGCTGCTGGTTCTTCTACAATTGGCCCTGATGGCCCTAGATTTTCTTCTGCTGGCCTTGGCCCTGATGGCCCTGCATTTTCCTCTGCTAGCCTTGGCCCTGATGGCCCTGCATTTTCCTCTGCTGGCCTTGGCCCTAATGGCCCTGCACTGCTAACTGGTTCAGTAGGTGAGTGAGCTGGAGGGGTAGAGGTGGATTGCTCCCTCGAAGAGATAAGCTTCTTGACACTGTCAAACTCACCTTTCATCCATTTTCATAATTGCTTGAACATTTTAAAATCATCTCTCAAGTTATGTACCTCAGTGGATAAGGCTCCAATCTCACTTGCTGCTGAGGTCTGGATGATAAGGATAGACTGAATATCAGACTGCAGAGATTCAGCCTTTTAACAATGGGCTTCAACTGAATCTTCAGCATCTTCTCCTTGGGCTTCCTATGAGCTACCATTTTCCTTTCGCTATGTGCCCTTGCAATGGGCTCGTCGAATTCAACATGCTCTTCATTATTCATAGGGACACTTTTGGTGTGCTCCACCTGAGGAGCTGCCTCCTCATCAATAGATTGCACCCCCTCAATAGGAGCATCTTCCACTGTTACCTTTTCATGAGCAACTGCTTGCTCCCCCTGACTGGGAGCTTCCTCCATCACCATTTCTGCAGTGTGGCCTGATGCCATATCTTTTGCTACATGATCATCACTAATTACGGGCTCCTCTAGAGTGCTATGGATGGAGTCCAGTACATCCCTGAGTACTGAGCCTACTCGGGAAGAATGAGGAACAACTTCTGAACATTGCCTAACGGACTCAATCTGCTCAGGCAAGAGATCTGCAATTCTGCTAGCTGATGCATTGACCTGATCATCTGCTGCTACTGCTTCTGGTTCCTCCTGAACTAATGGAATTTGTTCCTGCTGTTCTGGAATACTTGGAACTACTGCTCAAGCTTCCTCTGTTGGTACTGCTACTGCTGATTCCTCTTGAACCATTTGGACTGTTGCTGCTACAGCTGCTTATCCTACCTCTTCTTGGACTTCTTGGGCTTCGCCAATAATGGCCTCACCCTCAGCCACAGAGGTCTTTGACCATACACCATTTACAACTGAAAATCTGCTTTTCCTTAAGTTCCTGCTGCGGATAGCCTGCCCCATCTTCTCAGAAACATCTCCTACCACACTGATGCCATAATGCTGAAATACCTTAGTTAAGAGATGGGCATAGGGTAGAGACACATTCAGCTTACTCTTCTTATCCCATACCTGTGCACTTGCAAATTTCATCCTTTCCATATTGATTTCGACCAAATTGATTTCCTGATTCTGGATGGCCCAGAACATTAAATCTGAGTCTGCTTTGGTTGCATGTTGAAAAAGTAGCACTTCTGGGAACCAAAATTTGACAGACTATAAAATGCAAAAGACGATTAAATGCATTCAACTGGTTGATATCTAGCTTCCCGTCCTTCAAATTGTATTCAGGACCAACAATCCCTAATCCTTTTGCCTGGATATCCACAGTGTGAACTCCACTGTGACCGGAAGTAGTCACACTAAAGATTGATGCTAGTAACTCTCGTGTGACCCTAATCTGAGTTCCCTTGACCATGGAAGTCAAGGTCCCATCTTCTTCTGCCTTCAGACATACATAAAACGCCTTTACTAGGTCAGGATAACTTACTTCTGAGAAGGTAGCCATCTTCGTCCACCCCAATCTGTCCATAGTTGTGACGATGCTACCCATTCCATTTTTCGTAAATCTGCCACATCCACTGCTTTGTGACCGCACAGCTTAGTCTTCACGGTCACAAACCTTTCCCGCTGCTCGGCGGTGAGAAATTCAGCTCCATAGCCCCCTACGCTACCGGATACAACAGAAGAGGCCATGGTTTTGGATGGGAAGAGTTTCTAGAAGACTGGAAAGAGGATTGGAACAGAAACCCTCAAGAAATTTCCGGCGGGAAGGAGTTGGATGCTTTAAAATCTCATAGAGTCGATGCCGAAGTCAATAGGGTATCGCCTCAGGCAATAAGAAAGAGAAAGATGAAGGTGGGAGGTGAATCATTGCCACACAGATTTCGGGATATATGAATAAAGAGACCTTTCGAAATTGGACGCGACATGATGGGAAAAAATGACAAAATGACCAGTTCGATGGAAATAAATTCTTTTAAAAATTACGAACCATCATGGATATTTAAACAAGCAGGCAACATTTGGAATTTTGCTTAAATTCAAGGAGCGAAAAATAATTGATATTCTAAAAAATTTTATTTCTGTTTTATACAGATAATTCTTTCACAATTTACACATGCCTAATTCCCTTCTAAGAGAAGTAAATCTCTCTTCAGGTAAGGCCTTTGTAAAGATATCTACTAACTGATTATTAGTATCAATGAAAGAAATATCTATATTACCATTAGCTACATGATCACGAATAAAATGATATCTAACCTCAATATGCTTAGTCCTTGAATGCTGTACTGGATTCTTGGTTAGATTTATTGCACTGGTGTTGTCGCATAATAAAGGAATTGTCTTGATCTGGAGTCCATAATCCTCAAGTTGTTGCTTAATCCATAGGAGTTGTGTACAACAACTTCCAACAGCTACGTACTCAACTTCTGCTGTAGATAATGCCACTGAATTTTGTTTCTTTGAGGACCACGTGATCAGATATCCTGTAAGAAATTGACAACAACCACTGGTGTTTTTCCTATCTATTTTGCATCCAGCGTAGTCAGCATCAGAGTATCCTACTAAATTAATTTCACATGATTTTAGATACCATAAACTTAAGTCATGGGTTTTTGGTAAATATCTAAAAATTCTTTTGATATTAGTTAAATGAGATTCTTTGGGGTCTGTCTGATACCTAGCACACATGCATACACTAAACAATATGTCTGGTCTACTGACAGTTAAATATAGTAGTGAACCTATCATACCTCTATAGACCTTTTGGTCTACTTTCTTACCATCCTTATCACTATCCATTCTTGTAGATGTGCTCATAGGCGTTGACAGTGGCTTGCTATTTTCGAATCCAAATTTCTTTAGCAACTCCTTGGTGTACTTGGCTTGACAGATGTGAGTTCCTTCCTTTCCTTGTTTGATTTGCAATCCAAGGAAGTAGTTGAGCTCCCTTATCATGCTCATCTCGAATTCTCCCTGTATGAGCTTTTCAAAATACTTGCAAAGGGATTCATCAGTAGAACCAAATATTATATCATTAACATATATTTGAACAAGTAGAATATGTTTGACTTTAGACTTAACAAATAATGTACTATCTACTTGACCTCTAATGAAACCATGGTTTAATAGAAATGTACTTAAATGTTCATACCATGCTCTTGGTGCTTGTTTTAATCCATATAATGCTTTGTGCAACTTAAATACATGATTCGGAAAATCAATGTCATCAAAACTTGGAGGTTGTTCTACATAAACTTCCTCCTTAATAAAACCATTTAGAAAAGCTGATTTAAAATCCATTTGAAATAATTTCAAGTCTAATGCGGATGCATATGCAAGTAGAATCCTAATAGCCTCAAGTCTAGCTACAGGTGCATAGGTTTAATCAAAATCTATGCCTTCCTCTTGGGAATAGCCTTGAGCTACCAATCTGGCCTTGTTTCTTATGATCACACCAGCTTCATCCAATTTATTTCTGAACACCCATTTGGTACCAATCACTGGATGATCTGATGGTCTAGGAACAAGTGACCATACATGGTTTCTCTTGAACTGATTCAGTTCATCTTGCATGGCTAAAATCTAAGATTCATCAGTAAGAGATTCATTGACTGTCCTAGGCTCTATTTGTGAAACAAATGCTAAGTAATCACATGGAATCACATTACCTCTTGTTCTTACCCCTACAGATAGATCACCAATGATATTTTCAAGTGGGTGATCTTTCTTATATCTCCATTCCTTTGGAAGATTTTCTTGTGAAATGTCCCTTTGTTGCAGGTCTTCCAAAGGTGGATCTTCGTTGTCCTCAATTGATGTGTTCTTTAGTTTCTTGGACAATTCATCTGTTTCATCAATATCACTATGGACTTCCTTTCTCAAGAAAGGGTTAGTTTCATCAAAAATAATATGTAATGATTGTTCTATTAACAAAGTACGCTTATTAAATACTCTATATCCTTTAGATTTAGAAGCGTACCCCATGAAGATACCTTCATCTGATTTTGCATCTAACTTACCAAGATCTCTTTTGCCATTGTTATGGATGAAACATGGACATCCGAATGTTCTAAAGTGACTGATCTTCAGCTTCTTTCCCTTGTACAGTTCATATGCTGTCTTCTTCAAGATAAGCCTGATCATCACTTTGTTAATAATGTAACAAGCTGTGTTAACTGCTTCAGCCCAAAAATACCTTGGCAGATCATATTATGACAACATAGTTCTTGCCATATCCAGTAGGGTTCTATTCTTCCTCTCAGCAACTTCATTTTGTTGTGGTGTCCTTGGTGTTGAGAAATTGTGCTCTATTCCTTTGTCATCACAGAATTTGGTAAAATTTTCATTCTGGAACTCTCCTCCATGATCTGATCGGATTCCAATAATATTGTACTTCTTATCTTTCTGTACCTTTTTACTAAAACTTATGAAACTTTCAAATGTATCATCTTTGTGTTCTAGAAAGGACACCCATGTGAATCTTGAATAATCATCTACTATAACGAATCCAAAATTCCTTCCTCCAAGACTTGTGGTCCTCATTGGCCCAAATAAATCCATATGAAGGAGTTCTAAGGGTTTAGAGGTTGTTACCACAGTCTTTGACTTGAAAGATAACTTGGTGTGCTTTCCTTTTGCACATGGTCCACAGACACCGTCCATTCTTGTGCTGACCTTTGGTAGACCTTCCACTAGGCTTCTCTTGATCAGCTTTCTCATGCCATCCAAACTGTAGTGGCCCAATCTTCTGTGCCACAGCTCAGTTGACTACTCCTTACTTGCTGCTAAACAGATATCCTGATCCTTTAATTCTTCTAGGTAAAGCACGTACAGATTCTTTTCTCTGTTAGCTTCGAAAATCACTGCTCTGTCCTTTATGATGGTACACTTAGACTCTTGGAATCTGATTTGATGTCCTCTGTCACATAGTTGGTTTATGCTGATTAGGTTGTGCTTCAGACCTTCTACGCATAGTACATCTTCAATAAACATTTTCTCTTTATTGCCAACAGATCTGTATCCTATCACTGTTCCTTTTCCATTGTCTCCATATGTCACTGTGCCTTCTTCAGCTTCGAGGTGAGAGAACAACTTTCTATTACCAGACATATGCCTTGAGCATCCACTATCCAAATACCATTTGGATGCTCGAAGGTTTCCCTGAAATGAAAACCTCAAGCGTTAGGTACCCAAGTTCTTTTGTGTCCTGGTTGGTTAGTGTTATCAATTTTTCTTTTAATTATCCATTTTTTATGTTTGGTTGGACAAGTTATTTTACTGTGACCTAGCCTGTTGCAATGGCTACAGTATGTTGTTTTAGTTACCTTTTCATACGGAACATGCTTAAATTTTGATTTATATGAAGTATCTTGTTCAGCTACAACTTTAGGAGTTGGATACGTTTTAGGGTATACTATTGTGTCTTCATTATCTGGGGGTGTATAGCCTAATCCTTGTTTTCTTTTTCCTGACCGTCTAGCACCTTTTAATATTAAGGAATTTTTTCCGTTGGTGAATTTTTCTAGTGTACTAGATAGTTTTTCATTTTCTTCTATTAGTGTTTTAATTTCCTTTTTCAATTCGTCTAAGGTTTCTTGTTTTTCTAATTTTATTATTTGTTTAATTTTATCTTTCAGATCTTTGCATAACATATCATTTCTTCTCTTAAGTTCAGTGATTTGTTTCTCCATTTGCTCATTTTCTGATTTTAAATCTGAATTGGTATTTTCTAGGCAAGCAACATTTTTCTTACTGGCTTTTAGTAATTTAGATACTTCTCTATATTTACTATAAAGTTCATTAAAAGCTTCTTCCAAATCGTCTGAATCTGAATCATTACAGGAAGAGAAAGATGAGTCTGATGTTACATTTTCTTCAGTGTTGGCCATGAGTGCCAAGTTGGCTTCTTCTTCTTCTTCATTGCTTGAGCTTGACTCGTTATCTGAGTCACTACTGTTGTCCCAAGCCGCTGCCATAGCTTTCTTCTTGAATCTTCTTAGTTTTCTTGAACTTTTCTTCTTTCTGAATTCACTTTTCTTCAGCTTCGGACATTATTCTCTCATATGTCCGGGCTTCTTACACTCATAGCCTATAGGCTAAACTTTCTTTTGATCCTTTCCTTCTGTCATCTTAAAGTTTTTATTTTTCTTGAAATATCTTCTACTAGACTGATACTTTTTCTTCTTTGCTAGTATTCTTTGTAGCCTTCTTGATAACATCGCTTCTTCGTCTTCGTCGTCTTCATTGATTTCATTGTTGTCTAATAACTCCTCTGACAAGTCTTCTTCAGCTTTGAGAGCATTTGAGTGTTTCTTTCTGTTCGAAGACTCTTCCAGTCTCTCCATGTTGATTTCATGGGCCATAAGAGACCCGACGAGTTTCTCCAATGACATCCTCTTCAGGTCATTGGCTTCTTCTATAGCTGTTAATTTGGGAGTCCAAGAAGATGGTAGAGATCTCAGAATTTTTCTTACCATGTCTCCCATTTCGTAAGTCTTTCCAAGACTGGCTAACCCATTTGTGATGTCTGTAAACCTGCTAAATATTTGGGTTATTGATTTTCCTGGCTGCATCTGAAACCTTTCATATTGTGTCACCAGTATGTCTATCCTGGTTTCCTTGACTTTGTCTGTGCCTTCATATGTGATCTTGAGCATTTCCCACATTTCCATGGCAGATTTGCAGGCGGAAATTCTGTTGAATTCCTTCTTGCTAAGAGCATAGCATAGAATGCTCTTGGCTCTGCAGTTTAGGGAGATCTTTTTCTTGTCGTCTTCAGTCCACTTATCTCTTTCATTAGTAACCAAAAGATCACCTTCTTCAACTATTAACAGATCTGATAGTCGAGACCTTGTAGGAAATACTCCATTCTTTTTTTCCAAAAGGTGTAATCTTCTCCATCGAACAGCGGTGGCCTGTTAACTGACTGACCTTCTGAGTGACCTTGGGCTGCCATTTGATCTTTTCTCTTCAAATCATTGGATCTTCTTCTTTGTCGAAGAGACTAGCTTTGATACCACTTGCTGCCCAGCTAGCAAGCCCAGAGTGGAGGTGAATGAGATTCTTAAAAATATTGAGTACCTTAAACCTGTTCACAAAGAGTTTAACACAACACACTTCGATGGGTGTTAGTGTTAGTAAAGAAAGATAGTAAATGCAAAGCAAGCACACAGACAACACAAGGAATTATCCTGGTTCGGACCTCCTCTCCACAGGAGTCCTACGTCCAGTCCCTGAGTAACAACTCAGGATTCTACTACCCAAGGGTACTGTCCCCCTTATGGACACTTACATACCCAGCCGCAACTGGTCTTCTCTTCACAATCCGAAGAGGAAATTACAACACCCTGGAACCTACCAGGTCTTCTTCTCTTTCCCGGGCAAGAAGGTAGCCCACTTCTTTTACAGGCTCAGAAGAAACCTCCTGGTAGAAACCCCAGTGCGGTTCTACACTCAGCTTCCCAGCTGATCTTCCTTCTACCCGAAGGGAACAAATACAAGAAAAGAGCTAATGAAAACAAGCCCCTAGATCAAGCTTAAACAATGCGGGATCTGAAGCTAAGACTGAGAGTAGAAAGGTCTACAAGACATGAACTCTCTCAGTACTAAAGGCTCTCTCAAGGATCTACACTGAACTCAGAGAGCAAGAGCTAGGCCAAATGAGAGTGAGAACTATGCTCTTCAGAATGCTCGCAGAGGGCTTGAAAGATTGTCGTGAGCACTGTAATTGTGAGTGTTTTTCTATATTTGATCTGGAGCTTCAATTTTCTATTTATATCTTTAATTTGAAAATTGAACATTGAAGTGTCCGTTGTCTCTAAGCTTTGGTATACGTTAGACTGCATGGTCCTGTAGAGCTTCCCGTTCAACGGTCTTTAGCCTTCCATGCATGTAAAGAGAGATGATCTTCAGAGATATCCTTTGGCTTTTATTGTGTCCAACGTTGTATGAGAAGTGCTGTCAGAGACCTGCATGCATTAAATGCTAAACAATAGACAGCTAGACTGTCTCTTGTTACCAGTCAACGTTGAATGAATATTCACCAAAATAGAAGTGTCATTTTGCTCTTCTAAAAAGATGCTTACAGGATAAGTATGGAAATAGAAGATATCGTTTGCATGCACTGCAGTGATACGTTCAGTCATAATAAATGCATGGTTGTCAGAAGTATATACGTGAAGACTTTGACTTTTCAACGAATCTCAGAAATGAGTTCAAATATCAAGACGTTGTATTCCATGAAATCGTTATATGCATGACTTATGAAATCGTTATGCAAAGGAGATGTTATCCATGTAAATCGTTATGCACTCATAAGCAAACCGATGCACATGCAAATCGTTATGCATTAATAACCAAATCGTTGTTGAGACAAATCGTTATGATATTATCAGCAAGTCGTTATGAGCAAGTTGTCAGAGACAAAACAATGTGAGCAAATCGTTGTTTGTTGTATCGAATCATTACCATGACCAGGTCGTTATGTAACTAAATGAATCGTTACAATGACAGAGTCGTTGTGTAACTTATCGAATCATTACAAGGATCAAATCGTTATGAGACTTAACGAGTCGTTGTGAAGCCGAAATCGTTGTGAGTGGAAATCGTTGTTCTCACTTAAGAAATCGTTATGAGAGCAAATCGTTGTTCTCACTTAGAAAATCGATGTGAGAGCAAATCGTTGTTCTCACTTAAGAAATCGATACGACAACCAAATCGTTGTTCTCACTTAAGAAATCGATATGATAACCAAATTGTTGTGAGAGCAAATCGTTGTTCTCACTTAAGAAATCGATGCGAAGACCAAATCGTTGTGAATCAAGTCGATGTGATCTCTAAGCGAATCGTTATGAGAGGCAAATCGTTGTGATCTCTTAGCGAATCGTTATGAGAAGCAAATCGTTGCGATCTCTTAACGAATCGTTATGAGAGGCAAATTGTTGCGATCTTTTAGTGAATCGTTATGAGAGGCAAATCGTTGCGATCTCTTAGCGAATCGTTATGAGATAGACTGCATTAGAATAGCAATGACTAGTGAAATCGTTATAGAACCAAAATCGATGTGAACGAGAAAATCGTTATGATTCTAAGGAAGTCGTTATAACAATTAGAGAGTCGATGTGTACTTAGAAATTTCATGCTTTGAACTTACATTGCTATAGAGTAAATACTACTTGCCCATTTAGCTTGTTATTCCTTGTTTCATTTCCTGTACTCAAATCTCATAGAAAATATGTTAGAATAACTTTTATTATAGTTTTGTTCATCACCAAAATAAATATGTAATTACTTTAAATTACATGGGGATAAACTGATCATCACGACTGAGTTAGCGACCGATTGTTATTGGTCGCACAATAGCGACTAGATATTTGCGACTGACTATAGGTTGTAATTTGGTCGCTATGTCGTTTAGTGACTGAGTAGCGATCGATATCGTCAGTCGTTATTGTCGATATTTCTTGTAGTGGATATAATTAAAAAATAATAATAATCCATCTATTTGATACTTTGGGCTTAAATCGAGAACCTAGAGTGTCTAGGATCACTTGGAAGAAATATGTAATGGACTCTTTTGAAGTAGAAAAGTATACTTTCCTAAAAAAAAATTGTACCTCGAGTGTCTAGGATCACTTAGAAGAAATATGTAATAGACTCTTTTGAAGTAGAAAAGTATACTTTCCTCAAAAAAAATTGTTTAACCCTCTCTTATAACATGTGCATAAGTTGTGCTTGTTGACATTCTAACAGTTAGTGTATTTATAGATTGCAAAAAGAATAATTTTATTGACTAAGAGAGTGCGAGAGAAAAGTCCCTCTCCTAACAAAATTATTTTTTCTTACAATCTACCTCAACCAACCTTACAATAAACATTTCTCCGGTTGGCCTCGGATGCCCCGACGATGGATCTATGTTGATCTTTCTACATTTCACCAGTAACAGAGACAAACACGTAAACAACAATAAGTCTCGAAAAGTGAGTTGGCAAAACCCACTCTTGCGTACGTCTCATCGAGCACCTGCCCGACTTATCGGTATTTTGGTGATGACAAAGGTTTATTGTATTTTTTTATTAGTGTAATATAATTAGTTATTAAATTTATGTGGCACCTCTTATATAGAGAGTGATAAAGTGACAACTTAATTATTGAGTGACACATGAATTAATATCTAATCATATTGTTGCTGGAAAAATCAGCAAGGGTCGTCGGCCGGAGCCGAGCTGAGTGGGCCCCGAAGGATTGACGGCGTCGCCTGGTCGTCGGTGAAGAGAGTCCGACCTGCAAAGACCCACCGAGACCCCTTGGTGGTCGGTCACTCCGACGATCAAGTCAGTGAGGGTTGAAAAGAGAGAGAATAGAGAGAGTTTTTGTGCTACGAAGAGCGTACCTTTTCCTTGAGGGTATCTGTGCCTTTTATAAGGGCTTGGTCCTTTGGACAGAAAAGGAATGTGGTGGACGAGCCCCCGTGAGGCGAGGGCGCCATTCAGGGAATTCTGCCAACTGGCTCTCCGAGAATCCCACCTTGATGGTCACCTGCCTGAAGCGGATGCGGGCCAGCTGGAGGATCGTGATCCACGGGACTCACCCGTCTCTTAGGCAAGTGTGAGCTGGCGCCAGCTGGAGACGTCCGGATAGAGTGCTTGACTTGAATTGGTTCTTGGCAGTGATTAACTAACCCATGACGATGCCCGACAACTTAGTTGTCGGCTCGTTGGTATGGTCGATCCTTGATCTCGTCGATCCAATTCGTCGGTTGACGACGACCGATATCACTAGTCCCCCGGGTTCTTTTCGAGGCGAGTTCTCGGCTCGAAGAGAAACCATTTATTATTCTCAAAAATTTGTACGGGAGTTCGGCGCCGCCTCGCATTCCGCGCGCCATTTATTATTCTCAAGAATTTGTACGTCATAATGATGGTACCGCTGGTGATGGTTTGTCAGGTACTTCACTCTGAACCCTGCGCCATGATGACGTCGCTTGGTTTCAGGGCACGTGCTGTGGATCCGGGTGAACGTCTTCCGGCTGTCGGGCTTTCGACACGTGGCGGAATCCTGGATGTGCAGGATTTTTTGGGTCGTTCGATCGTATTGGCATCGAGGCTTTATAAATAGCCAGGGTTCGATGCGAAACAGACGTTTCTTCACTTCGTGCGTAAGCGTTACGAATTGTTGTCCCGACGTCTGCCGACAATCCGATGATTGTGCTCGCCCGCACGAGGTCACCCGATGATCTTCGCTTGCTTCCTTCCGAGGTAAACGATGAGCCTTTCTTCTTCCTCCACCTTTTCTAAGGCTTCCTCTTCGTCGTCGTCCAAAAAATCTAGGGACCCCCTATTTCGGTCAACACTCCCGACTCCATTTCTGAAAACCTTGGGGTAGGGTCAGCATCCGTAGAAACCCAGGTCTGGGGGCCCGTCGATGACTCCTTTGTCCTTGAACTAGTCCATGGAACCTACGTTCCTAAAGAACCCTCGGCCCATACTTCCGACGCTCATCGTCAAGCCGACAGTGTGGCCGAAGCCAGCTGCGAGACCTCTCCTGGTACCTTTAAGTGGTTGCGGAAGCATCCTAGGTTTGTCCTCCCGGCCGACGCTGTCTTGTTTGCTGACAGGGACTTTAGGGCTCATTATGTCATGAATGGGGGGTTCTCGGTTTACACTGAGGCGGTTTGGGCAGGCCTTTGTTTCCCCTTTCACCCCTTTGTCATTTTTCTTCTCCTGGAGCTTGGGGTGGCTCCTTCCCAATTGGCACCGAACGCCTGGCGCGTAATCGTCGGCTTTCTGTCTTTGTGTTATTCGGCAGGGGTCCCTCCGACCTCGCGCCTTTTCCTCTACCCTTTTTCTATTAAGCCATTCGGGGACTGGTTCTATTTTGCGGCGAGGAATAGTCGGCATATCCTTGGAAAATTGCCTTCCTCGCTCCACGGTTGGAAGAGGAACTTTGTTTTTGTCTATAGTCCCTCGGGTTGGCTGTTCCCGACCAAGTGGTCGGCCGTCGACGTTCGGTGCAAAGCTTTTGGATCGCCGAGGCTTACTGCATCCGAGCTCTTTGACCTCAAGTGTTTGAAGGAGGTGGAGCCCCCCAACCTGATCGATATCTCCGAGGAGTTGTTTTGGCTGATCAACGAGGGCGCAAAAGGTTGCCAACCTCGTAGTTGTACTCTTGATCTGTCTTCGATTTCCCGATCTAACGGACATATGTGCTTGCAGCCATGGCTGACAAGAAAGACTCCGTACCCCCGACGCGGAGGGGGCCGTCACTCGTTGAGAAGGCCAAGAGCCGGGCTCAATTAAGGGAGAAGAAGGTGGCTTCTCGTCCCGAGAAACGCCAAGCGCGAGGCAGAAGCTGTGCCTTCGCCGGCCCCGGCGCCTGGTCAGAGCTCGGCAGTTGTACCATCGGCCGAGGATAGGTTGAAGAAGCGTCCAATTCCGGCGTCGTCGTCTACGGCACCTGCTGCCTCGGCTCCGTCCCAGACCCATTTCTCCTTGGACCCGGTTGAGTGGGGCCGACAAGCGCTGCCACCCGAGGTCAAGGCAGAAACGCTTGGCCATCCTGCTCGTCGGCTCATGCACGAATATTATCATGGCATGCTGATCCAGCTAGCCGCGTTTGACGCATCCGTGCACCGGGCCGAGGTGAAGAGATTGGCTTGCGACAAGCGCATTGCCGAGGCTGAGGAGCTCGTAGCCCCCGAGAAGGCCCGCTGTCTCCGACTGGAGGAAGAGGCAAAGAAGAGGGAAGACGACCTCCAGGCGGCCCTCGCGTCCAAGAGAGGGGCGCAAAAAGTGCTTGAGGCCGTGAAGAGGGCGCAATACGATGAGATTGCCGCCCACGAAGAAACGAAGAAGAACTTCTCGTGCCTCGTTGCTGAGGAAAGGAACAAGGCGATAGAGGAGTATCGTGACTCCGACGAGCTTCAGGACGAGATCGCCGACCTCTTCCAGGCGGTATATAATGACTGCCTCTCAAAGGTGAAGGGGTTGTATCCCGACCTCGACTTGTCGGGTGCGACTCTTGCCGGAGCTGGCGAGGGCGGCGATCAGGTTGTCGGAGGCGGAGACGAAGAGTTCGTCACCGTGGTGGATGAGGCCACGGAGACGGCTATTGATCGCTCCCTTGATCAGGCTGCCGACGATGTGTTGAACGAGGCATAGTTGACCTCGTCTATGTACTTTCCATTCCTTCAATGAAAACATCGACACCATTTTGTTCTGGCCGACGACTGTTGTTCCTTTCATTGTTTACGAACACACAAACGACTTTTTCGAAGGGCGTGCCAAAAGTGACTTCATTGGTAGGGGAGTGCCGAAGCGTCCTCGTTTGTAGTGGAGTGCCGAAGCGACCTCGTAGGTAAGAGAGTGCCGAAGCGACCTCGTACTTGGATTTAGAGTGCCGAAGCGACCTCGTCGGTGAGAGAGTGCCGAAGCGACCTCGTACTTGGATTTAGAGTGCCGAAGAGACCTCGTCGGTGAGAGAGTGCCGAAGCGACCTCGTACTTGGATTTAGAGAGTGCCGAAGCGACCTCGTACATGGAGAGTGCCGAAACGACCTCGTCGGTAAGAGAGTGCCGAAGCGACCTCGTCGGTAAGAGAGTGCCGAAGCGACCTCGTACTTACGGGAAGTAACGTCGAAGATGCTCGGCGTTCCACGTTCTCGGTATGATCGCTCCCCCGAGCTCTTGAAGCCGATAAGCTCCTTGGCCGAGTTCGTCGACGATTCGGTATAGCCCTTCCCAGTTTGGCGATAACTTCCCGCTAGCCGACTTCGGGTCCAAAATTGCGAGCTTCCTGAGGACAAGGCTCCCAACCCCGAAGCGTCGTGGTTTGACCTTCTGTCGAAGCTTTTCTTGACCCTCTTTTGGTATATTTCCATCCTTGTAGAAGCATTTCCTTGCCTCTCCTCTATTAGGTCAAGTTCGGCACGCAATGACTGATCGTTGCTTTCTTCGTCAAATCCGAGGATTCTTTGCGAGGGGACGAGCATTTCTACGGGCGACACTGCCTCCATCCCGAAAGCTAATGCGAAGGGTGATTCTCGAGTGGCCTCCCTTGGTGTCGTCCTGTATGCCCAAAGCACATGGAGGAGTTGGTCGGCCCAAGCTCCTTTGTGGCTTGCTATCCTCTTCTTTAGTCCATCCAGGATCGTCCGATTGGTGACCTCGGCCATTCCATTTGACTGGGGATAGGCTACCGAGGAGAATCTGTGTTCGATCCCGAGTGCGACACAATTTCGACGAAATTTAGCGTTGTCGAACTGTCGTCGATTGTCGGTGATGATTGTTCGTGGAAGACCGAACCTACAGATGATATTTTTCCACACAAAACCCCAGGCGTTGGTATCTGTAATTTTCACTAGGGGCTCAGCTTCGACCCATTTCGTGAAATAATCTACTCCGACGATGATGAATCTCCTTTGACCCGTCGCCGGTGGGAATGGTTCGAGGATGTCCATGCCCCATTGTGCGAATGGCCAGGGGGAATTTATGCTGGTGAGTTCCGATGGAGGTTGTCGGTCGATTTTGCCGAACAGCTGGCATTGTCGGCAGCTTTTGACTTACTTATCGGCATCTTTAAGCATCGTCGGCCACCAGTATCCTTGTCGGGTCACTCTTCTTACTAAAGATCTAGGGCCTGCATGAGAACCACACGTTCCTTCGTGAACTTCGTTGATAATTTCCTCGGCTTGAATAGGGTCTACGCAGAGGAGATTGGGATAGCTAAATCCCTTTCGGTACAAGTCATCGCCGACGATGAAGAACTTTGATGACCGCCGCCTTGTTTTTTCGGCCTCGTTCTTGTCTTCCGGTAGCAATTTACTCCTGAGGAAATTTATTAGTGGGGTCATCCATGTTGTTCTTACCTCGACACTCATTAGATCTCTGGGTGTTATAGTTGGCTCCAATAGTTCTTCTATCAATAGGGTTGTGGGTGATTCTAGTGCGGTCGATGCGATTTTTGAAAGCTCGTCAGCTTGCTCGTTTTCGGACCTTGGTATCTTCACAAGCTCCGCATAGTCGAATTCTGCCATGAGCCTTAACACCTCGGCTTTGTACGACGCGAGCTTCGCCTCTTTTGCCTCGAACGCTTGCGACACCTGGTTAACGACTAGTTGTGAATCGCTGTGGACACGGACCTTCTTTGCGCCGAGAGTTCTTGCCATCTTCAGTCCTGATACCACCGCTTCGTATTATGCCACGTTGTTAGATGCTTGGAAACCGAAACGAACCGCGTACCTTAAGTTGATGCCTTCGGGTGAGCGCATGACCACCCCTGCTCCGCTGCTCTGGGAGTTTGAGGCTCCGTCGACGGAAATTTCCCACCTTTCGTCGGATTCTTCTTCTGTAGCTGCTCGGGCAGTGCCCTCGGAAATGAAATCCGCGAGGGCTTGGGCTTTGATAGCAACACGGGGCCTGAACTCAATGTCAAATTCTCCGAGCTCTACGGCCCACTTGGCCAACCTTCCCGAGGACTCGGGTCGCTCGAAAACTTATCGAATCGGTGTGTCAGTGAGGACGATGACCTTGTGTGATTGAAAATACGGACACAATCGTCGTGCGGCCATGACGAGAGCGTACCCGACCTTCTCGAGGTCAGGGTAGCGTTGCTCGGCCCCTTGTAGTGCCTTGCTTGTGTAGTACACTGGTAGGTGGGCTCGGTCTTCTTCTCGGACGAGCACCGAGCTGACGGAATAGCTTGTTGCGGACAGATACAACAGCAGCTCTTCCCCTTCCTTCGGCTTGCTCAACGTCGGTACGCTCGCCAGGTACTCTTTCAGCTCGTCGAATGCCCTTTGGCAGTCATTGGTCCATTAAAAGCGGCCTTTTCTTAGCACCTCGAAGAATGGTGTGCACCGCTTTGCTGACCTGGACATAAACCTGCTTAGAGCCGTTATCATGCCATTAAGTCTTTGTACCTCTTTAACTGTTCTCGGAGCCGTCATGCCGAGGATAGCTTGAACCTTGTCGGGGTTGACGTCAATGCCTCGTTGGGAGACGAGATACCCCAAGAATTTCCCTGCTCGGACGCCGAAGATGCACTTCTCCGGGTTCAGCTTCATCCCGTAGAGTTTCAACACTTCGAAAGCTTCAGCTAGGTCCTTGACGTGGTCCTCAGCTCGTCGGCTTTTCACCAACATGTCGTCGACGTATATTTCCATGGACTAGCCTTTGGTACGTCGCTCCTGCATTTTTCAGTCCGAATGGCATACGAGTAAAACAATACAAACCTCTCTCGGTGGTGAAGGATGTCTTGTCTTCGTCCTCTGGGGCCATCCTTATTTGATGATAGTCTGAGTAGGCGTCAAGGAAGCTTAAGAGTTCGTGTCCGGCGGTTGAGTCGACCAGTTGATCGATCCGAGGTAACGGGAAGCTGTCCTTCGGGCAGGCTTTGTTTAGGTTGGTGAAGTCAACACACATTCGCCACTTGTCATTTGCCTTTCGTACCAGGACGACGTTGGCGACCCAGTTTGGGTAAAATGAATTCCTAACAGTACCTGCATGCAAATATTTTTTCAATTGGCTTTCCACTACTTCTTGTCGTTCGGCCGACAAGGGCCTCTTCTTTTGCCGGATGGGCCGGGCTTCGGGGTCCACATTTAAGTGGTGCTGGATAATGTTCGGGTCTATTCCTGGAAGGTCGTCGTCAGACCAAGCGAATACGTCTCCACTTTGGCCGAGGAATGTGGCGATGTCATTTTCTAACTCTTTGAGTTCGGTCCCGATGATTAGAGGCCCGCTCTTGATCTTTATTTGTTTAGTTAGTTCTGCTGGCTCGTGTTTCAGGGTGTCATCGACAGTTGATACGTACTCAGAAATAGCTGGTTCTTTTACTTTGATCGAATTGACATAGCACAGGCGCGCCTCGGCCTGACTCCCGACAACTTCCCCCACCCCGCTAGGAGTTGGAAACTTTAGCTTCTGGTGGTATGTTGACGGCACCCCCCCAAGCCTCCCGAGCAATCTGCGTCCGAAAATCGCGTTGTAGGCCAACTTCACCTTTACAATCAGGAAGTCAACCTCAATCGTTACATGCCTAGGACGGGTACCCAAAGTCACTTTGAGCCTTATGGACCCCTCGGCGGTGACTGGCGCTCCGTTGAATCCGAAAAGTGGCGTGGCAATCGGTTTGAGCTCCGTGCTCAGGTTCGTCATCTTCAAGAAGCAATCATAGAAGAGGACGTCGGGTGCTGCTCCGTTGTCGACGAGGATGCGATGCACGGTGTATCCGTCGATGTTGGCATGGATGACGAGTGCGTCGTCGTGGGGGAAGCTTAGTCCAACTGCGTCTTCGGCGGAAAAGGTGATCATCTCCAACGTTGGCGTCGGCTGGCTCACACCGAGGACGACGGCTGATGCATACACTTTTCTCTTCCTGCTGCTGTCGCCGCCACCTGCCGATCTGCCAGCGAGGACGAGGACTGCGCCTTTCCCTTCGCGTTCGTGATCCCCTTCTGGTTCGCGATCCTTCGGTTTGCCGTCGACGACGTCCTTTCCGATTAGCCCTCGGCCCAGCATCTCCGCTATTTCCATCTTCAGGCTCCTGCATTGGTCTGTTAGGTGACCAAAACCTTTATGGTACTCACAATATAGTTCGGCCCCTCGTCCTGATGGAGGCCTCGCGATGGGTTCTGGTCGCCTGAACTCTGGTAGCTTCTTGATGACGGGGAGGATTTCTGATGGCAGTCTCCCGAATCGGGGGAGATCTCTTACACGATGATATTCATCAGGTCATCGGTCAGTCGTCCGTCTGCTCTCCGATTCTCGGCGCCTGTCTCTGTGCATTTCCTCCCTCCTCGGCCTCTTTTCGCTCGTCTCCGAGCTTGCGCTCTTTCTCTCCATCGGCCGCTTCAGTCGCCCGGCGGCTCCAGGGGTTGATTCCAGCCTAACGTATTTCTGCATCCGAGAGAGGAGGTCGGAGAGGCTTACCGGTGGTTTTTTGGCGATTGATGCCACAAACGCCACGTCAGTGCACACCCTCGTCAGAATGTTGACTGCCGTTCTTAAGTCCAGGTCCACCACTTTCATCACCTCGATCTGAAAGCGTTTCGCATAGTCTCGGAACATCTCATTTTCTTTCTGGGATACCAACCACAGGTCATCGGTGCACAACGAATGCTGCACCGTGTTGTAGAAGTGGTCGAGGAACTTTTGGGCCAGGTCCGAGAAGCAAGAGACCGATCGCGCAGGGAGCGCCTTGAACCATTGCATCAAGAGTGGACATGAAAGCCCTGCACTTCAGAGTGTCAGTTACATTGATCATTTCCACCTGTCCTTGAAAATGGTCGAGGTGGTGGACCGGGTTGGTCGTCCCATTGTAGCGTCGGAACTTTGGCAACTGGAACTTCGGTGGAACCAAGGACGACGTGATTTCTTCTGTGAATGGCGAGGAGGTGAGGAGCATCGCCACGGACGGGGCGCGGGTGCCGAGCTGCAGAGCTTCTATTTTCCTGTTCATCTCCCGCAGGTCATCTTTCCACCGCGGGTCGAATGGGGATACGCTAAAGGTGACGGGGGTGGATTTCGCCGTGAAATGGTCGGCGAGGTCGGCCTTCGCCGCATTCCCGACGACCGCCACCGGTGTGATGGGGGGAGCATTGTCAGCGTGGTTGACTACTGGCGCAGGGGTTCTCACCGTTGCCGGTGGTGCGTCGGGATGGCTCGCCGACAGTGCAGGAGGCGCTCGTTGCTGGTTGGGAGCCTCCACATCCTCTTGATCTCCTTGGATTTGTCCTACCTGGAGGACCGAGCCTTCACCTAGTGCAGGGTGCGCTTGTTGGTTTTGTCCCATCCTCATCAGGATTTGTTGAAGGTTTGCAAGGGTTTGCTCGACGCGGTCGAGCCGCGACAAGGTCGTCGAATCCTGCTCCCCCGCCTCGGATGCTCCTCCAGCTATTTCTTCCGTGACATTAACATGGTTGACCTCCTCCTCCGACGTGCGAGTTGCCGCCTTTCCGTTGGGTGCCATTGGGAGAAGCTTTTTGTATCAAGTTCCCATAGACGGCGCCAAATGTTGCTGGAAAAATCAGCAAGGGTCGTCGGCCGGAGCCGAGCTGAGTGGGCCCTGAAGGATTGACGGCGTCGCCTGGTCGTCGGTGAAGAGAGTCCGACCTGCAAAGACCCACCGAGACCCCTCGGTGGTCGGGCACTCCGACGATCAAGTCAGTGAGGGTTGAAAAGAGAGAGAATAGAGAGAGTTTTTGTGCTACGAATAGCATACATTTTCCTTGAGGGTATCTATGTCTTTTATAAGGGCTTGGTCCTTTGGACAGAAAAGGAAGGTGGTGGACGAGCCCCCGTGAGGCGAGGGCGCCATTCAGGGAATTCTGCCAACTGGGTCTCCGAGAATCCCGCCTTGATGGTCACCTGCCTGAAGCGGATGCGGGCCAGCTGGAGGATCGTGATCCACGGGACTCACCCGTCTCTTGGGCAAGTGTGAGCTGGCGCCAGTTGGAGACGTCCGGATAGAGTGCTTGACTTGAATTGGTTCTCGGCAGTGATTAACTAACCCATGACGATGCCCGACAACTTAGTTGTCGGCTCGTTGGTATGGCCGATCCTTGATCTCGTCGATCCAATTCGTCGGTTGACGACGACCAGTATCACATATTATACTTAACTGCAATAAAAAAATATATTAAATTTTTCTCTTTGATGGTTACACTATTGACCTTGTCCAAAAATGGAGATGTAACTTTTTATTTTAATAATTAAAAATGGCATGTTCCTCACGCAGGGTGTGAAAATATTTTTATCTCGTCATCCATGTCGGATTATGAAAAATGGCATCTTATTAAAAAAAATGATCAACTCTCCGCGATAGAGAGTCACTTCCATCGATCGTGACAATTTCGCAAAAAACAACATAGATACCGTTTTGGCAAAAAAGAAGAGATTTTTTGTTCTTTTTATCTCCCTCTTCCTCTCCAATTGATCGCACACATAAGTCGATATAATTTAAGAACACTGGATAACAATTATATATTACCATCATATATTTTACACCTTAAAATCTCCTCCTATCTTATTTTCAAACGCGGCTGTCTGTGGCAGCCAAATAAGTTCTAATAAGATAAGGTATAAAATAAGTTAAGTTAATAAGATTAGCAGTATTTTATTTTGTTCAAAAATTTGATACCTCTTGACGTTTGGTGATGAATTTAAAAATATTTTTAATTTTAAAATCTTTGACAAGGCAGCGTTGTCAAATGTTCTTCCATCACCCCCGACTTGTGTGCACTGTCATTTTTATAATAGGAGAGAGATAAAGAGAACGACTATATTCTCTCCCTCGTGACGGCGAAGTAGATTGGTGGCTGTTTCTAAAAAATTTTGAGATGGAAGGAGAGTGATAGAGAGAAGGGTCGCCGTGAGTTTTTTTTTTTAATTTCTTTCTCCTTTCACATTTCTTGTCGTCCGCACCACCAAAAACGTGAGAGATTAGACCAAAAATACCTTGCCCACGTCACGATGTAGCGAAAATCTCTTTTTTCGAAAATATGTTGCCCTACTCCTAACACTATAATACTGATATAAATTAATAGCTTCAACTATATAGATCATAATCCCACCGTACTATTGTCATTATGACTGTCAAGACAGGTTTTTGACCCTGGACATGACCTGTGTGGACTTTCAAGACCAGAACACATACCAATTGGCAGACCCTTTAAACTTTACTTGGACAAATATTATTCATATTGTTCTACATTAAATCTTGGTCCAGGCTAATGTAAAATAATTTAAGACAAATAATCGTGTAACATGTACAACCCCTTTGTTGACTCCGACGCCTGACTCCTGTCCGCTCTTGTTGAACTTCCAATCTTACCCACCAAAATTTAAGTCACTTACTCAAAAAATTGTTACGAACATTTCAATATGACTCAGGATATATGGGTCTATCGCTGTCCGCCCTACTCACACCCCATAGTTAATTGTCATTATTTGCACCACCTCCGCTAGACTAGCTGCTGCCTAAGCATAATTATAGATCCAAATGCAGTGGTCAAGGTAGCATGTGGGTGTTGAGGGGACGAGATAATGTTTTAAAAAAATAAAAATTTACTAAAAACGTAAACAAAGAGTTAAAAGCCACTTAGATGTAACTAGACCTTTTGCACACTTTTCCATCTCCTTAGTAGGTCTATTAATTTTCATCCCTAAATGTCCAGGAGTGTAAACGTCAAAGTTAGAGTCAGAAATAGCAATTTTGGACTCTGATTTCGATTTTGATAATAATTATCTAAAAAACTCCGACTTCGATAATAATTATATGAAATTATCATATTCAAAATTAATTACAAAAATTTGAATCTGTTTTTTTCGAATTAATAGATTATCGGATTTTAAAATTGGATAGAGTTGAATAAATCAAATTTGAAAATTAAGTAATGATACATTGGAATAGTATAGTTATTGGATTCAAAAATCGGATTCTATATCTAGTTTCAATAGTTTATGGGATATATTCGAATTCAAATTATCGAGGGTTAAATAATCATTCAATTTTTATAATTTATATCAGAATCCGATCGAATAATCAAAGTTTTTAAATATTTTTTGTAACCCCTTGTAGCTGGTGCCTTCTCCCGCATCTATTTCTTGTGGAGATGGACATCGATCTTTGCATCTACGCATAAGAATAATAATTGAGATCATTCACTTGACGAAACCTTGCACTGCCTGTGAGGTCTATCAAATAACAGTGGACAAGCTGAAACCTCTAAGAAATGGACACTGCAGATCTAGCAAGGAAACCATACACCACTAGCGCTACTTTAACATAAGTTTTGTTAATCTCACTGTTGGAGTTAACAAGGACATTACTCCTTGCTATAATTCCAAGTGAAGAGGGTCTGTCTCCAATCTTACCGTAAACTATTGAATTGTCTTGGGATGGATGGAAAGAACGAACTCACTAAAGATGGATTTGCGTAGAGGAACAAAGGATTATAAGTCTCCCGGAATGGATCCTAGGGGATAGCTCTATGATATTTAAGGTGACGTTAAAATATTTAAAATCTAATTTATCATATAATTTCTAAATCTAAAATTTAAAAAATACTTAAACATATTAAGATATGAAAAAAGAGTTGTTTGATAACTAACTTAAATAACAACTAAAGATAATAAAATACAATCCGACAGTTGACGGTCGATATTTGATGGTCGGCGCCTGGAGCTCGGTAGTTGGCTGCCGGCATTTGGCGATCGATGCCCGATGCCAGATGGTCAGTGCTCGGCTGTCAGCGGCGGTGCCTAGCGGTCTGACGTACATTCCGACAATCGATACTAGGTATTTGACGGTCGGCGTCTGGATCCTGGAGGTTGGCTGCTAGCGTTTGATGGTCGGCGCCTAGCCCTCGATTGTCGACGCTCGGCATTCTGCGTCCTGCTGTCAGTGGGCGACAGTTCAGCGCCTGGCGCCTGGTGCCCAGCGGTCCATGCTCGGTGCCCGATGATCCACGCACGACAGTTTGTGTTCGACATTCGGCGGCCGACGCCTGGCGTTCCGCAGTCCGGCACCCAACAATTGGCCCCCTGTGATCGGCGCCCAATGCTCGGTGTTGGCGCCTGACGTCTGGCCGCCGGCACCGTTCAGTGGCCAGCACTCGGCTCCGAAGAACTGAGAGCTTTATGTCTTAAAACAAAGTGACATGTACCAACCCTCAAATTTAAATTGAGAAAAATAAAATTTTATTAAAATAAATGGTGAATAAATAGAAACCCATCAAGTAAAAACAAGAGATGGGCCATTTTAAAGGTTCATACATGTGTTAATGGGCCACAAAGTTGAAGCCCAATATTAGATGGGAGATAATTAAGCCTAAATTGGTGACTAAATTATTAATAAATTAAAAAGGGATAAGATAATCACTATTATGACTCATAAATATCCTAAAAAGAGTCCTAACCAAATCTTAACTAATTGGTCATGGATCTAGAGCCCACCCCATGCCACATGGAAGAATAAATGCAAGAAATGGTGAGATAATTATAGGAAATTCAGAGTTGGAAGAAAGGAAAGAGTTTTAGGAGTTTTGGTAACCTAAAACATACAAATACACCTCTATTTCATCCATAGCCGACCCTATTGACCTACTGGAGCTTGGAGGACAAGGAAGGAAGGCTTTGGACGAGGAGATCAAGTAGGAGGAGGTTTGGAAAGGAGAAGCTTCTTCACATTCTTCACATTCTCAAATTTAGTTTTGGTTTAGAGATTGTCTACCTTTGAGCGCTTTGATTGCTAGGGATTGACCCCATATTTCCCCCAATTTTCATCATGACATTATGAGTATTGTGTGTGTCATGCCCCTCCAATTTAGCAGCAGAATAAATCAGAGGAAACGTGAGCAACGAGTATGGTAACGACAATTGCACATACTTCCGCAAATATCAGAGCATATAATAAACAATAATTAGAATTAACTCTTCATTTTATTGAAATTCCATTAAAACTATTACAACCACTAATTCGGAGCCAATACATAGGGCTCAATGACATCATTACATCGAAAAGAAATCTAAAGCAATTACTACTAAACCCCAATCGTGCTAGGGTAACTTCGTTATTTGACTCCAGGTCACTCATCACTCTGGTCCTGTCCCATTGGTACGTATAACGTCATTGTCCGACTTATCTGAGACACAATGACAAATAACGAAAGGTGAGCGATCACGCCCAGTAGGACTTAAATCTCAATAGTCAAGCAGGCTTTAAGTAATTAACACATTAAAGGGCAGAGTAACTAATGATAGAGAGAGTCATGTAAAGTTGAGAAAGTAATAGCACAAGTACATGGTTCAAATAGCAGATGAATCAAGTATAGTATGATGATTAAAGTCAAGTCACGCAATAGCAAGTAACGTCATTGTCAAGAAATAGCAAGCAACACGAATAGCAAGAAGAGAGATAGTAAATGGTCATGTAAAGAATAAATTGCACTTTGATTGATTTTCATCAATCGAGATAATATAGCAATTTTGATCAACTTCCGTCAATCGAAATAGTAAGGGCACTTTGGTTATCCGTAGATAGCCGAGAGATAGCATAACACTTTTATTGTCAATAGACAACGAGAGAATATAGCACTTTGAATGCGATCAAGTCGCGATAGTATGTAATAACTCAAGAGAGCGAGTATCAAGTAGAGCAAGTAGAGAGTACGATAGTGGTCTCTCAATAATAGTTCAATAACAGTCAGTGATAGCACAGTAATCAGATAGTATGTCTGAACTCCTCAGACTAACAGTAACAGTGTAATAGTCAGACGTCTAGCTAATTCAAAATAGTCAGTCAGAACCGGTGTAATGTAGAACACTGTCTATAGCACCTGCAGGTATTTTCAGGTGGCTCTCTGCCCCCAGGACTAGATTGGAGCTCCTCGGACACTCTCTGTGCCCTGCACAGTATGCATTGGATACAGTAGAGTCACAAGACCCATATTATAGCGCTAGACAGTCATGAGATAGTACAAAAGAGTAGGAGCCACACAGCTCAAAGGGTACCAAGAGAGAACTAGGTAAATAGACGAGATAGATGAGATAGTAGAGTGAACATGAATAGACGAGCGAGTAGAGTATAGATGAGATCTTATGGTCATTGCACATGAAACGTCGAGTAACGAGCGATAGTAACAGTTGCACAACATGCGCGTATGGTGTTGGCAGTCAGATGGAACACAACCTTTCCGCTGGCCTTGTGATGCACAGGTCCAGAGGTCCGACACGATTCAAGATAAGAGCGAGAGAACAATCTAAGGCCACACGGATCTTACTGATCCCTAGAGTGTGTCATAGGTGTGAGGGTACAACCAGCTCGTCGACCATGTGGGAATCTATGGACAGAGGAGACTTACGAAGGCCTTGAACAAAGACAAACTAGTCCAGTAGAAGGAGTATCCGTCGAGAGTTCGTCCAAGGCAAGAAAGAGTGTGTATAGAACCAAGTGCCAGACGTTCTAGAGGAATTCTAGAACAGTGGAGTATCGAGAACGGTATTCCCAAAACATCGCGAGTAAACATAGACAAGTTCATTTAAAATAAGGAGATTAATATGTATAATTGAAATAAATTGCTAGATGTACATGTGACACTTTTCATGCCAAGTTAAGCCATATAGGATGGTTCAAAGTGAGTGCAAGTGTCATGAAATCATGGATGGAAATTAGTAGTGTGTATGTATTTTTAAATCACATATAAATGTTCAATTTATATTAAGTGAAATTACTGCGGATATAACTGGGACTAAAGGGTATAAGCATAATAGGCAATTAGAGCATTGCAAATTAGGGGTTTTTTTTCCTGCAAAAATCCTGTGAACGCAACGCACCCAGTAAGGGTCGCGACGGGTTCAGGGTAGATCACGACATGTGTTTAGATGGATCGCAATGGGTCGGTCATGGCAGGTGGTCAGAACGCGACAAGGGCATGTAAGGATCGCGATGGGTCTTTTAGTCAGGCGGCAAGAACGCGACAGGGTACTCTGTCGCGACAGCCCTGAGAACGCGACCTGTCGGGCCGTCGTGTTCACAGGTACTTCACCTGAGTTCGAGCAGGAAAAGGACAGAGCCTCGGTTTGCGGGCCAACTTAACATGTTTTGACACTGGTTGCTTCAAAAAATCATAACTAATTGTATTGTCGATGGAAAATCATGAAACAAGTTGCATATTGATCTAGACATACGTGAGTACTAACAGTAAATAAGAATTTGACAATAAATAGGGTTTCGAGATGGTTTAATCATGTCAAACATGAAGTACATGACACAATGAGCAGTTGAGATGAACAATTTTATTTGCAAGATAGGATGGTTGGAAATTAGGACTTTCAGGGGCGAAAGATGCCAAACATGTATCAATATCTTCAATTAAAATTTCAAGGCATGGGGTTTAGTATACATGGAGAACAAGAATTATGAAGAGGGTTCGGGGTCAAGCTAGTTGCAGAACTTCGAAATTCAATAAGAAAATATTGGCTTGATGGAAAATTATGAAACTTGAGGGTTTTGTTCCTGATGCATGGAACAATCTACAGACGAAATATTAGGATTTTAGCTTGTGAGAATGTCTACCTTTAATCATTTTCCTCTTCTAAGGCCTTGAAGAACGGGGATGAGAGCTTGAAGGGTTCTTCTCCCCATGAGATCTCCTCCTCTTGGCCTCTCCTCCTGGTCTAGAAATCCCTTGGCACTAGCTAGGGCCGGCCATGAGGGTTTAAAGAGAGTATTTATGTCTTTCCCCTTTCTATTTCCTAATAGGACTCTAATTACTATTAATTTCAGGATTTCCTATTTCCTCTCCCTTTTCTAAGCATGAGAACTCCTAATTGGGCTAGGATGGGAGCTAAATTCATGGCCGACCCCTTAGGGTAGGTTTAGGAATCCCAATCCTACTCAAACCTCATTTTTAATGCATCAAATAACCCTTTTCTATTTAAGTAATATTTTAGTTACGAATTTAGGGTATTTTCCTATTATTCTTCTTTTAAAAATCCCTATTATGGCACAATAAATTTTATATGGTCCATTTGTCAAAGCCCATTATTTATTAGATTTTATCTTTTGAGATTTCCTTTTTAATTAGGGAATAATAGAGTTGCAGATTTTATTATATTTTTCTTACTTGATTCTATTCATGGACTATGAGAGGTCCATTGGTCCAATTCCGATAATGGGCAATCATTTCATGATGTTGGAAGTCTCTCTGATATGATCATTTGATTTATGGGCCCATTATATTTCCGTGTTAATAGTTTTCCGACTTAGTTTCCTAATTTGGATAACTAGTTACGTTGTGACGTACGCTTGGCCAATCAGATATTTTCGTTACATGAATTTCTTCGTGGAACACTTAGGGATAATATTTGGGGTTGATTTATATATTTTAAGGAATTTTCCGATGTATTCTTGCACATACGATAGTGGTACGTATGTTTCTATTATTTCGTTTTAAAGAAGTTTATTATTTCGATTTTTTTTTAAATACTGAATTTTTCGGGTTGCTACATCCTCCCCCACTTACAAGAATTTGGTCCCCAAATTCATATGATATGATATGACTACCAATTTACTCAGAATATTTCATTAAATTATCTCCCCCAGTTAGGATTTTGTTATCGTGAAAATAATATAATATTAACTAAGGGTGTAATGATGGTACCTTGTTCACCTACATTGGCATGATTCATATCCACGAGGGCTTGTAATCGTCATTGGCATGGAGTTTGGTTCTTCTTTGTTGGACAATCGATGACTCGATGTTGTTGACTTCTACATCCCAAGCACCTGCCCAATTTCTTCCAACAGTTATCCATCTGATGTCCTGGTTTCATACAAAATTTACAGAATTCCTTACTCTCCACTTCCCCTTTCATTCTCTTGCTATCTAATGTATTTCTTCCTTTATTATCATTGAAATGAGTAGCAAGCTCCCTTTTCAACACGATCTACTTAAGGATCTTTTCAAGGAGTTCCGTGGTGTCCTCGACTAATTGAGCTCTCAATACCATGACTGAATATACTTCAATGTCTAGTGGAGCCAACTTCTCCCAGAACACAGGTCTCAATCCTTCTAAGAATATCTTTGCCTTCATCTTTTCCGTACTCACCAAATGTGGTGCGTACTGCGCTAGTCTTTCAAATTGTGCTTCATATTCTGCTACAGACATCATTCGTTGTTTCAAATTGGCGAATTCATTTGCCTTCTTCTCACGAGTCCTCTCAGAAAAATATTTGGTATTGAAGAGTTCTAAAAATTTATCCCACTCTATGTTCATGTTGGGTAATTGTCGACTGACAGCTTCCCACCAGACTTTAGCATCGCGGTCCAACTGGAAGGTTGCCAGAAGGACTTTCTCCTATTCTGAACATTACATAACCCTAAAGATCTGTTCCATCGCCTTCACCCAATTTTCAGCTTCATCGGGATCCAGAGTTCCATTAAACCTAGGGGGATTTATTCGTTGAAAGTTTCCATATAAGTCTCCTGCCCCATTTCTTGCTCCTACTTAAATCACGTTGTTAAGGGCTTGAGTTAACCCTTGTACAGTCTGTTGTAATTCGTGCATTTGTGCATGCTCGCCAGCCATCTCCTCTCGTTCCTGCGAGCAATAATACTTATTAACTTCTTTCTTAAACTTAGGGTGCTTATACATATAGTTAAGCTCCTAGCATAACCCCAAGCTTTACCCAATCTCTCACATAGGTATGGTGGTTGACTTAGACACGATCATGAAAGTTCACCTAGAACATCCTAGACTTAAAATATCCTAATAAGGACATCCTAGGCTCTGATACCAACGGTCACGTCACTCCAATTTAGCAGTGGAATAAATCGGAGGAAACGCGAGCAACGAGTATGGTAACGACAATTGTGCATACTTCCGCAAACATCAGAGCATCTAATGAACAATAATTGGAATTAACTCTGCATTTCATTGAAATTCTACTAAAACTATTACAACCACTAATTCGGAGCCAATACATAGGGCTCAATGACATCATTACATCGAAAAGAAATCTAAAGCAATAACTACTAGACCCCAATCATGCTAGGGTAACTTCGTAATTTGACTCCAGGTCACTCATCACTCTGGTCCTGTCCCATTGGTACGTATAACGTCGTTGTCCGACTTACCTGAGACACAATGACAAATAACGAAAGGTGAGCGATAACGCCCAGTAGGACTTAAATCTCAATAGTCAAGCAGGCTTTAAGTAATTAACGCATTAAAGGGCAGAGTAACTAATGATAGAGAGAGTCATGTAAAGTCGAGAAAGTAATTAATAGCATAAGTACATGGTTCAAATAGCAGATGAATCAAGTATAGTATGATGATTAAAGTCAAGTCACGCAATAGCAAGTAACGTCATTGTCAAGAAATAGCAAGCGACACGAATGGCAAGAAGAGAGATAGTAAATGGTCATGTAAAGAGTAAACTGCACTTTGATTGATTTTCATCAATCAAGATAATATAGCACTTTTCATCAACTTCCATCAATCGAAATAGTAATGGCACTTTGGTTATCCGTAGATAGCCGAGAGATAGCATAGCACTTTTATTGTCAATAGACAACGAGAGAATATAGCACTTTGAATGCGATCAAGTCGCGATAGTACGCAATAACTCAAGAGAGTGAGTATCAAGTAGAGCAAGTAGAGAGTACGATAGTGGTCACTCAATAACAGTTCAGTAATAGTCAGTGATAGCACAATAATCGCACAATACGTCTGAACTCCTCAGACTAACAGTAACAGTGTAATAGTCAGACGTCTAGCTAATTCAAAACAGTCAGTCAGAACCAGTGCAATGCAGAACACCGTCTATAGCCCCTGTAGGTATTTTCGGGTGGCTCTATGTCCCTAGGACTAGATTGGAGGCCCTCGGACACTCTTCGTGCCCTGCACAGTATGCATTGGATATAGTAGAGTCACAAGACCAATAATATAGTGCTAGACATTCATGAGATAGTATAAAATAGTAGGATCCACACAGCTCAAAGGGTACCAAGAGAGTACTAGGTGAATAGATGAGATAGTAGAGTGAACAAGAATAGACGAGTGAGTAGAGTATAGATGAGATCTTATGGTCATTGCACATGAAACGTCGAGTAACGAGCGATAGTAACAGTTGCACAACATGCGCGTACGGTGTTGGCAGTCAGATGGAACACAGCCTTTCCACTGGCCTCGTTATGCATAGGTCCAGAGGTCAGACATGATTCAAGATAAGAGCGAGAGAACAATCTAAGGCCGTACCGATCTTACTGATCCCTAGAGTGTGTCATAGGTGTTAGGGTACAACCAGCTCGTCGACCATGTAGGAATCCATGGACAGAGGAGACTTACGGAGGCCTTGAGCAAAGACTCACTAGTCCGGCAGAAGGAGTATCCGTCGGAGAGTTCGTCCAAGTCAAGAGAGAGTGTGTATAGAACCGAGTGATAGACATTCTAGAGGAATTCTAGAACAGTGGAGCATCGAGAATGGTATTCCCAAAACATTGCGAGTAAACATAGACAAGTTCATTTAAAATAGGGCGATTAATTTATATAGTTGAAATAAATTGCTAGATGTACATGTGATACTTTTCATGCCAAGTTAAGCCATATAGGATGGTTCAAAGTGAGTGCAAGTGTCAAGAAATCATAGATGGAAATTAGTCGTGTGTATGTATTTTTAAATCACATATAAATGTTCAATTTATATTAAGTGAAATTACTGCGGGTATAACTTGGATTAAAGGGTATAAGCACAATAGGCAATTAGAGCATTGCAAATCAGGGGTTTTTTCTGCAAAAATCCTGTGAACGTGACACACCTCAGTAAGGGTTGCGACGGGTTCATGGTAGATCATGACAGGTGTTTAGATGGATCGCGACGGGTCGGTCATGACCGGTGGTCAGAACGCGATACGGGCATGTAAGGATCGTGACGGGTCTTTCGGTCAGGCGGCAAGAATGCGACAAGGTACTCTGTTGCGATCAGATCGTGACAGGCGGCTATGTCGCGATGGCCCTGAAAACGCGACCTATTGGGCCGTCGCGTTCGTAGGTACTTCACCTGAGTTCGAGCGGGAAAAGGACAGAGCCTCGATTTGCTAACCAACTTAACATGTTTTGACACAGGTTGCTTCAAAACTTCATAACTAATTGTATAGTCGATGAAAAATCATGAAACAAATTGCATATTGATCTAGACATATGTGAGTACTTATAGTAAAAAAGAATTTGACAACAAATAGGGTTTCGAGATGGTTTAAACACGTCAAACATGAAGTACATGACACAGTGAGAAGTTGAAATGAACGATTTAATTTGCAAGATAGGATGGTTGGAAATTAGGGCTTTCAGGGGCGAAAGATGCCTAACATGGATCAGTATCTTCAATAAAAATTTCAAGGCATGGGGTTTAGTATACATGGAGAACAAGAACTATGAAGAGGGTTCGGGGTCAAGCTAGTTGCAGAACTTCAAAATTCAATAAGAAAATATTGGCTCAATGGAAAATTATGAAAATTGAGGATTTTGTTCCTGATGCATAGAACAATCTACAAACGAAATATTAAGATTTTAGCTTGTGATAATGCCTACCTTTGATCATTTTCCTCTTCTAGGGCTAGAACCTTGAAGAGCGGGGATGAGAGCTTGAAAGGTTCTTCTCCCCACGAGATCTCCTCCTCTTGGCCTCTCCTCCTGGTCTAGAAATCCCTTGGCACGAGCTAGGGCCGGCCATGAGGGTTTAAAGAGAGTATTTATGTCTCTTCCCTTTCTATTTCCTAATAGAACTCTAATTACTATTAATTTCGGGATTTCCTATTTCCTCTCCCCTTTCTAAGCATGAGAACTCCTAATTGGGCTAGGATGGGAGCTAAATTCGTGGCCAACCCCTTAGGGTAGGTTTAGGAATCCCAATCCAACTCAAACTTCCTTTTTAATACATTAAATAACCCTTTTCTATTTAAATAATATTTTAGTTATAAATTTAGGATATTTTCATATTATTCTTCTTTTAAAAATCCCTATTATGGCCCAATAAATTTTATATTGTTCATTTATCAAAGTCCATTATTTATTAGATTTTATCTTTTGGGATTTCCCTTTTAATTAGTGAATAATAGAGTTACGGATTTTATTATATTATTCTTACTTGATTCTATTCATGGACTATGAGAGGTCCATTGGTCCAATTCCGATAATGAGTAATCATTTCATGATGTTGGAAGTCTCTCCGACATGATCATTTGATTTATGGGCCCATTATATTTCCGTGATAATAGTTTTCCGACTTAGTTTCCTAATTTGGATAATTAGTTTCGTTGTGACGTACGCTTAGCCAATCGGATTTTTCGTTGCACAAATTTCTTCTTGGAACACTTAGGGATAATATTTGGGGTTGATTTATAATTTTTAAGGAATTTTCCGATGTATTCTTGTACATACGATAGTGGTACGTATGTTTCTATTATTTCGTTTTAAATAAATTTATTATTTAATTTTTTTTTAAATACTGAATTTTCTGGGTTGCTACAGCTTGCTTAAAGTTCTAATAAGAATATGTACCCGACTCAACATGTTTACCCTAAATCTCTATCTATACTTGATTTCGTGAGCTAGAACTTTTATCATACATACTACAAGATGTCAGGGATATATTGATACCATTTTCCCTGATTCTATCACGTACTCATTCTGAATTAAATCGTTTTCCATCACTGTGTCTGATTTTTGGTTCATTGCAAAGTATCTCGTTCATAGCATGATCATACCATGTCAAAAGTCTAATTACTTCTTGTTGTGGATACCCTTGCAAGTCTAGGTTCGTTTAAAGTTGATTTTGTTATTTTTCCTTATGTATACAATTTTATATGATTTTTTAAAGAGTTTTGTATCAAGCCCTTGGAGGATTGGACTGCAACCCAAGGTGACCCAATTCAACTTTTGTGCTCGGCCAGGACCTCTGAGAACACGATAGCCCGATTGGTCGTGTTCTCGACCTGGTCGCGACATAGGAGCGCGTCGCGACCTGAACGTGGCAGCCCATTGTGTTGCGTTTTCCCTATCCTATACTGATTGCCCAGAATGCGATAGACCCCAACGTCACGTTTATGGAACGATTGGTCTGGTCGCGACCAGTCACCACATCGCAATTCAGTGCATCAACTAATTGGCCTGACTCGGTTCCTATGAACGCGACAGGCCCAGCCGTCGCGATTTGACTATGAATTTCAGAACACTAATTTTCATGTAAACCTTGGAAATCATGCTTTATAATCATGGTTTAACCCTCGTAAATGCACAACTATGAACAGTAATGACAATGCTAATGTATTATGATAATATTCACATGATTTATTAATTAAAAGATGTGTGCACAACTCTCATGTGCTATCATTGATTCTCTCTCACATGCACACACCAAACGTGAGTTTTTGCCATGAGACCTTATAGAAATTACTCAATAATATACTTGGTGATTAAGTGAAATTATTCATGCAAATTTCCTTACTATTTTAATTAAATGGACTTGTCCTCATTTTATTCATCTGGTTTTATACTGTTATCGCGTCCCTCTCCCTCGAGCACTCAAGGCATGACGGACAAAAATTTTTATACACACTTTATCTTGGATTGGATGACCTCTCCATTGGGAATACTCCTGACTGGACCAGGACCTCCTTGTCAAGGCCTCTGTAAGATTCCTTGGCTTTGGCAGACATTCATTACCGACGAGCAAGTTGTACCATCAATACCTTGAGATCACGTCGAACATCTACCCTATGTTCGTAGTATGGTCATTGGGCGGTTAGTGACTTCCAACAGACTGCCAGCACCCGGTCATGGGTGTTGTGCAACTGTTACTATCACCTGTTTATCTTTGTTTTACAAATATGACCCTTGTTCTTATCTACTTCTCTAACCTCTCATCTATTTACGTTCTCTTTATACTCTCATCTATTCTTCAATTACTCTCATCTATTCTTGGTACTCTATTTGACCATTTATTGATTATCTAAGATAAAAACATGATCAATCACAGGCAACATTATAAAGGGCTTGATATGGTCCTGGGAGGTGTGCCCGAAAAGTGCTAATGCCTATGAGAGTTTAATGATCAGGATGTGTGGTATAACATCCAAGTACTATACTATCAAGATTAATCTATGACAATTATCAAAATACTATGTTCTCTCGGTTGAAAGGAAGATCAACCAACATGCTATTGTGACTAGTGCATTATCGTGCACTCTTTACATAGCCAATGTTTATCGTGCTAGTTGTGCTACTTTCTTGTGAAAAGTACTATTTCTCTCTTGCTATCATGTGATATTACTCTCGTGAATATACTTGATCGTTCTATCTAGTCATCATGCTTTACAAGACATTAATCACTTAAAGCATATATGTTTACACGAGATATTACGTCCTACTGGGTGTTATCACTTATCTTGTGCTATTTATTTCATGTGTTTCAGGTGAGTCTGATGGGGACTACCACACGCACGAAGATGGGGATGAGCAAGTGCAGAAGTGACCTGACATTTCGTCAACCAATCATCTTAGTAGATATTTAGTAGTTGTTTTAGTTGAATGAAGTACTCTGGGCCCATAGTTATCGCTCTGTATTAGTGATTGTAATAGTGATAGTGGAGTTATCAATAAAGTTGGTTCATTTGACATTATTCAAAATTGTGCAATGGTTTGATGTCTATTTCTTGCTCTATAATATTTATTTAACTGTTTATCACTCTGATATTCCGCGTCGGGGAATTACATGACATATCTGTAGACACCCATTTCTGACCCATAAGTCGAGCAAAATCTCTTGTCGTATCATTGATGCCCCGCATTGGCTCATCATCGTCAAGCTGGCTTTCTCCGACCATGACATCGTTTCCATTAGTTCATCGCCCTGGAGGACCCTTCCTGGTCAAATCAATCTCTTTCACTACAAGCTCTCTGAGTATAAGATCCGATATTTCATCCCGAAGGCTGTGCATAGCTGATTGGACGCATTACATGCCAAAATGCAGAAAAGACCAGAAGGCGACGGGCCCTAGGTCGCCTTCCTGAAAACGACAGCCCCTTTGTCGCCATCATAATTCCACATTTTAAAATCCTCAGAAAATAGAAAATGACTTAAGTCACCTTCCATATGAGGAAGGCGACATATCGAGCAGTCGCATTCAAGAAGGTGACACCAAGGCTGTCGTGTTCAGGGCCTTAAACAGGAAACTCAATCCGAAGCCAACTTGGACACATGCTGTTGATGGAAATTGCATGTTTTGGACGTCCAAATCACGTCCAAATCCTCTCAAATTCGGAGGAGACCTTCCTAGCATGTCCCTTTCCAAGTTCCAATTTCCCTTGCATAGCCATACTTACCCAGAGTCGGACTATTGCCCATTATTCCTCTCAGACCCGAGTTGGGAATAATCACCCATAAGTACCTCGTCTCTGCATCTTTTTGGGAAAGGCCGGAGTCATTAGTTCGCTGAGCAAGAGAGCTTCATCTTCCACGAAGAGAGTTCTCCCTCCAGACGATCAGCAAGAGCCCTCCAGGGCGTTTTCCCATTGGCTACACAATTCCTCTTCCCTTCTTCTCTTTATTTCTTTGATTTCATGCATGCATAGCTTCGTTTTCTTTCTAGCTTAGCATTAGATCATGACCCACACACCTATCCTTAACACCCACAGGGGTTAAAAGCCCCAATCTTGTGAGTTCCCCCCATTATAGTTCATGTTTTCATGTTTTTCATTGAATAGATCATCTACACACGAATTCTAATGGGTATTTATCTTGTTTAAATCAATTTGGCAGGTGTTTGAAGGTCAGAGCAAGGTGAGGCTCTTGCCCCTCGGCCGGCTGAGGAGCAGGAAGACGAAGATCCCAAGTCTCCAGCCCCTGAAGAGGAAGGCGACGACTGCTGTGTCGCGATCAAGAAGGCGCCATTGCCTACGTCACGTTCAAATGAAAGCATAGCGACGCCCATCCTGTCGCGTTATCAGGTATGCCTTCCCCTTCACTTTTCCTTTCCAAGGTAGTCAGCCCTCCATCTGAACATCAAGAGGCGACTGCATTGGTGGCGATCACGGTCAGTTCCTAATCCCCCGCATATTCACAATCAAATTCAAAAGGGGATATAAATCCTGTGATTACACCTTTTGGCGATCACGGTGGGACCACTTGTGCCCATCACGCTTGTTCTTCCTTACCTTGCCGACCCTATCATCTAACAGGTGTGTTGTGTGGTTAGTGTTCCTTTTTGGGTCTCTTCCTTTGAGTTTGTCAGTGCTCTACAATTCTGGGTGAGAAGGCGACAATAGAGGCGTCGCTATCATCTTAGCGACATACGGCACGTCGCAATCAGGTCAGTACACAGTATCCTTCCTTGTCTGTTTCTGTCTTCTGTGTGCTGTGCGGAAGACGACGTAGGCTGCGTCGCGATACAAGAAGGCGACACAAGCCGCGTCGCTACCAGGTACGCACTCTGCCCGTACACCTTTTGCATTATTTAAAGATCTGTTGAGCCTGTAGGGAACGCGACGAGGCTTGTGTTGCGTTAAAGGAGGCGGCGGGGTTCTTGTCGCAATCAGGTCAATACCTTGTTTTTCTAAGCTTCCTTGCAAATTTGAGTCCATTTTTACATACTCCATCCATGTTCCATCATACCATGCTTTTCTCCACGATCTTGAGGGAGTGTTAGTCTTGTATGTTATAGGATTGTGTGATTTTCCGTGCATAATTAGGATTTACTTGCTCTCTGTCCACTGCGAGAAGGAAAGCGACAGTCGCAGTGTCGCGATCCCGGTCGCGACATAGGCCCTGTCGCCTTCTGCCTCTGAGAGCAATTAGCCCTAATTCTTGTTGTGTTAGTATTAGGTTAGAATATTACATGCACTCCGGTGCACATAGGATTTGCATACATCTTTCCATATTCGTAGTATGGGTTTCCTCCTCAGCGACGCTCGCTCTCTCGGCGACATACTCCTTGTGTCTGACTAGAGCACTCGCTTGAGGGCCTCCGTAAGTCCCCGCTGACCGTGGATTCCCACACGGTCGCCAGGCTGGTTGTACCTGTCGCCACCTAGGATCGAGTCTAAAGTTCATTTGGTAAGGTTGAGAGAACCCTAGTCATACCCGAAGTTGGAAGCCTTCTCCCATTTAGGAAACCCTTCCTTACTCGGAGAGAACTTGCTAAAAGTCAAATCACTAAAAGGCAAATTTGAATCAATTAAAAGAAACCATCATCATTGCCAACTGCTTGCTTTGGGTGAGACGTTTTCTGTTTCCTTTTGTCTGCATAGGATTGCTTGTTTAGGAAACTAAGAGTCTGTCTAGGTTAGGTTGCCTCTCTCAAGTCTGGAAAGGCTTTCCCCGTCTCTCTGCACCCACTTTTAAAACATGGAGTCGTTCTTGAACCCAATCTACAATAGTGAGAATCCGGACACTGCCTTCCATGCTTCCCGGGATTACAAGGAGTCCCTACCCCATGATCTCTTTGACGAGGTGACCCGGCCTTGGGTCGCTACTGTCCATACCTCTGAAGGTCGCCGTCGTGACGAGGGCAGCCCATCTCAGACACACATCTTCCTCAGTCGGATGATCAAGCCACTCAACTCCTGCGCTTAATCCCCCAGCTTGATCAGTCCCAAATCCAGACCCTCATGACGGCCCTCAAAGGAAAGGCCGCTTCCTCACCCTCACCCAGAGCGGGCACGTCACGCCCCACAGCAGCTACCTTCGGCCCCCACGTTGCCGTGGGACAAGCCGACAACACGCCCATCCGGCCGCGGACCATCCGGTTCACGCCCTTTGAGTCTGAGCACTATATTCCCCGTGAGTCGAGGCCGCGGTCTCCACCATATCAGCCATGTTACTCTCCTCATCGTCCTGAGCCACGCGCCAGGCCCACCTCTCACGCCTCTTCCATGAACGCTCAGCCATCCGCCGCACCGGACATGATGTCCGAGTGGGCATCCATCAAGAAGGAGCTCCAAGAGCTCCGAAAGAAAGTCGACCCTAGGCAGCACCACGATGTGCACATGCCAAATTTCAATGGCCTATGGGTCCCCTCTCCATCCGAGCTGCTAAAGTACCGCAAATACAACGGCTCAGGCAATCCCTATACCCATATCAAAGACTTCATCTATGAGTCCGCCTCCTACCAGCA
This sequence comes from Colocasia esculenta, assembly GCA_014218235.1. Lineage (NCBI taxonomy): Eukaryota > Viridiplantae > Streptophyta > Magnoliopsida > Alismatales > Araceae > Colocasia > Colocasia esculenta. The sequence continues at coordinate 15,485,512 of CM024761.1, forward strand.
TGATCGCCGCCTCATGGCATATCTCTTCCGCCGGTCGCTGGACGGGCACGCCCTAGATTGGTTCTATTCCCTGCTACCTGAGGATGCTGAAGACTTCGCTGTTGTGAAGGCCAAGTTCCTCGAACAATTCCAAGACAGAGTCGGGCCCGAATACTCCCTTACAGATCTCATGGCTGAGAAGATGAAGTCGAATGAGGATTTTGCCTCGTACGCCGATAGGTGGAGGCAAATGGCCACCAGAGTTCCGGGGTACCTTCCAGAGGGGGAGAAGGTGAAGATCATCATTGCCAATGCCGCGCCTGCCTACAGAAACATCCTGGCGATGAATGACATCACCACTATGCATCAACTCTACAGTCGAGCCCGGTTCATCCAAACCCAGCTAAAAGACTCTCCCATCCACTCCATGTTCGAACCCCAGAAATCCCGGTTCCAAAGAAAGCCTCAGGGGCCAGTCACTGACGGCGTCCAAGTGAACGAGCAAGTGAGCGCGTTCAACCCTGCCGGCCAAAATCGTCAACCTTACAATGCCCAAGGTCAGAACCCTACCCAGCCACCACAAGGGCAGCCGCCACGCCAATACAACCAAGTGCCACCTCCTAATGGCTCTCAGCAAAGGCGTCCCATGGGTCCTAGAAGAACTCACTACCCGCCATTGCCGGAGACACTCTCCGACATATTCTTGGCCTTGCTCTCCACCGACGCCATTAGCCTCCCTCCTGAGAGACCCTTGAACCTTAGTGTGGATCAAACGCGGTACTGTGTATTCCACCGGCAGCCTAGTCATACCATCGACCAGTGCTTCACATTCAAGGATTTGGTGTATGACTTGCACGAGCAACATGGAATAGATTGGACAGCTCTCTGGCAAGTGATCGGAGATATCAAGGAAAGGCAGAGGCAACAGCAGCAGCAGAGGCAGCAGCGCCAACCACCCCCTCAACAACAACAACAGCAGCAGCACCAACAACCGTTGCAGGACCTCGGGATCATCCACAACCCATTACCTAACCATCCACCAGCTCCAAACCCACCACCACAACAACCTGCCCAGGTAAACCCCATCGTCCACCACCCTCCTCCACAAGCAAACTGGACGTACGATGATGAATTAGATGTTCAGCAGATGATGTCCATTAACCAATATCCTGTCCAATCCCAAACAATACAACCAGCCTACACAGCTCCCCAGTTAGTCCCTCCTGTAGTTTCTATGGCCAACGCTGTCATACTGCCCGTCGGTTCAACATCCGCGCCAGTTGTTAGCTCACCCATCATCTTACCTTTCGCCCCACCTGTCTCCATCCCTCTACCCCCTATCATACCTACTCCCCCACCCATCATCCTACCACCACCTGGGCCGGACCAACCCTCCGCCGCCACATTATCCTCTGCTAGACAGCCACCTACCAATCCGACCACACTGCAGAGCGGGCGTGTCTTTCGCCATCCGTACCCACCTATCTCCACCACCACCACTTCCACAAACCCCCAGCAGGTCCTGCAACCGCCACAGCAACAACAAGCTCAGCAGCAGACGCAAGATGAGGGGTTGATTGAGCCACTACCCGGAACACACTATGATATCCTCAAGCACCTGGATCATGTGCCAGCCAAGATCTCCATTCTGGAGCTGATAAGAAGTCTAAAGAGCACCAGGAAGCCCTGAGGAATTTCCTGCAGAAGGTAGTTGTAAATGAAGATATGCTGGCCGATAAGCTACCTAGTACCCTGGCCATGGTGACTCGCGGGCCGGCAATCACCTTTGCAGAAAGCGAACTAGCACCCCCAGAAGCCAGGAGGCTCCCACTATGCATCACCCTAGTCATTAATCATGTAGCAGTGGGAGCGGCACTGGTCGATACGGGGGCATCCATAAATGTCTGCCCGCTGAGCACTCTGAGGGCCTGCGATCTATCAGAAGGCATGCTAAGACCAACACCCACCACCATTGCCGCATATGACAACTCTAGAAGATCCTGTCACGGCATGGTAACTGTGCAAGCTGAACTGGGACCCCTCGCCGTCACAGTAGACTTCTACGTCTTAGATATTTATCCCATGTTCAAGGCCATCCTAGGGCATCCATGGCTGGAAGCGCTCGGGGCTGTGCCATTTACCACACATCAGTGCCTGAAGTTCCCCTTCCAAGGGCGAATTATCAAAGTCAAGAGCATAGCCACCACCCACTCCGTAGATGCCCTCCACGATACCCACCTCCCAGCCGTGTGGCCAGCCAACAAACCCATTGTCTCAGTGCTAGACATCGACTACCCGTGGAGCTACACGTTCCAGTCCAAGTGAGAGGTCAACCTAGCCCGGGTCAATGCGGTCAAGAGAAAAGAGCCACTAAGCACAAAGGGGTGGCAAATTATGATGAAGCTAGGGTATGAAGAAGGCAAGGGCCTAGGGGCAGACTCTCACTCAGTCGTCACTCTCACTCAGTCGCAAACCATAAAAACACAAAAGGTTCCATTCCATTCATATCATGTACACCATCATGACAAAAAGAAAGGAGCAAAAGAGTACAAACCCTCAACCACTCTCCCCCGTACCCTCAGGCGGGCGGGGAGATGGAGGGGCCATCACCCTCGGCCCGGTCTCGCTCCCCTCTGGCGCTCTCCCGCGCCGTCGTCGCTTCTCCTCCTCGTTCCTCCGTCGTCCGGAGGAACCCGTCAGGTAGTGCCCAGCGGACCCGCTCGGGATACCGCTTCTGCTAGTCACTGATCGGCTGCGCCCGACCAAGGCCAGGGCCCTCTCCAGACCCCTCATCTCGGATCGCAGCATGTCACTGCGATGCCTCTCCTCCCCTAGCTGGGTACGGAGGTCCCCGGCCTCGACGCGCAGTCGCGCCGCCTCCTCCGCCTCCTGGTGCCAGCGCGCCACCTCCGCCACCTCCTGCTGCCAGCGTGCCGCCGCCTCTGCCACTTGGCGCCACCGTGCCACCTCCGCTGCCTCGGGGCGTAGGCGTAGCTCCGCCATCTCCGCCTCCAGCGTGGTCGTCCGCGCCAGGGCAGTCCTCAGCTCCTGCTCCTGCTCCTGCAATATCAAACATCTTGTCAGAACTCATAAAGGAAACAAAAACCTAGGGCCATCTAAGTAGATAACTTACCCACTCCCGCAGCTAGGCGAGGGCGTCCTTCGCTCGGGCCGCCGCCGACGCTAGCTGGCCCTCCGAGACGAAACGGCCAGGATCCTCTCGAGAAGAGGAGGCACCTCCCACCATCTGCTGGGCCTTGTCCAACTCTGCCCGCTGCAAAAGAAACATCAAAGGTCAGTCAACCACAACTAGAAACAGAAGGGTAGGGTGCAGAATGCTTACCAGCTGGTCCACCACTGCCTGAAGATCGTCCCGCTGCTGGATGGTAGAGTGGAGGACGCCCTCGAGTGAGGAGATCCGTCCCTCTGGGTCAAGCTGCAAGCGCAAGCCATGTCAGTCACACAATCAACTAAGAACTCAAAAGAGATTGAAAGCAGTAAAATACGTACCGGTCGCCGGGTCCCCTTGTATACCTGGGACCCGTACCTCCAAGCGTAGGCTCGGAAGTAATCCTCGCCGCTTGTGGCCTCAGAAACCACCTCCTTCCCTCGCCGCTCCTAGTCGTCCAGCTGCTCCCGGACCCAGACCGTCCAGTCCGTGACCTGCTGGATCCCTCGAAAGCTCCGGCCTGGCCGCTCCCAAGCCCTCTGTCGGGTCGGGAACTCCACCACCGCCTAGTGGAGTCCCAGAGTGCGCGCCGCTAGCCGGTGGTGGAGCGGGACCACCGTGTTAAAGAAATGGTGCCAAATGTCCCTACCGAAGTAGGGACGGCCCCGCTCCACCCACGGCTGGGTGGCGTCGTCCTCCCCGACGTAGGGAGTCCCTCGTACCTGCGCACCACAAGTAAAGACACGTCAGTCAATTGTCAAATAAGCAAAGTAAAGGAAAAGGTTAAGGCTAGAAGTACTTACATGTCCGAAGGGGACAGTGTCCAGTGCGTCGTGGATGAGCGTCACCTGCCGCCCCAGGGATCGCTCATCTCTACAGAACCGCCAACGCCGCAGTAGCGATACGGCACCCGCTCGCCTCGGCACCCCCCGACCTAGGGAAGGGAGATGGCAGTACGCCCACACCTGCAGAACAAAACGGTCAGTGCCACAATCAATTAAGATAAGCAGGAAAAGCAGTAAAGGGTAAGGGTGAGAAGCATACCTGTAACAGTGGGAAGAACCCGGCCACCCCTGTCTCCCTACTAGAGGTACCTAGGCTGTCGAAGAGGTGGGCCAGAAGGGCCGCACCCCATGCGTAGTTCCCCACCTGGGTCAGGTCCTCTAGTAGAGGCAGACATCGGCAGCTCACCGGGTCTCCTCGGGTACCCAAGATCAACTTCCCGATCACGAGGATCAGGAAGTGCCTCAAATCGCGGTCCGCTTCCGCTCCCTCCTCCTCCGCCAGTGCCGCACTGGCATCCGCTGTCAACCGGGCCATGTACTCTGCCTGGCCCTCTCCATTCTGGTGGCGTGCGTCTGCCACCCCGAGGCTCGCCTGCAACCTCGTCCTCGGCACCAGGGAGGATCTCTCCCGCATCACCTCTAGCCTCAGAAGCCTCTCCACCATCTCCTGATAACTAGTATAAGTCACCCCGGTCACCGCCTGGACATCTACCCTCAGGCCGGTGATCCGTGCCACGTCCTCCAGTGTGGGGATCATGTGACCACACGGGAGGAGGAACGCGTGGCGCTCAAGGTCCCATCGCTCCTTCAATGCCTGGATGAGCACCACGTCCGGCGTCAACTCATCCAACCTCAGAAAGGGGCCGAACCCCATCCCCTCCAGCCGGGTCCTCTGGAAATCCAGCAACCCCTGATAGATCGCCCGGACAACGGCCCACCCCAGTCGGGACCGTAGCTCGCTCTGCAAAACAACCACAGAAAACACAAGGATCAGCAAGGAATCAACAGAACAACACTCTGTTAAGGTAGCGACAGGTATGTTGTCGCCTTATGAAGGCGACACAAGAGGAGTCGCCTTCCATTTTGTGAAGGCGACGAGTAGGCTGTCGCCTTATGAAGGCGACGCTTAGGGTGTCGCGACCTGTCTGGTAATGCGACAGCTACCCTGTCGTGTTCGCAGACTGGCCGGGAATGGCAAATATCCGTTTTCCGACCGTTTCACCTTGGGCCAAAAGGCCATACCGAGGTGCTCAGCACCCCCACTAATCCACACACATAGGGGGGGGCCTAGGATTCGAAGCACCTACCTTCTTAGGCCCGACGAGTTCATCCTCGTCGCCCACGAACTCCTCCTCCATCGGCACGACCGGAGGGACTTCTGGGGCCATCGTCGATGTCCCCTCACCCGGTTGGCGTCGCCGGATCGATTTCTTGTGTCACCGGCCACCGCCATCGCCGCCTTGGCCCTCTCGGTGCTCGCCCTCCATGTCGGTTGTCAAAGGAAGGGGAAAGGGGAGAAGGAGAGAGGAAGAGAAATAGGGGAAAGGATGGTCGATCACCGAAGGAATGATTTGCCAGAAGAAGAGAGGAAGAAGGGAAGGGGAAATCACCGGAGGAAGAGGGAAGAAGGAAAGAGGGAAGAGGTTTGAAAGGAGGGAAAGGGAGAAGGGCGCTCGGCCCGAATTCAAACTGCCCCGTGACCTGTGAACGTGACAAGGTCTGTGTCACCTTCTGACCAGGTGGCGACGATGCTCATGTCGCCTTCACTTTTCGGGTCGCGACCATTGACCTGTCGCCTTCTAGGTGGCGACATACCCTACGTCGCCTTCTCAAGACAGTGCACTAAGCTTCTAAAAGAAAACAATTCTCATTGCAAAAATCCAATGCTCGCATCAAATAAAAGTCATGAAAAGGGCAAAGATCAACATGCCTCACTCCCATTACATCAAGCACACTCTCACCACACCAAGTCCCATCCAAAGCCCAAAAGTACAATCACGTCTCTCTTTCTGTCTCATGGTCCGCAAGCGGCCGAAGCTTCTCATGCTCCCGGAGGTACGCCTGGTACGTCTCCCGGTCCTCTTCAAGTCTCGGCGGAAGTGTGTGCGTAGCGCATGCCCTCCACAAGGCCAACGCGCTCCGCACGGCCTGCTCATCCTCCGGGGTCCCCAGGCGCCGTCTCTTCACGGGAGGCAAGTGTGATGGTGGTAGCACCCGAGTCCTCGGCTTCCCGATCTGCAAGTAGCACCGCTGCGGGTTGTAGAGCACGGTCGCTATATTCCCTATAAGCTGCAAGTCCAAGCCGCGTCCGAGTGGTAGCCGGATCTCTGCTCCACGAAGTGCCGCTACACCCAAAGCGAAGTGCTCTACCAGCAAGGTACTGAAGTAAAGGCGCCACGCACTCCTGGTCTTCTTGTCCGCCGTCCTGCATAAAACCTTGTCGGAAAACTTGGCCGCGCCGCCGATAAAATTCAAAGGATGGCATCCGAAGATCCGACTGTCAGTGGTAGGATTGTCAATAGGCTTAAATTTTATCCTCACACCTAACCAACACTCTAGAAGGATCATGGAGCCATAAATGAAACCCCCTGTGGAAGCCGAAGTGAGACCCGAGTAAAGATACGCCAAGACGGCGTGAGAGAGTGAAAGTGCCTGCCATACCCCACTTATGGCACTCAAGCTAGCATAGTCTATGAGGTGATCCCCAGACGGAAAAAGCACCACCCCGCACAAGCATATGGCCACGGCCTTTGCAATCTCCCGGTGGTCTACGCTCTTGTCCTTACACTTGGATATGACCCACTTAGACAATGGAACCAAATGTATGAATTGTGGAACCATGGTAAAAACATCCCCTGGATCGGTCATGAACTCCCCTAGAATGAACTTCGGGTTAATGGGCTTGACGGTATAGCTTATGTTTTGCTCATCCCCCGGCTTGGTTTTAGGGAGAGCTAGGAAGGCCTCGACCTCCTCTAGGAGGACGGTCGCCTCAAACTTGGGAAAGATGAATGTATGGGTTTGTGGGTGACACAATTCTATCAGGGCCGTGATGCTATGCCAATCAAATGAGATCTTGTGGTAATTATGGGCCGCTATCAACACCCCACCTAAACCCCACTCTCTCAAGAATCTAATGACAAACATGGGTAGAGATTTGATCATCGGGGCAATCCAATTGAGCTTTGAGTAGCGGCGGGATCCCGGGAAGAGCTAGAAGAAAAGGGCAAAAGAGAGGGGATGAAGGAGAAGAACAAAAATTAAAGAAACAAATTCGTAGCTCAAAATGCATGAAAATTGAAAACACCAAAACTCACCTCCCTCACTTCCTCGCTTCGGCTAAAGTGGTTGGGGACGTCCGTCACCCTCATAAGCGCTTCATACGTCATCTGAGCGCGCTTCGGACCTTCAAAAGCCGTCTCCCCATCCATGGAAGCAAGAGGAGCTCTCTTCATGGCCATGAGAGCTTGCAAAGCTTGAAGAAAAGAAGAGAGAAAAGAGAGCTACGAATTTGGCCTCTCATCCCCTTTATTTATAGAGCCTTAGCACTCCTATTCCTGCTTGGAGGGGGTAGAGAAGACCCATTAGGAGTGGGACTTTGATTAGGAGGCCATTGGAATCCAAATGGGAGTCAAACTCAAGCTTGGGGCTGGAAGGTTTTGAGCTCGGGCTGAGAAACCTGTGAAAGCGACATATCGACCCGTCGCCTTCATGATGGCGACAAGGTGCCCGTCGCCTTCTTAAGTCTAGGGTTGCGACAACCCCTATGTCGCCTTCTGATCAGTCTATGCTATCTTACTTATTCCTCTGTGACTGTTCAGGATATTTGCACATATGCGTTGATATTCATTGTTTGGTGCATATGCTTGGTATCATGTCTATCTTTATTGCTTTGATTATTGAAAACCCATAAAAATTAGAAAATGCAGGAAAATCCATAAAAATTCAGAAAATCCAGAAAATCAAAAAGACATACGTCAGGTAAGTTAGGTGAGTACCTCCAACTTTAAATCCCTCCTCATTACTATATGATATCTACGCTATTATATCAGCTCAAAGACCGGCTGGTTCCCAGTGTGTTCTAGGATCTGAGTTCCCCTTCATCAAAAACAAGGATGATCTAGGTGCGCACTACTAATCGCTGGATAGGCCGTTAGGTGATATGACTCGGGGATGATGGATTCTATCGCACGTCGGGGTTGCGAAGTGTCTTGACCCTTGCTCATATTGTCTAGCAATATTATCCTTGAATATTTGTTATTTTCTCCCTTTCTTTGCATTCGTTTTATGATTTCCTTTTTCTTTAGCCCAGCATGCATCATGTAGGAATTTTGAGCTTCATGAATCATGATTTGTCAAAGTCAGCTTCTCAATGATGTCCCAACCCAAATCCTCATTTTCAGACAAGAATTCCACTCCAAATTTGAAAGTTTTCCTCGAGCTTGTGCTCGGTCTAGTTTGCCAGTATGGTTCCTATGAAGGATTCCTCTCATCCCCATTCATTACAACAGTCATTCCTTTATCCCCGATCCGCTCATTAGTCATGACCCGCTCAAAGGCCAGAGTCGAATCGACCCGCCGGGCAGCACCTATCCCCTAATAAACGAAACCTGCACACTAAAGATAGCCAGGGTACCTCTTGAATCAGGAGGTTGCTCATTCTTTTCTTTTGATTTTTATTCGTCCCAAATAGGAATCATCTGCGCACTCTGCTCCCAGCCATGTTCTAGGTTAGCCGGATAATTCTCGCTGCTTATTCGTCCAGAATGGGTGTCTCTTTCCCTTGATGCCAGCTTTTCAGCTTATTCCGCTTCACTCCGCTACATCGCCATTTTCGCGCCATCACCCCTACACTCCCTTGCAAAGCAGGCATCAAGGAGGGGCAATTTGTAGACACCCATTTCTGACCCATAAGTCCAGCAAAATCCCATGTTGTATCATTGATGCCCCGCGTTGGCTCATCATCATCAAGCTGGCTTTCTCCGACCATGACATCGTTTCCATTAGTTCATCGCCCTGGAGGACCCTTCCTGGTCAAATCAATCTCTTTCACTATAAGCTCTCTGAGTATAAGATCCGATATTTCATCCCGAAGGCTGTGCATGGCTGATTGGACGCATTACATGCCAAAATGTAGAAAAGACCAGAAGGCGACGGGCCCTAGGTCGCCTTCCTGAAAACGACAGCCCCTATGTCGCCATCATAATTCCACATTTTAAAATCCTCAGAAAATCAAAAATGACTTAAGTCACCTTCCATATGAGGAAGGGGACATATCGAGCAGTCGCATTCAAGAAGGTGACACCAAGGCCATCGCATTCAGGGCCTTAAACAGGAAACTCAATCCAAAGCCAACTTGGACACATGCTATTGATGGAAATTGCATGTTTTGGATGTCCAAATCACGTCCAAATCCTCTCAAATTCGGAGGAGACCTTCCTAGCATGTCCCTTTCCAAGTTCCAATTGCCCTTGCACAACCATACTTACTTAGAGTCGGACTATTACCCATTATTCCTCTCAGACCCAAGTTGGGAATAATCACCCATAAGTACCTCGTCTCTGCATCTTTTTGGGCAAGGCCAGAGTCATTAGTTCGCTGAGCAAGAGAGCTTCATCTTCCACGAAGAGAGTTCTCCCTCCAGACGATCAGCAAGAGCCCTCCAGGGCGTTTTCCCATCGGCTACACAATTCCTCTTCCCTTCTTCTCTTTATTTCTTTGATTTCATGCATGCATAGCTTCGTTTTCTTTCTAGCTTAGCATTAGATCACGACCCACACACCTATCCTTAACACCCACAGGGGTTAAAAGCCCCAATCTTGTGAGTTCCCCCTATTATAGTTCATATTTTCATGCTTTTCATTGAATAGATCATCTACACACGAATTGTAATGGGTATTTATCTAATTTAAATCAATTTGGCAGGTGTTTGAAGGTCAGAGCAAGGTGAGGCTCTTGCCCCTCGGCCGGCTGAGGAGCAGGAAGACGAAGAACCCAAGTCTCCATCCCCTGAAGAGGAAGGTGACGACTGCTGTGTCACGATCAAGAAGGCGCCATTGCCTACGTCGCGTTCACATGAAAGCATAGCGACGCCCATCCTGTCGCGTTATCAGGTATGCCTTCCCCTTCACTTTTCCTTTCCAAGGTAGTCAGCCCTCCATCTGAACATCAAGAGGCGACTGCATTGGTGGCGATCACGGTCAGTTCCTAATCCCTCTCATATTCACAATCAAATTCAAAAGGGGATACAAATCCCGTGATTACAATATCCTTTAATTTTTTTAAGAGAAAAATTAAGAGAATTGATGTTCATTTAGACATAACTTTAGACATTTTATCAAACAATTTGGAAATATAATATCTTAGCACTTTAGACATTAGATATCTATTAAATGTTATCAAACACACCCTAAGCCATATATGGTGGCGCAAGAAAAATAGTAAAGAGGAGAGGAGGATGCGACTAAAGATTGCTCTGCACCAATAAGAGTGCTTAAGTTTGCTTATCTTCACCGGGGGGCAACCTAAGGGATTAAATATGTGTCTTATTTGTCCACATAGGACGCGGTGGCATGGTACGGATGGGATGTGGGGTAGTTGTTTGTAGTATGATCGCCTGGAGTATGGTGATTTACATCAGTACCTCTGCCCTGTACGGTGTGTAATAAAAATGTCGTATGTGGTATGATAATCTAGAGTGAGATGGCCTAGTTGAGAACTTGTACCACAAGGCAATCATGAGACTGATCTATAGGCCTTACTCCCCACATTCGTTTGTCCTTTTGCCATAGGAATATTTGCTAATGTCACTATCGAATGGGGGATTAGAGCTGCTAGGTCCCTTTTTCAACTGGGCTATATAGGCCAGTCGCAGAATCAACTCTTCCTATCTGGCTAAAATTCCTCTTGGGGGTCGTAGGCCCTGAGCTGAGGGTACATTGCTCTAGGATCTGTCGCCCGAGTTTAGGCCTTCTCTTACAGTCGAGGGATCGATGTCTAAGCTAGTTTCCCTTGTCCCTACGCATTCCAATATTACTACCTATAGATCTATCTATTCACCTTGGGCTACCTCTTTGGAAGCTTCATCTAGAGCTAGTGAGGGGCCTTCCCAGGAGTTGGCGATATGGGGATCTATACGCCTTTGGGCCCAATATGTCATTTATCTCCCTTCGAGGTGGGTTGAAGTTCCTGTTCAATTGGCCTATCTTTTGTCTAGACTAGGTCTAGCTATTAGACCTTACGATTTTGGCCTTATGGGGTGAGATTCATCCTCTCCACCAAGCATGTACAAATATGTCGTTTTCATTACCATAATTTATCAATTGAAAGATTCAACCACAACCACCATGCTTGCAATGGAAGGAAAGCCTCACAAAACCTTTTTAAGATACTGATCAAATATTCATCTTTCACGGTTCACCACACTTTAATCATAGTTTATCAAATTATTCCTTTAATGACAGTCATTGTGCTTTACCTTTAACATCACTAAAGTAGTGTAACATAATTTCGTTTCATAATCATGTAGGCCATGGAAAATGTTGGATCCCTTAGAATTTTGATGATTACAAAATACTCATTATGTTTGCTAACAAGTTTGTGAGTTGAATGCAGAAAACAAGTAATTTTATAAAAGAAGATGGGTCTTCAAAGAAGTCACTTGGGTTCCTGGCTGAAGGAGTTGACCTTAAGATATGAAGGAGTCGACCCCAACTCAACTCAGGTATTCAGAGTTGACCCCAGAGTTGTGAAGGAGTCGACCTCTCAAGAAAGAAGATGGAATGACCTGTGTAGAGTCGACCCCGGCTTTCTAAATGAGTCGACCCCAGTTCTGCTCAGCCATTTAGAGTCGACCTCCAGTTTGTGAAGGAGTCTACCTCTGTTCAACTACTTGTCAAGCTGATGAAGCAGAGTCGACCCTGACCTTTAAAGGGAGTTGACCCTGATCAGGCTTAGCTATTTAGAGTTGACCCCAGTTCTCTAAAGGAGTCGACCTCTGTCCAGTATAAGCTCTTTTGTGTAAGGGGAGTCGACCTCAACTTTCATTAGAGTCGATCTTGAGTTGAACTGGAGTCGACCCTAGTAAAAGCTGAAGTCGACCCTGACATGCAGATCTATTCAAAAAGCAAGTTTGAACACCTTTGTGACCAAGACCACTTTCCACACTCTCCCAAACGGATACATCTCTGGAAAGGCTATAAAAAGGACACCTGGGGGAAACCCTAGGTAGGGAATTTTGTGGAGAAGAGAGCCATGACAACTACAGAATTTTTGTGTTAAATTTCATATATATAGTTGATTTTAGACATCATTTATCTGTATCTGTAAATATGTACAATTTGATTTTAATTCTCATTTCATCCAAGAAAAATTTTTGAACATATTAGTTAAATTTTTGGGTAGAACACATAGTTAGATTCTCATTTAATAATGTTGATATCTTGTGAATAGTTTTTTTTTTCTCTTTTTGCAGGTATATTGTACATAAATAAATTCTTAGTCTTCGATTTTCATAAACAATCTTCTAATGATTCTTGTAAATATTAGTTTGTAAATAAATCAAATTTTAAATAAATTTTAGTTAAATACACAACCTCATCCAATATCATCATGCCACATACCCCCCCCCCCTCATAAGTCCATTACACCAGAATTCTTTCTCCACCATCATCGGTGCATTGCGCCATACTCTTTCTGTCGTCTAACCCGATTAAGCCACGTACACCTTACAAAATTGCTTCACCTTTTCTTTTCTTTTTTTTCCATCTCAGGAATCCTGGAGGCGGTGCAGAAAAGCTATGCAGCGGCTGAAGCTAATGGAAGCAGGGGAGGCGCAGGGTGTAGACACCCGTTTTGACTAATGGGTTGAACCACTTCTCTTGTTGTCTTAATGGGCCCCTAATTAGTCACTCACCTTGAGCCCATCATTTACCTTGCTTTGAGTCCTTTAAACCATTAAAATGCCTTGAAATCCCGAAATTTATCACTTGAAAGAGTCCTTGGGGCATGATAACTCTTGTCCTATCATGTAGTTGGGTGATAATTCTCAAATAATGCGGATTCATTGTCGCGACGCCTCGTGGCGCCGCGTCTCTAGTCGCGACAGCGCTGGCGGCCGCGACAGCCCATGCATTATCCATGCACGTGGGCAATGCTGTCGCGTCCACCCGCACCGTCGCATCTTAGTCGCGGCCCTACGATACGTCGCGACAATGACCGAATTCTCTGGCCTCCTTAACTACTTCCTATTTATCCTCCTTTGAGTTCAACTTAATCCTAAGGATTATCCCTACCCTTTGGGGCGGGATCCTAGCCTTAGGGACGCTTGTGAGGATCCCCAAGGACTCTCAACCTGATTTTTATAGGGCTTTATCTCCTATTATGATTTTTAAAAACCTTTTTGAAGATATAATATCACTAATTCTTATCCCAAGCTCTATATAAGCAAGGCCCCTCCTTAAGGATGGGGAGAGCCTCATTACCATCCCGAAGGGCTGCCAAAATCTCCTCTGACCTATACTTAGCATCACAGCCACCCATTTTGCCATTCTCCCTTCACATTCCACTCCTCAAAGCCACTCTTCCACCATTAATGGAGCGCGGAACGTGAAGAAGGGCGACCCCGACGACCTCCTGGAGCTCTTGCACATCCTTGGAGCCGCACTCACGCCAGGGAGTCGCCCCAATGGGGCTCATCTTCTTCTCCTCTTATTTCTACATGCATTTTTGCGTTATTTTTAGATAGAGCATTTCCTTATCTACCCACATTTTTCCCCACACCCATAGGGGTTCAAAACCACCCCAGGTGCGTTCCCGCCATGATCTCCCATTTCTCTCCAATTTTAGAATAGATACTATGCTTCACGTATTCTAATAGGGCTTTTGTTGTGATTTCTTTGGTTGGCAGGCAAACAGGTGAAGTCTACGAGAAGCTCTCATCCTATGGCCGGCTGGAGGACGAGAAGAAGGTCTTTACCCTATTTCTCCTGCATTCAAAGAACACGACGACCGAGAGTGACGCGACTATAGACGCGTCGACAGAAGCTGACACGTTACCAGTCTATAGCGGCGCCAATGGCGACCGCGACATCAAGTTCATTTCTGTTCTCTCTCCTTTTCCTAGTTTAAGTCAGCCATCATCTCATTTTCATTCTTAGGTGACTTGCTAGGTGGCGATCACATCCTATTTTCCATGCTATCATATTTGGTGTCCATGTTTGTGTCGAGGGGAAGCACAATCCCTATGATTACACCTTTTGGCGATCACGGTGGGACCTTCAGTGCTACCCTCGTAGATTTAACTTGCTTGCTTGCCATGTTTTCTTCCTTGTTTGTCCTTTTGGTGCCCTATTAGCCTTTTTGTTCTTTGTTTCCTGCTTCCTGTCCCTCGGTTCGTGTCGCGACGCATCGTGGTGACGCGATAACGTCACGTCGCTGGCTAACGACGCGATAGCAGGTCAGCGTTTTCTTCTCCTATCTGCCTTATCCTGCTTCTGTAAGATCATGCATCCATGTTCCATGTCTTTGTACCATGTATTGTCATGTTTTTGGATGTTAGAATCCTATCAGGGTTCGAGTTTTCCTTTTATTTTCTTACTTGCAAGTTCTTGGGTCTGGTCGCGGCGTAGCGCAAGGACGCGACAAGGTCGCGCCGCCGGTGCGCGTCGCGTCAACAGGTACGCTCTGCTTGTTAATGCTTTCATCCATGAATCGGTTTCTAGGTGCTTCCTAGTCCATGATGTATTAATTTAGGAATTTGTTGTTTTTATCACCGGGTAGGGTAGTCTGTTTAAGTTGGGCTGGTGACTCACTGTGTCTTCGGGCCTCTATCATTATCGCGGCCGCTCGCGCTTTCGCGATAAGGTCACGGCTTACCCGGCCGCCGCGACTCGGCCCGAGACCCATCTGGTCGCCCTGTTTGCTTCTCATCTATCACTTGTGCATACATTTCGGGCATTTAGGCCCATCGCATACGCTGCTAAACCCATTTGATCAGGTTCCCCCTTGGTTGAGTGAGTCCTCTCACCTACGAGCACTCGTAGGCTGACTCGGGCCCGCCTTCCGAGGACCTCCGTAAGTCCCTGTGGCCGTACGCACATTGCGGTTCGCCGGGCTGGTTGTACCAGTGCACCCTTAGTTTAAGCCATCCTCGTATGTGAGTGTGTACCACCTTTAGTCATACCGGAGCACTTGAGTTCATTCCTATCAGGGACCGCATGACCGAGTGACATCTCTTTAATCAATTCATTTAAAAGGTCAAGTTCGAATCTTAAGAAATTTGCGTTTTAAACATGATAACTTGAGTGCTTTGATCCCCCTTCTCCTCTCTGTCTTTCTTGTAGTGATAGAGTTTAGGTGTGTCGGTCCCCCCCAAATTGGTTGGAGGGTGTATGCGTCATTGTTTAGGGAGATCGAGTCAGTCTCCTCCGACCCTCGTGCTTTATCATAATCCCCTCTTCGACATGGACCAATTTCGGGTCCTTGCTGACGATGCCCTTCCCCTTGGGTTGCTAGAGGAGGTGGCCCAACCTTCCATGGCCACTCTCCCGGGGCATATCCAGCCTCCCTCCATCACTGGGATCCGATCCCGTCCTCCTTCTCCTCCTGGGGATGATGACCCTCACTCTCAATTCAGCCAGCTCCTTCCTCACCTCACTCCTGGACCAAGTCCGAGAGTTCATAGCGGCTACCAAGGGGAAACAACTTTCATCTCCCCAGGGTTAAAGTTCAGCCCGACCGGCGGATTCTGCCGCCCACGTCGCTTCAGCTCCCCACCTTTCTTCGTCTGGGGCAGACCCTACCCTTCTCCGTCCTCGGGCCATTCATTTTTCAGAACCAAGCTACCTTCCCCCACAAGATGTTCGGCCTCGATCCCCTCCCACTACGTACAATACGGCCGAACCAGCTCCGCTCCCTCGCGAGAGGTCTCGTTCCTTTGAGCAGCCACGCTCCCTTGTCCCTACGCATCAGGTCCAATCTCCTTCTGATTTCTTGGCAGAATGGACAAGTATGAAGAAAGAGCTTCATGATCTCCGGAGGCAGATTGATCCTCGGAAGGTAGCTGACATTGCCCTCCCATCCTTCCAATACCTCCGGGTGCCTCCCCAGTCCGAGCTCCCTGTATATCGTCGATACTTTGGGGTAGGGGACCCCTATGTTCATCTGAAGGATTTTGTCTATGAGTCAGCACCACACAAGTATGATCGCCATCTCATGGCATATTTGTTCAGAAAATCACTAGATGGTCCAGCCTTGGAGTGGTTCTATTCATTGCCTCCCGAGGAAGTCGAGGACTTCCAAATTGTCCAAGAAAGATTTCTGCAGCAATTCCAGGATCGGGTGGGACCCGAGTACTCTTTTGTGGATTTAGTGGCTGAAAAGATGAAGCCACAAGAGGAATTCTCCACCTATGCTGACCTGTGGCGCTCTTTGGCCGCCAAGGTCCATTGCCCAATGCCTGAGGAGGAGAAAGTCAAGCTGTTGATCTCCAATGCCACACCCACTTATCGAGCTATTTTGGCCATGAACGACATCTCTACCATGCACCAATTATATAGTCGAGCCCGTTTCATCCAAACCCAACTCAAGGACTCGCCTATACATTCCATGTTCGAACCCCCAAGGCCCGTTATGTCAAGAAGCCGCAAGGCCCAGTCACCGAGGGGATCCAGACCAATGAACAGGTAGGTGCCGTTAGCAACCCCCAAGGCCTAGTAGGTAGGTCTCCCTATAACCAGCAAACCCAACAGCCTTGGAACAACAACAATAGGCAGCCGCCTCCCCAAGGACAAAATCCTCCTCAAGATCAGCGCCAATACTCCCAGGTCCCTCCACCTCAAAATGGCTATGCCCCCAGGAAGCCCAATGGACCCAAGAGAGCCCAATACCCTCCATTGCCCGAGTCTCTAGCTGATGTCTTTGCAGCCCTCATGTCACTAAATGCCCTAAGACTCCCTCCCGAGAAGGCAAATTGGAATATGGCGGCCGATCAAACAAAGTACTGCATCTATCATCGCCATCCGGGCCACAATGTGTCCGATTGCTTCCAATTTCGGGACATGATATACGATCTCCATGAGCAGAACCAGATTGATTGGGCGGAGATGAAGAGATTAATCCAAACCTTAAGGGACCAGCAGGGCCAGAGGCAACAGCAGCCGCAGCAACAACAACAACAGCAACAGCAACAACAGCAATACCAACCATTCCAGCAACAATACCAGCAACAACAGCAGCAACAGCAGCAGCCGCAACAGCCGGCAAACGATCTAGGCATAATCCGTAATCCCATGCCGCAACATCAGCCTGCTCTGAACCCTCAACCAGCTCCACCACCTCCTCCTCCTGCGCATGTTAACCCCATTATCCACCATCCACCACCAGAAGCCCAGTGGGCCTTCGATGACGACCATGAAGTAGGCCAGCTTCTGATCATTTCTCACGTCACGCCCACTGCTCCCGCACCTATATCCACCATGCCTCCCTCCCTCACACCCCATATTGCCACCATCACCTCGCCATCCTATTCCCCCATCATGTCACCCATTATCCCTCCACCCGACAACGTCCCTTTCTCCCCTACACCAGCGCCATTACTAGCCAACCCTTCTATCCTTAACACCCCTACCCCTCCACTCCACCATAATCTTGCCCTCTAGAGTGGGCGAATGTTTCAGCGGATGTATCCTAACGCATCCATACCTATGCCAAGTCAGCAAACCAACAATCAGCAGCAACAAGATACATAAGAGATTGATCCTGTGAGACCCCAATTTTTTTTTTTTATTCTCTTTATATATATGTATGTATATGAATGGTGTGTTGGGTGTTCGGTTGTTGTGTGCTTAGCATGCGTAGTTCATTGTGCCTACTATAAGTGTTATCCTTCTCTTGAGCATGAGCATGTGCGTATATCTATATATATATACATGTGTGTATATGATAATTAGTGTAGAAGTGAACAATTAGCTAATTAGAGGTGTATTACGAATACCAAGAATCTCTGACTTAGGATACTTGGATATACTATGCGTGTGCTATCTAAATATTGAAGAATATCCTATACTACCTATTTCATGGAATTTTGTATGAGAGTATATGAAGTACATATGTGTATGTACGTATGTATGTTATCTTATGCGTGTGACAATTGTATACCTAATTCTACATGCATAACACCTTGGTGTACTTATATATGCATGTGTATGTTTAATTGTAAACATAGTTCATTGCATGGTTAGTTAATGCGTACATTGTACTTCGTACATTGCATGTACATAAAGCGTTCAAGCATGGTAGGTGTATTTAGTAGCTTATATTGGGATTCTATACTCCTCACGAATAACATGCATGTATTTTTATGATAATTAGGTGAGAATAGTCAATTGGCTAAATTATGCATATAGTACTTAAGCAATGTTAGGTAAAGTTGTGCAAGTCAATCTAATTATCGGTTCGCATGTTGTATCTGTTGCCCAGCTAGCTAGCCCAGAGGGGGGGTGAATGGGTTATTAAAATTTGATCTTGATTAAAACCTGTTCACTAAAAAGATTACACAACAACTTAAGCAAACGTTAGAGTTGGACAAAATAAGACAGCAAACGCACATAAGCATAACCACAAGACACAGGGGTTTTTATCCTGGTTCGGAACTCCTCTCCACAGGAGACCTACGTCCAGTCCCTGAGCAATCCTCAGGATTTCACTAATTAGGGTACTATCCCCCTCACGGATCCTTACACCCAGCCTCAACTGGTCTTCCTTCAACCTGAAGGAAAAACAACCACCCTGGATACCACCAGGTCTTCCTTCGTCTAGAAGGGAACAACACCCTGGATACCACCAGGTCTTCCTTCACAGAAGGGTACAAACCACAGAAATGAAGTTTAAGAACAGGCTTCAGACACTAGCTTAATCAGCTGCAAGCTGAAGCGAACAAGCCTCGAGAGAGAAAGAGAATTTGACACTGGTTTCTCTCCAAAGACTACACAGGCTCTCACAAGAAATTGTTGCTTGAATACTGAGAGCTAAAGAGCTAAGAGGGACAATTAGAATGGACGCTTCGCTCTTTCTTGGAACTCAGAAGACTAGAAGAATTGGTGTTGCTTGCTTTTCTCTATATATCTTCTTCTTCTCAGTCTTGAGTCTCTATTTAAGCTTCTTCTTGAAATTTGAACGTTAAGAGAACCGTTGTCTCTCATCCAGGTGTACGTTAGACTGGTCACCAAGGAAGCTTCTGATCTTCAGTCTTTTATCCTTTAGTACACGCCAAAGAAAATGTTTTAGAATCTTGTATCTTGTATCCAACGTTGTACAGATGAGTCTTGTCAGATATCTGCGAGCATATCAACAATAAATAGAAGACAGCTAGGACTGCCGTCGATTGTTAGTTGCAGATGGAACAAGTATTGCAATTATAGCAAAGCTCCCTTCTGTCTAAAAAGTACGTAGACAGAGTAGCATAAAAATGGAAGATATTGTCTGCATGCATGGGAGATACGATCAGAGAGCATTTAATGCGTAATAGTCAACAAACGGGATATGACTTTGACTTTTCAACGCTATCGAGATACAAATCAATGTGATTCTAAAGAAGTTGATATGAATCACATATCAAATCGTTATGACATGCAAGTCGTTACAAGTTTCAAAGAAATCGTTGCACAAAGCAAATCGTTATGAAACTTTTAACAAATCGTTGCGCAAAGCAAATCATTATGAAACTTTTAACAAAGCAAATCGTTATGAATTCTAAAGGAATCGTTACGAGAACTAAAGAAGTCGTTACCACAAGCAAGTCGTTACGAGTTCTAAAGAAATCGTTACGGCTAGAGAGTCGTGCGAATTCTAAAGAAATCGTTACGAGGTCTAAAGAAATCGTTACGGCTAGAGAGTTGCGTCTTCGTTACGAGGTCTAAAGAAATCGTTACGGCTAGAGAGTCGTTGTGAATTCTAAAGAAATCGTTACGAGGTCTAAAGAAATCGTTACGGCTAGAGAGTCGTTGCGAGTTCTAAAGAAATCGTTACGAGGTCTAAAGAAATCGTTACGGCTAGAGAGTCGTTGCGAGTTCTAAAGAAATCGTTACGAGGTCTAAAGAAATCGTTACGGCTAGAGAGTCGTTGCGAGTTCTAAAGAAATCGTTACGAGGTCTAAAGAAATCGTTACGGCTAGAGAGTCGTTGCGAGTTCTAAAGAAATCGTTACGAGGTCTAAAGAAATCGTTACGACAGTCAAGTCGTTACGGTTCTAAAGAAATCGTTGCGATGTCTTAAAGAATCGTTACGATATCGATTTGTTTTGAATTTTTCGGTCAGAGAGGAAATCGTTTGCTTATCAAAGAAATCGATACAAAGACTTGAACAGAATGTGAGATGAGACTTACCTGATTGTCTTGAACTTTCATTTTTCTTTGATTTCCTGTTCTCAAGGCTCAAGTAATTTATTAGTACTATTTTGTTAATCATCAAAATTAATATATAAATAAATGAATTATTTATTATGGGGACAGTTTGGTCATCAATCTCCCCTTTTTGATGATGACAAAATATACTAAACATTATACAAAAATTAAACATGTTTTTAGAATGACTTTAGTTTTCTCCCCCATTTTGTCATTAAGCAAAAAGATAGGCTGTGAGACAAAGAGGAGAGATATCCTTGTATTAATTGTGAGAAAGATAGTACAAGGGAGATAACAAGGAGGCATGCTGAGAGATGACAGCCCATGCCTTGATCTCAAGGTCTTCAAACGTCTGTTGGAAAACCCCAGAAGCAACTGAGAAATTGGGACCCATGGAGGGGGTTGCCCTTTGAATGTACAGAGTCCGTTGCTGATCCAAGAACTCTGCATACTGATCTGGATCCAGGATGAATCTGAAGTAAGTGCTTTTTCCGAAGCTGGCACGATGGAGAAATCTATCCAAGGAGATTGGATAGAAGATCTTCTGATCTAACAGATCCTGCTTCAGAGCATAGAAAGCTGTATATCTAGCTGCCCACTGAACATAGATCTCTTGAATAGGATTTATGGAGTTGAGATCCATGAAGGCTTCGGCTGAGAGAGAGGGCTTATTTTGATGAAACAGGGAACTATTGATGGCCTTTAACTGAAGGTTGGTTTCCTTGTAGAGGATTTCCCATAAGGGGGGAGTAAGCCTTTCACACTCAGAAATGAGTGGAGCCAAAACCTGAGAGGAGATGCGCCCAGAGTGGTATTCTCTGAAGATAAACCGCAGGAAGGAGGGCAGTCTGCCCTGCTTGGCTGACATTCTACCCATCTGCTTGGCAAACATGTCAAATGCATGGGATCCTGCATCTGAATCAAACACTAGGGAGTGCAGCTTTGGCAGAAGGACTAGAGAGTCAACTCGGATATCAGCAAAATTCACTGTGAGGGGAATATTCACTGGACGTTCGGATCTTAACATCACTAAAGCTGAGTGGAATTGAGAGAACTGAACTTCTGGCAATTTATTCAAGAAGCAGAAGTCACTGTACTGCTGGAAGCTTTTGGCAATTCTGATCTCTTTCAAGATGAAAGGACCCCACAAGTTCTTATGCCTGAGAAAGAACCACTCAGAAAGAGTGAGAGAGTGAGCTCCATGGGTAATAGATTCTGCCCTGGCAGTCAAATACTTGCTGTATTGAGCTTTGTTGCCCTTGACATTGGCCCACTGATCTTCAGTCTTGAACTCAGTCCCTTCAAGGATTTTGGATTTTTGAGAGAGGGATAACTGGGTAAGAGGAAGAACAATATTTAGGTGCTCAGAGAGGTTGAGGAAGGGAATACCATAAATGGTGGAGAGGATGCACTTTTGAAGATATTCCTTATAAAGGAATCTTTTGTGAGGTTCAAGGGTAAGAGAGTACCAAAGAGGAGGAAATAGTGAGGAGGAGATGCTAACTGAGGATGATTGTTTCCTCTTTTTCTTGGCAGGACTGGGAGGATCAGTCCTGTGGATATGAGTGGCAGTGAAGAGAATGGTGGAAAGGGTATTTCTTTCAAAGTCATCCGGCAGATTTGTGTCAAAGACACCAAGGAGAGGAGGTTTGTCCGGAGTGAAAGTAACAGAGGAGGGAGGAGTAGGAGGATAGAAGAGGTGTTTGGGATTGAAGGAAGAAGGTGGGTGAACTTGAGTGGGTTGAGAGAGAGGTGATGAGGGTGAAAATGATGATGGTCCTGAGGTGTGAGAGGGGGTAGGAGAGAAAGAAGGTTGAGATGTAGAGAGAGAGAAAGATGGTTGAGTGCGAGGCACCGGGTGTTTTATGGTTGGTGGTGCAGGAGGAGCTGTAGAAGGAGATAAAGGTGAGGAGAGGGTTGAAGTTGCAAGATTAGAAGTTTCAGGGGCCTTAGCTGCTGACATGGGCTTTTTCCCTTTGGCTTGATCTTCTCTGACTGCAGATGATGGTCCTGCTGAACCTGAAGCTGATGGCCCTGCTGGCCCTGAAGCTGATGGCCCTACTGGCCCTGAAGCTGGAGGCCCTGGTGGCCGAGGAACATCTGCAGATCTGCTCTGAGTAGCTCCAAGAGAAACTCCACTAGACCTTGAAGGAGCTGCTAGCAAGGACTTGATATCAGACAATTCTTTATTGAACCACCTCATTGCATTTCGGATTGAAGAAACGTCTGAGGAGGTTGAAGCTTGACTAGCAACAATGCCTTGAATACTTGTCTGAACTGATGACAAGATATCTCCCTGAGCCTTTAGCAATGCCATAATTGGCTTCAAATTTACCTTTCTATGGCCCTTCCTTGGCCTTCTGAAAACAACTCTTTTCTGCTTTCCTTGCTGAGTGACAGGCTCCTCAATTGATATTGCTTGCACTTGGACCTTCACTGACAGGAACACTAGCAGGAGGTGGAATTTCCTCAATGCCCACTTGCTCCCCCTGAATAGGAGCAGGGAGTTCAACACTTTCTTGCTCCCCCTGGGCAGGAGCATCCTCCAAAACAACTTTTTCAAAGTGGCCTTCTGCCACGGATTCAGACACTTCAGGTTCAATGATATTTTGCTCCCCTTGGCTAGGAGCTTCTTCCATGATCACATCTTGTTGAGTACCGGCTTGTATCTCAACATTAGCAATAGGTTCAGACTGAATTTCTGTATGGCCTGGTGCCATAACTTCTTCAACATGTCCACCTTCTTTAGAAGTAGCTGAGGTGGAGGGAATGGAATCCAATATCTCTCTTAAAATAGAGGCGACTAAGGTGGTGGGCAAAGAGTCTGCCACACCAGCTGCACCTACTTCCATATGAACTTCTGGAGAATGAGAGTCAATCTCCACAACTGGTGATACTGAAACTTCTGCTTGGCTTGCCACAACTGGTACTGCTGCTGCTTGTACTACTGCAGCTGCTTGCTCTGCTGCTGCTGCTTGCTCTGCTGCTGCTGCCTGCTCTACTGCTGCTACTTGATGAACTTCTGGGATATCTTCAATAATCGCTTCTCCCTCTGCCACAGAGGTCTTAGTCCAAAATCCATCTTGCACTGAAAAACCACTTTTCTTCAAATTTCTGGACCTTATAGACTGGCCCATCTTCTCTACTACAGCTCCAGACACATCTACTTCGAAAAGCTTGAAAATTTTGGTGAGTAGATGAGCATAAGGCAAGGAAACATTCAGTTTGCTCTTTGTTTTCCAGATTTGAGTACTGGCAAACTTCATTCTCTCAATCATAACTGCGGCCAAGTTGATCTCCTTGTTCTGGATTGCCCAGAACATTATGTCCGAGTCTGCCCTAGTGCATGAAGAAAACGAAGCACTACGAGGTACTATAATTTGGCAGACAATAAAGTGAAGCAACCGATTAAACGCGGACATTTGATTAATATCTAGCTTTCCATCTTTCAGCTTAAACCCTGGACCAATGATTCCGAGACCCTTTACTTCATCATTCACAGAGTGAATGCCACTATACCCGGAGGTCTTTACTCCAAACAACTCATGCAAAAGATCATGATCTATCTTGATCTGGGTGCCCTTCACTGAGGAGACAAGGGACCCATCTGCCTCTGACTTCAAACAAATGTAAAACGCTTTCACCAGGTCCGGATAACTTACCTCGGTGAAAGTAGCAACATCCATCCACTGCATCCTTCTTAAAGCTTCGACTAGACTGGACATGCCACTCTTCTCAAGGTTCTGAACATCCACTGCCTTATTTCCGCAGATCTTCGTCTTCACGAAGGTAAACCTTTCTTGCTCCTTCGGGGACAGAAACTCAGCACTATAACCCCCTACGCTTCCGGAGATCATCGGAGCGGCCATAGGTAGAGGAGAAAGGTTCTGGAGGAGGAGGAAGAGATGGAACCTCTCGAGGGATTCTTCGCGGGAAGAAGAGAAGGCTTCGAAAGTTGCAGAGAGTCGATCCCGAAATCGTTAGGGCATCGGCTTTGGGTGAACAGATAAAAGATAAAAGGGTAAAGGTAGAAGACAAGTCGTTCTCAGAACGATTTGAATAATTTAATATTACTTTACCGAAAAGTGAAACGCCAAGAGGTGGTAAAGGCAGAAAGTGACAAAAAGGTTTGACAAGTCAAACAACTTTTAACACGATAGCGGTCAAGGAATGTAGATAACTGAGTTTTGCTTATCTTTAAGGAGGGAGAATTCCATTTCTATCTGAAAATTTTTATGCCAATAAAATTACAGAAATCTTTTCACACATTGCACATCCCTAATTCCCTTCTAAGAGATGTAAATCTCTCTTCAGGTAGGGCTTTTGTGAAGATATCTGCTAATTGACCATTTGTATCTATAAAAGAAATTTCTAAATTACCGCTAGCTACATGGTCTCGAATAAAATGATATCTTACCTCAATGTGCTTAGTCCTTGAGTGTTGTACTGGATTTTTGGTGAGGTTGATGGCACTTGTATTATCACACAATAGTGGAATTGATTTGATATGAATTCCGAAATCCTCAAGTTGTTGCTTTATCCAAAGAAGTTGTGTACAACAACTTCCAGCAGCAACATATTCTGCCTCAGCTGTTGATAAAGCTACTGAGTTTTGCTTCTTTGAGGACCATGATATCAAACATCCTGCAAGAAATTGACAACAACCACTGGTGCTCTTCCTATCTATCTTGCATCCAGCATAGTCAGCATCAGAATATCCTACTAAATCTATCTCACATGATTTAGGATACCAAAGACCTAAATCTTGAGTTCTAGCCAGATATCTAAATATCCTTTTTACAGAAATTAAATGAGACTCTCTAGGGTCTGCCTGATATCTAGCACACATGCATACACTAAACAAAATGTCTGGTCTACTTGCAGTTAAGTAAAGTAATGACCCTATCATACCTCTGTAATTCTTTTGGTCTACCCTTTTACCTTTTTGATCACTGTCCATTCTGGTTGATGTGCTCATTGGAGTTGATAGTGGCTTTGCACCTTCAAATTCAAATTTCTTTAACAGTTTATTGGTGTATTTGGCTTGACAGATATGAGTGCCATCCTTCCCTTGCTTGATTTGCAATCCAAGGAAGTAGCTTAACTCCCCCATCAAGCTCATTTCAAATTCTCCCTGCATAATCTTTTCAAAGTACTTGCAAAGAGATTCATCAGTAGATCCAAAAATGATATCATCTACATATATTTGCACAAGAAGTATATGTTTAACCTTGGATTTTATAAATAATGTACTATCTACTTTACCTCTAGTGAAACCATGATCTAATAAGAAAGTACTGAGCCTTTCATACCAGGCTCTAGGTGCTTGCTTTAAACCATATAAAGCCTTATGCAGTTTAAATACATGATTTGGAAATTCGGTATCATCAAAACCTGGAGGTTGTTCAACATAAACTTCCTCCTTGATAAAACCATTTAGAAAGGCTGATTTGACATCCATTTGAAATAGTTTTAAATCAAATGCAGATGCATAAGCAAGTAAAATCCTAATAGCCTCAAGTCTAGCTACAGGTGCATAGGTTTCATCGAAATCTATGCCTTCCTCTTGGGAGTAGCCTTGAGCTACCAGTCTGGCCTTGTTCCTTAAGATTATTCCAGACTCATCCAGTTTATTTCTGAACACCCACTTGGTGCCAATAACTGAATGATTGGATGGTCTAGGAACAAGTGACCATACTTGGTTTCTCTTGAACTGATTTAGTTCATCTTGCATGGCTAATATCCAAGATTCATCAGATAAAGCTTCATTGACTGTCTTAGGCTCTATTTGTGAAACAAAGGCTAAATAATCACAAGGAATTACATTACCTCTTGTTCTTACCCCTACAGATGGATCACCAATAATGTTTTCAGGAGGGTGATCTTTCTGATGTCTCCATTCTTTTGGAAGATCTTCATGTTGAATTTCAGTTTGCTGCAGTTCTTCCAGAGGAGGATCTTCCTTGTCCTTAATTGAGATATCTTCTAATTTTTCAGACAAGTCATCTGCATCATCAATGTTACTAATTTCTTCCTTTTTCAAGGAGGGGTTAGATTCATCAAAAATAACATGTACAGATTGTTCAATTAATAAGGAACGTTTATTGAAAACTCTATAACCTTTGGGTTTAGAAGAGTACCCCATAAAGATACCTTCATCTGATTTGGCATCCAATTTACCAATGTCCCTTTTTCCATTGTTGTGGATGAAGCAAGGACATCCAAATATTCTGAAATGGCTGATCTTTGGTTTCTTTCCTTTGTAGAGTTCATAAGCAGTCTTCTTCAGAATCGGCCTGATCATCACTCTATTAATGATATAACATGCAGTGTTGATGGCTTCGGCCCAGAAGTATCTTGGCAAATCATATTCTGATAACATGGTTCTTGCCATATCCAAAAGAGTTCTGTTTTTCCTCTCAGCAATTCCATTCTGTTGAGGTGTCCTTGGGGCTGAGAAGTTGTGCTCAATTCCTTGATTATCACAGAACTTTGTAAACTTTTCATTCTGAAATTCACCACCATGATCTGATCGGATGGAGACAATTGTGAACTTCTGATCTTTCTGAACTTTCTTACTGAAGCTGACAAAATTTTCAAATGTGTCATCTTTGTGCTCTAGAAAGAATACCCAAGTGAATCTTGAATAATCATCAACTATTACAAATCCAAAATTCTTTCCTCCTAGACTAGTAGTCCTCATTGGCCCAAATAAATCCATATGAAGTAGTTCCAAGGGCTTTGATGTAGTTACTACAGTCTTTGATTTAAAAGAGCTCTTGGTGTGCTTTCCTCTAGCACAAGGTTTGCAAACGCTATCCAATCTAGAACTGACCTTTGGCAGTCCTTCCACTAGCTTTCTCTTTCTGAGCTTATTCAAACCGTCCAAGCTGCAGTGACCCAATCTTCTGTGCCACAGCTCTGTTGATTGATCTTTGCTGGCTGCCAGACAGACATCTTGATTCTTGAGTTCCTCGAGATAGAGAACATACAGGTTTCTTTCTCTATAGGCTTCAAATATGACTGCACCATCCTTTAATATACTGCACTTTGATTCTTGGAACTGAATCTGATGGCCTTTGTCACACAACTGGCTGATGCTGATAAGGTTGTGCTTTAATCCTTCGACCAACATTACGTCTCAATAACTGATTTTCCTTTGACGTTCACGGACCCACTTCCTATCACAGTGCCTTTTCCATTATCTCCATAGGTGACTGTACCTTCTTCAGCTTTGAGATCAACGAAAAACTTCTTGTTGCCTGACATGTGCCTTGAGCATCCACTGTCCAAGTACCATTTGGATGCTCTTGAATTTCCCTGAAATTTAAACACTAGGTTTTAGGTACCCAAGTTCTTTTGGGTCCTGATGGGTTAGTATCATTGATTTTCCTTTTATTATCCACTTTTTGTTCTTGTTAGGACAGGTTGCTTTGTTATGTCCTAGTTTGTTACAATGAGTACAGCAGGTTGTTCTAGTTACTCTTTCAACTGGATTGTATTTAAATTTTTTATGTTCTTTATTCTTTTCGGATATAAATTCAGGAGTTGGATAAATGTTAGGAAAGACTTTTGTTTCTTCATTTTCCGAGGGAGTATAACCAAAGCCATGTTTCTTCTTGGTTGATCTTTTAGCTCCACCCATCATTAGAAGAGGTTTATTATTTGTGAACTTGTTTATGGTGCTTGTTAAATGTTCATTTTCTTTATTTAATCTTTCTATTTCTGTTTTAAGTCCACTTAAGTCTTCTTGTTTTTCTAAATGAATTATTTTCTTATTTTTCTCTTTAAATCTTCACATAATAAATCATTCCTTCTTTTATGTTCAGTTATTTGTTTTTCAAGTTCTTCATTTTCGGTTTTTAGATCTGAGTTTGTATTTTCTAAACAGATTAAATTCTTCTTACTAATTTTAAGTAATTTAGATACTTCTTTATATTTTTCATAGAGTTTATTAAAAGCACTTTCTAAGTTATCAGAATTTAAATCATTGCGTGAATCAAAAGAAGAGTCAGAAGTTACCTTATCTTCGGTATTGGCCATGAGGGCCAAGTTTGCTTCTTCACCTTCACTGCTCGAGCTTGACTCACTGTCTGAGTCACTGCTGTTCTCCCAAGCAGCTGCCATTGCTTTCTTTTTATACTTCTTGAATCTTCTGAAGTTGTCCTTCTTCTTATGATCATTCTTTTTTAGCATTGGACAATCTGCCTTGATGTGTCCAGGCTTCTTGCATTCATAGCATATTACTTCTCCTTTCTTTGGATCCTTTACTTCTGGTTTTCTGAAGTCTTTGTTTTTCTTGAAAAATCTTCTTCCGAACTGATACTTCTTCTTCTTTGCTAATATTCTCTGAAGTCTTCGAGACAACATGGCTTCTTCATCATCACTGTCTTTGCTACCTTCACTGTTATCCAAAGATTCTTCTGATATCTCATCATTCGCTTTGAGAGCATTTGATTGCTTCCTTCTGCTGGAGGATTCTCCTAATCTCTCCATATTTATCTCATGAGCCATGAGAGATCCTATTAGCTTTTCCAATGACATTAATTTTAAATCGTTGGCTTCCTCAATGGCTGTTACCTTTGGAGTCCATGAGGATGGCAGAGATCTGAGGATCTTCCTGACCATGTCTGGTGCATTGTAAACTTTTCCTAATCCAGCTAATCCATTTGTAATATCTGTGAATCTACTAAACATCTGAGTTATAGATTCGCCTGACTGCATCTGGAATCTTCGGTATTGGGCTACAAGAATATCGATTCTTGTCTCCTTTACTTTGTCTGTCCCTTCATAAGTGATCCTGAGCTTTTCCCACATTTCCATTGCGGATTTGCAGGCTGAAACTCTGTTGAATTCTTTCTTGCTGAGGGCACAGCAAAGGATGCTCTTGGCTTTGCAGTTTAGGGATATTCTTCTTCTGTCGTCATCTGTCCACTGAGCTTTAGCATTTGTGACTAGAAGATCACCTTCTTCTACAATGGACCATATTATATAATCGTGGCCTTGTAGAAAGTACTCCATTCTTGTCTTCCAATAGGTGTAATCTTCTCCATCGAATAAGGGAGGCCTGTTGACTGACTGACCTTCGAAGTTGCTTTGGGCTGCCATTGATCTTTGCTCTTCAGATCGTTGGATCTTCTTCTTTGTCGAAGAGACGGGCTCTGATACCACTTGTTGCCCAGCTAGCTAGCCCAGAGGGGGGGTGAATGGGTTATTAAAATTTGATCTTGATTAAAACCTGTTCACTAAAAAGATTACACAACAACTTAAGCAAACGTTAGAGTTGGACAAAATAAGACAGCAAACGCACATAAGCATAACCACAAGACACAGGGGTTTTTATCCTGGTTCGGAACTCCTCTCCACAGGAGACCTACGTCCAGTCCCTGAGCAATGCCTCAGGATTTCACTAATTAGGGTACTATCCCCCTCACGGATCCTTACACCCAGCCTCAACTGGTCTTCCTTCAACCTGAAGGGAAAAACAACCACCCTGGATACCACCAGGTCTTCCTTCGTCTAGAAGGGAACACACCCTGGATACCACCAGGTCTTCCTTCACAGAAGGGTACAAACCACAGAAATGAAGTTTAAGAACAGGCTTCAGACACTAGCTTAATCAGCTGCAAGCTGAAGCGAACAAGCCTCGAGAGAGAAAGAGAATTTGACACTGGTTTCTCTCCAAAGACTACACAGGCTCTCACAAGAAATTGTTGCTTGAATACTGAGAGCTAAAGAGCTAAGAGGGACAATTAGAATGGACGCTTCGCTCTTTCTTGGAACTCAGAAGACTAGAAGAATTGGTGTTGCTTGCATTTCTCTATATATCTTCTTCTTCTCAGTCTTGAGTCTCTATTTAAGCTTCTTCTTGAAATTTGAACGTTAAGAGAACCGTTGTCTCTCATCCAGGTGTACGTTAGACTGGTCACCAAGGAAGCTTCTGATCTTCAGTCTTTTATCCTTTAGTACACGCCAAAGAAAATGTTTTAGAATCTTGTATCTTGTATCCAACGTTGTACAGATGAGTCTTGTCAGATATCTGCGAGCATATCAACAATAAATAGAAGACAGCTAGGACTGCCGTCGATTGTTAGTTGCAGATGGAACAAGTATTGCAATATATAGCAAAGCTCCCTTCTGTCTAAAAAAGTACGTAGACAGAGTAGCATAAAAATGGAAGATATTGTCTGCATGCATGGGAGATACGATCAGAGAGCATTTAATGCGTAATAGTCAACAAACAGGATATGACTTTGACTTTTCAACGCTATCGAGATACAAATCAATGTGATTCTAAAGAAGTTGATATGAATCACTTATCAAATCGTTATGACATGCAAGTCGTTACAAGTTTCAAAGAAATCGTTATGAAAACTGAAGAAATCGTTGCACAAAGCAAATCGTTATGAAACTTTTAACAAATCGTTGCGCAAAGCAAATCGTTATGAAACTTTTAACAAATCGTTGCGCAAAGCAAATCGTTATGAATTCTAAAGGAATCGTTACGAGAACTAAATAAGTCGTTACCACAAGCAAGTCGTTGCGAGTTCTAATGAAATCGTTACGGCTAGAGAGTCGTTGCGAATTCTAAAGAAATCGTTACGAGGTCTAAAGAAATCGTTACGGCTAGAGAGTCGTTGCGAATTCTAAAGAAATCGTTACGAGGTCTAAAGAAATCATTACGGCTAGAGAGTTGTTGCGAATTCTAAAGAAATCGTTACGAGGTCTAAAGAAATCGTTACGGCTAGAGAGTCGTTGCGAGTTCTAAAGAAATCGTTACGAGGTCTAAAGAAATCGTTACGGCTAGAGAGTCGTTGCGAATTCTAAAGAAATCGTTACGAGGTCTAAAGAAATCGTTACGGCTAGAGAGTCGTTGCGAGTTCTAAAGAAATCGTTACGAGGTCTAAAGAAATCGTTACGGCTAGAGAGTCGTTGCGAGTTCTAAAGAAATCGTTACGAGGTCTAAAGAAATCGTTACGACAGTCAAGTCGTTACGGGTTCTAAAGAAATCGTTGCGATGTCTTAAAGAATCGTTACGATATCGATTTGTTTTGAATTTTTCGGTCAGAGAGGAAATCGTTTTGCTTATCAAAGAAATCGATACAAAGACTTGAACAGAATGTGAGATGAGACTTACCTGATTGTCTTGAACTTTCATTTTTCTTTGATTTCCTGTTCTCAAGGCTCAAGTAATTTATTAGTACTATTTTGTTAATCATCAAAATTAATATATAAATAAATGAATTATTTATTATGGGGACAGTTTGGTCATCAGTATCCATCTATTTCAAGCATAATGTACACAAGTGTGCTACACCCGTGTGTGTATACTATATATATGCCAAATCAAGTGTGTATGCATAGGTAGATATCTACGTACATCTCATCTTAGTGTATTCATGTATGCTTGTGTATGCCTAGGTATAAATGCTATTGATTGCCCGGGTAGTAATATACATGTTATACCTTATACTTTGTATGCGTATGAAGATATTCATGTGCGTGTTGTTATCTTAAATGTACCTATGTATGTATGTGTAGGATAAGTAGTAATTACTGGATAATTACATGGTGTAGTGGTGTATACACTATACTACATAGATTCCATGTGCATGTATGAGTAGATTAAGCATGGTTCTACACGATTCTGAGTTCTGGCAGAAGAGTGTATTGGCGTCAACATGGATGGACGCCCATGTTATGTCAGCGTCCATATCGACGGACGCCGACCCTATGTAGCCGTCTAGAGATGTGGACGTCAATATCCCTAATTTTCTGTGCTCTGCAGAGCGCAGAGAACACTCATTGGGCTAGGCCTCTGATTGGGGAGATGTCTTCCCAACGTCTCTCTTGTCCCTTCAGCCCCTGCATGAGCCCCTCTTTCCCCTTATTCTTTAAAACATCTCTCTTTGCTATCCTAGAGAGCTCTTGGCTCATTTTCAAAAAAAGAAACCCTAGCTGAGAGAAGAGATGAAGGACTGACCTTGAGAGCTCAGATCTGGCGTTCTGAGGCTTGGATCCGGCGATCTTCTTCGACGAGGAGGAAGTCCAAGCATAGGAGAAGGCTTCCCCGGCGTTGGACTGCAGCTTGCAACCCCCTGGAACCCGGAGCAAAGGATTTCTGGAGGCTTCTTGGCAAGAGCCAAGGAGAGCTTCATCGGCTATTTTGATCTGTTTAGAAGTTTTTCTTCAGGCAAGTAAACCCTAGGTCTTGAGCCTAGATATGTCCCCTAAGTCTCAGGAATTTTTGTGGATTTTAATTCGTGTCCTGGAGCCCCTATTCTGAATCTTTTTCCAAGCTCAGTCTGTGTTCTTACACAGATAGGAACTTGACGGCAAGAGACCTTGCCGTCAAGTGCATCTGTTAATGGCATGCGACAATGCCGTCAACCCCTGTAAACGGCTAGACATTGACGCTGAGTTCGTCAGGACAGAACCGTTAACTGTTTTCTCTCCTCTAAATGACTATTTTCGATGGGTTTCTCGCGATGAGGATATACTATAAACCCTATACGTTATGTAGATATCTATTGTGGTGTGTGGATGGGTTATTGAGCATGGTATGAGTAATGCAATTTAATTGTTTGTGAAAATGCATGTATGCTAAGATAATAACCTTCTTGATTCACTGTTTGGATGATTTAGAGAGGTCGGAAAGTGCTAAATGTTGTGAGCCATGTATGCATGCATCAGTCATCCCCTGCAATTTCTATGATTTTTCCCATGTTTATATGATTTGTTAGGGTTTATGTTTTGGAAAATAGAGAATATGTGTAGGACTATTAAATTCTCTAGTAAATCGTGCTTTGTGCCATAAATACGGGTAGAATGTCATGTAAATACAGGCATGTCAGGTCAGGGCTGAGGCATGTTAAATCAAATGCTTATGCTAGGTTTCCATGCTAATAGGGATTTCAAATAGCATGTAAAATAGATGTTCGATTTTCTGTAAATTCTATTTAGCTCATAAAAATCTAAAACATTGAGGGTATGATCTTGAACCCGAAAATAGCATGTGGTTAAAATTTCAGGTCATTTGGACCAATATATAAAGAGTTATGTGTTTTTCATGCGAAATGTAATAATCTACGTATGTTATCGTAATGTGGTTAGTTATTGCTTAAACCTAACCTGATTAATGAAACTTCTGGAATGTTAATTATGGTCATCTGTAGTAGCATGGTCAGAAGAAAAACAGAGTCACATTGTGCATGAGAAAATGAGGGAGATGTGAGTGTTATGTGTAAAATACGTGTTAAAACTCGGCATGAGTAAAGTGTAAAAGTTGTGCCTATGTGACACTGCTACCCTAGAGGCATCGGGAGCTATATATAGAAAAGTCCCTATAGAAGGCTCCATGTGATATAAGTTTGTCCCAAAGGCATTGGGAAAACCCCGGAGGTGGACAAGTACCACTGGATAGGGTGGAGAGGGCTTCTCCCGGTCTGCGCAGTTACCAAGATTCACCGCTGTATTGCCTAGGTGGTGAGTATGTGTATGAGTTGTGTCATGCGTTGTGTTATGAGTTGTGTTGAGAGCTGTGCTAAGGAATGAGCATGAGCTATGAGATATTTGTTAGTGTCCTCTACTGGTGGTTAGGACTATGTGTCATGGCAAATTGTTTAAGCAATGAAAAATGAACAAAGTGTGAAATATGTGAACATGGCACGTGGTAAGTGCAATCGAGGTGATACACGATAAGTGAAAGTGGTAGAGTAAATGATGGGGAACGTGTAAATTGTGTAAGTGTGAACATGTGTACATGTCAAATGTGTAAAAGTGAACCATGTGAATGAGTAAGTGTGCAATCATGTGGGATAAACGTGTTAGATTGAGAACTTATGATATATGTCATGAAAGTGTTAAATGCATATCCAAACAACAACCTAAATGTATGCAAAACGATGTTTCACTTGTGTAAGAATGAGTAGAATCCATATTAGGAACTTCCCTTTCAAACATATGATAATCTCACGTTAATTGCTATCATGTTGTGATTGAATTGTATATATATATAGCTCTCACGTGAATGAAATGGTAGTGAGTATGTAATAGGATTTTCACGTTTGCAAAAGGTTGATTATGAATATGGAAAATGCATGAAAAATATTTGGATTCCATGCTAGTTGGAAGGCTCAATTAGTATAAAAGTTTTATACTTAAGTGCTCATGGATTGCTAAATGGTTTCACCCCCGTTTTAACCTTCAAGTCATGCTACGAATGTGAACCATGTGCATGTGATTTTATTATGTTAAAACAGCAAGCAAATTGTATAAATAAATACAAAAAGGTCATGTAAAAAAAAAAGTAAGTAGTCATCATGCTAGCTTGTTCTTTTCTTTACGCTCAATTGTATGCTCTAGTAGTAGAAATACCCATGGGTTAAAAGAATGTGTGGGCGAATCATGCTACATGTTAAGTGTAACTAATAAGTGCATGTGTATGATGTAACGCTCATGATTTAGAATAGAATTATGGTAGACTAAAGCATGCTCCTGTGAAGATAATATGTCTTGCTAGTTGAGAGTAAGGACCATGTGTACCTTCGTGATTTGATGATAGTGTGCATCTCTTTAATGTTAATGCCATATTGTGAGTATGACATGTTTAAGTTTAAGACTTTGGTTTGCTTGCTGAGTCCTTGGACTCACTCTTGCTTCGGCGTACAGGTTGACAGGTATCTTTTTCTAGAAGGAAGCTTGGTGAGGATCGTCATTAGAAGACTATTTTGTGGAGCTATTACTAGTTGTACTTTTTCTTAGCACGAAAAGGATTATTGTATGGACAATATTTGGACATTGTAGTTCTCTTTATTTTGTATTAATGTGGACATTGTCTTTCTATCTCGCTATTTAGATTGTGGAATGTGTGCTGGTGACGGGTTAAGAGTTGAGTTGTTTATTTTATTCCGCTGTACTCTATTGCTATCCAGGTACATATCAACCTAGTGTTGGGTACATGTCCCACTGTGACGACGCCCTTTTTACCGATAGGGATTGGTATAATCGTACCGGTATGAAGAGGGTCGTTACAGATCCGGCACCGGGAACTCAATATGACATCCTGAAACACCTTGATCAGACTCCCGCCAAGATCTCCATATTGGAGCTCATTAAGAGATCACAGACTCACCAAGATGCTCTCCGGACTTTTTTGCAAAGAGTCATGGTCAGCGAGGACATGAATCCAGACAACCTGCCCTCAGTGCTCTCAATAGTGAACAGAGGGCCCACCATTACCTTTTCTGATGGCGAGTTGGCTGCCCCCGAAGCCAGGAAAATGCCCTTGTGTGTGACACTTACCATAAATAAAGTGGCAGTCGATGCAGCTCTGGTGGAAACAGGAGCCTCCATTAATGTATGTCCACTAAGCACCCTTAGAGCATGCAACATATCAGAACGTCAATTGCAGCCCACGCCTACCACTATCGCTGCGTATGACAATTTGCGACGTGCCTGTCACGGGATCATCACTTTGCAAGCAGAATTAGGCCCTCTCGTCATGTCTGTGGAGTTCTATGTGCTGAACATTGATCACACCTACAAAGCCATTTTAGGGCGCCCATGGATCGAGTCATTAGGGGCAATGCCATCTACAGCGCATCAGTGTCTGAAGTTCCCCTTCCAAGGGCGGATAGTCAAGGTAAAGAGTGTGACGACAACGCATACAGTCGAAGCCGTTGAGAGAGTGCTACCATCAGTATGGCCGTCCAATAAGCCCATAATCTCGGTGCTTGATGTTAACTACACTTGGGCCTATACTTTCTCTTCTAATCGCCCAATTGGGTCTCCTCCTATAATGGCAGTCAGGAAGGATGTGAGCAAGAATACAAAGGGGTGGGACATCATGTTCAGGATAGGTTATCAGTCAGGAAAAGGTCTGGGTGCTCATCTCCAAAGGCAAACCAAGACTGTCACCACCGCTAAGAAATTCTCAAAGCGTGGCCTTGGATATTCAGAATGGGCCACCTTCTCATCTCCTCCACAATCAGACCATGGACCGCTCACTTGGTCCTTATACGAGCATTTTGTCAGAGGGCCCATTCAGCCCGGATATAACATCACCATAGAAATACCAAAATCAGCCTATCAAGCTTTAGAGGAGCAGCGGCCCAACAAGAAGAAGAGAGCCGAGGAGGATACTGAGGATCCGAATCAAGATGATGTTGTTTCATCAGTTAGTCTGTTGTTTGAAAAATCAGAAGACCTTATTTCTGCGGTCAATCATCTGTTCAGTGAAGAAGATGTGCCACAAGTAGCAGCGTTATCAGCATCAACAGCCACCGCCAGGCGACAGTTGCCTGGATTTGGTGAGGAAAACCAGTCAGATCGTTTACCCCTACTTATACAGGAGTTCTGGCCAGGGCTCTCCCGGCCTCCTACTTATTTTGTTTCATCTATACTCAATTTTAATGTTAGTTTCATTCCTTTGCCTCTCCCCTTCATTGTCTAAATCTCGCCCGCCGCCATTGAGGCGTTCATTCGTCCTTCACCCCGCCTCACCATTTCCTTCAACGGTTCGGTCTTGTCTTTTTCCGAAGCCATTTAATCTAATGTAGTTCCTTTCTATTCAAAAAAAAAAAAAATCCCTTCCTGCTCCCGCTTCCGACGGCGATCCCCGTCACTCCCTCGCACTCCTACTTCCGACGGCGATCCCCGCACTCCTGCTTCCGACGGCGATCCCCGTCACTCCCTCGCACTCCTGCTTCCGACGGCGATCCCCGTCACTCCCTCCTACTCCTGCTTCTGACGGCGATCCCCGTCACCTCCTTCCTGCTCCCGATCTCGACGGCGATCCCCGTCACCCCTCTCCTGCTCCCGCTCTCGACGGCGATCCCCGTCACATCTGCTCCCCGGCGGCCATCGTCGTCCTTCTTTTGCTCTATTCGTGCCTTCACCTGGTGGTCAGACATGGCCATTCTAGGCAATTCGGGTGAGGGGCCTTCTGCTCCCTTACACCCCGATGCTGTTGCCGGCACCCTGGGTTCGGGTGGCTTGCTTCCTCCTCTAGCCCCATCGGAGGATCTTCGCGGCCCTGCCGCACCCGTTGTTTTCCCTTCCAATAAACCTCTGGACGCTTCTCCAGAGCCTCCTGTAAATATCAAATCTAGCTCAAGTTCAGGGGTAGTTTCTAGTGAGTCCCCGTCCCCGTCTAGGAAGAAGAAGGGAAGTGGCGTACCCCGTAGATATCTCTTAGACTTAGTTCATAGATGTGGCGCTCTTCTAGCTGTCGAAGAGTTCGTCAAAGAAGTGGTGGTTTTGAACTTAGAGGAGATGCCGATAGAGGAAGGGCTAGACGACGGCTTTGGGATATATGAAATCGTAGCCGAAGAAGACCCATTAGATGAGAATGGTGGTGAGATAAAGGACGCTGCTGAGGCTTATGGTAGTGGTATGATGAGATTCGATGAACCTACCTCAGCAGTCCACGAACCTACTAAAGAGGTAAACGTGGGAACTGAAGAGGACCCCAGGCTTTTAACCATAGCTTCCGGCCTCCCTCCTGAAGAAGAAGAAGCACTCATAGAGATGTTGAGAGATTTCAAGGACTCATTTGCCTGGTCGTACGATGACATGCCCGGCATTGACCCCGATTTGGTGGAACATAGATTAATTTTGAAGCCAGGGGCAGTTGCCGTCAAACAAAAGCTAAGGAGATTCCTCCCCCACATCGCTTTAAAGATGAAAGAGGAGATTGATAAGCTATACAAAGCCAAGTTCATCCGTGTAGTCCTCTATCCTTTGTGGGTGGCGAACATCGTCCCGGTGATGAAGAAAGACGGAAGAGTGCGCATCTGCATAGA
Organism: Colocasia esculenta; assembly: GCA_014218235.1. Taxonomy (NCBI): domain Eukaryota; kingdom Viridiplantae; phylum Streptophyta; class Magnoliopsida; order Alismatales; family Araceae; genus Colocasia; species Colocasia esculenta. The sequence continues at coordinate 15,523,648 of CM024761.1, forward strand.
CTTCCGGGATTTGAATAAGGCATGTCCTAAAGTTGATTTCCCCTTACCTCATTTAGATGACTTGATCGATAATACAACAGGGTTCGAAACTCTATCATTCATGGATGGGTACTCCGGCTATAATCAAATTCGTTTGGCCCCGGAGGATCAAGAGAAAACTTCCTTCACCACCCCATGGGGAACATATTGCTATGTGGTCATGCCGTTTGGACTAAAGAATGCCGGCGCCACTTATCAAAGGGCAATGTTAGCTATCTTCCACGACATGATACATATTGATGTTGAGGTTTACGTGGATGATATCGTGGTGAAGTCGCGAACTCGAAGGGAGCATTCCTCCGTACTTGCCAAAGTGTTCCGTTGCACGCAAGAGTATCAATTGAAAATGAATCCAAAGAAGTGCGTATTTGGTGTTTCCTCAGGAAAGTTGCTAGGCTTCATAGTTAGTAAACGGGGGATTCAAATAGACCCACACAAGGCTAAGGCAATCAACGAGATGCCTCCTCCCAAGAACATATCCGAGCTTCGAGGTTTGATTGGTCGACTTCAGTTCATAAGAAGGTTTATATCTCAGCACTCTCAAAGATGCCGACCTTTCTACGAACTGTTGAGAGGAGGAGTTAATTTTGAATGGAATGATAAATGCCAAGAGGCCTTCGATGAGCTCAAAAGTTACCTTATGAATCCGCCCGTGCTTCAGGCACCTATCCCTGGGAAACCCTTAATCCTATATCTGTCAACAATTGAGGACTCCCTAGGAGCTGTCCTTGCTCAGCATGATGAATCTGGCAAAGAAAGGGCAGTCTACTACCTATCTAGGCTCTTCAATCCTTCCGAGCTCAAACTCACCACGATGGAGAAAACCTGTGCAGCGCTAGTCTGGGTGGTGCAGAAATTGAAACATTACTTCCTAGCCCATAAGGTGAGTTTGATTTCTAGAATAGATCATATTAGGTATCTCCTGGAAAAGCCAGTCCTCGCTGACAGATTGGCACGCTGGCAAAGTTTTCTCTCTCAGTTTGATATCTCCTTTATTGTTCAGAAAGCCATAAAAGGGTATGCCATTGATGAGCACCTTGCTCACCTCCCTCTTCCTCATAGTGATACGGTTCAAGAGGAATTCCCCGATGAAAACCTATCACTTGTTTCTCGCGATCCCTTCTGGTCGCTCGACTTCGACGGAGCTCTCAATTCTAGGGGACGGGGCATAGGTGCTGTCTTGCTCACCCCAGAAGGGATCACCATTCCTTTGGCTTATCAACTCCAGTTCTATGCCACCAACAATATCTCCGAGTATGAGGCTCTCCTAGCCGATCTTAAGCTTGCCTACCTTTTAGGCGCGCATCACCTTAAGATCATAGGAGATTCTTAGCTCGTTCTTCAGCAAGTCCTCTCTACCTATCGCACTCGTGACCCCAAGCTCAAGCCTTATCAAGATCTGGTCACACTCCTCGCCAAGTAATTCCGTCAACTCATCTACATTCATACTCCTCGCTCCCAAAACATTCTGGCTGATGCTCTGGCATCGTTAGCTTCGTCTCTCTCCTTTCCTCTTAGCCGTAGTGCTGAGACTATCACTGTTCAAAGGTTAGAAGCTCCCTCAACTCAGGATCCTTGGTTCTCAAATCTTAGGAGCTCCCTAGTGTCGAAGGAAGAGAAGAAGGAAGCGAAGGAATTGTTGCTTGTCGAATTAGGAGAATTAATGGAAGAAGAAAGGCCGTGGTACTATGAGATTGGGCAATTTTGCAAGGATGGTACCTTCCCAGACGAAGCTGAAGCAGAAGATAGGCGAGCTATCTGTAGAGCGGCATTGAAGTATACCCTCGTGGGTGAAGTCCTTTACAGACGCGCTCTAAATGGAATGCTCCTCAGATGCGTGACCGATGACGAGGCTTGGAAGATAGTGGAAGGATCTCACTCCGATGAATGCGGAGGGCATGTGAATGGTCAGATGCTAGCCAAGAAGATCCTTAGGCAGGGCTACTACTGGCCAACCTTAGAAGAGGACTGTGCCACCTACGTTCATAGGTGTGTCAAATGCCAAATCCATGCTGATAAAATCCATGCTCCGTCTTCCTCTTTGCATCCGCTATCTTCTCCTTGGCCTTTCTCCATGTGGGCCTTCGATATCATCGGGCCCCTTGGTGATCCTAATGCTCAGATAAAACAAAAATCCTTCATCCTCACTTCTACTGAATTTTTCACCAAGTGGGCCGAAGCAGAAGTATTTGCGGAAATCAAAGGTTCAACCGTGTGTAGATTCATCATGAAGAACATCATTGCGCGGTTCGGAGTACCAGGCAGCCTCGTCACCGACAATGGACCGCAGTTCATATCCCAAGAGCTTCAAAACCTATGTAAGAGATTCAATATTTCTTTGCATCATTCGTCTCCGTATTATCCACAAGGCAACGGCCAGGCCGAAGCCACAAACAAAACACTTTTGAAAAATTTGAAGAAAACGTGTGAGTCTAATAAGTTCGCTGATTGGCCAGAAAAGCTAATTGAGGCTTTGTGGGCCTACCGCACCTCCGTACGAACACCCATAGGGCAAACTCCCTTCTCACTTATGTACGGAATGGAAGCGGTATGTCCACACGAGATCCTCATCCCTTCGCTAAGAATTCAGTTGGACAAAGAACTTAATCCCGATGAACATCGGGAGGTGTTACTTACACAACTAGAACTCTTAGACGAATGGCGACTAGCTGCAGCCGATCACGTGCTCTCATATCAAAATAGACTCTCAAGATCTTTTCAAAAGAAGGTAATTGAGCGTAAATTTCAAGAAGGAGACATGGTTTTGAAGCGAATTTTCATAAAACTGGAGGTCCAAGGTCAAAATTATCTGCAAATTGGGAAGGGTCGTACGTCGTTAAAGAAGTGTACCCAGGGAACGCGTATAGGCTAGTTAATGCCGGTGGCGACGAACTCTCTCACCCATGGAATGGATTATATCTTAAAATTCTATCCCTGATAATCAGTCTTTTGATAACAACACCAATTGACAGGTAGCCATTTTCCAAGTGTCTCACTCCCTCTCCTACTGGCAGAATAATATTTATGCACAATCGCACACACAACACGGTGACCTAAGGTCATTGCCCCCTTCATGTATGGCATTCTCGCTTAGCCCTCGTTCAGGGAAGCAAAGGTCAATTCTCTCCCTACTCGGACAAGGTCTAGGGGCAAGGAGGAGGCTAGCCTGTAATCATGCAACGGTGTAAACCATGTGTTTGAAGTCTCAAAGAGGACAGGCGGTTCTAAAAAAGAAGAAAAAGAAAAAGGGGGATATATATATATATATATATATATATATAGCACAAAATAAAGTGACAAAATGATGAAATGAAGGGGCATGTTAAAGAGTGGCAGTACAGTTCCCCGCGGGACGCCCTTGAGCCCGGTCGCATGCATGCCCCAATCAAGAAAAAATACTGTAGCCCCAAAGTCCCTGGACAACAGATGAATCTCACATGTGACATACTCGTTGCAAGTTTTACGGGTCAGTAGCCCCGACCCTAAGATTAAGTCTTATCACATTTATATTCTTCATGTCCTCCCTAAAATGACCAAAGAATCCCTACGCTTGGTCTGTGTTGGAACATTAATATCTAAAAGGGGTAAGAAATCTTAGCAAACCTAAGATGAATATGCATTACGCAAATCTTACTCGTCAAAGTGAGATGGAGGCAAGACTCAAGGTTAATCGCTCAAGATTAAGAAGTGTTGTTATCAAAAATAAAAAAAGAAATTTTCAAAAAAATCAAAAGATCCCCCAAAACCAACAAATCAAAATTTTCAAAAATAAAAAAAAATCAAAGATCCCTCAAAACCAAAAATTAAAATTTCAAAAAAAAAAAAAATCAAAAGATCCCCAAAATCCAAAAATATTTTTTTCAATAAAATGTGTGTACATATTGCTTTCTTTGGCATGCATTATTTTCATTGTCTTTTCACCTATTTAATAAGGCTCGGCCCTTGACGATTATGGAGTTAAGAAGTGCTATTATTTTAACGCAAGGGGCTGAGCCTAAGAACATATCTAACTTGTTCTTTTAAGTGTATGCAGGAACAAGTGATTCAAAAGGCAAGTGCGACGTCACACTCAGAACTCTTTGTCTCTCTCGCTTGTTTGAAATTCGCCTCTCACTCATGTCAGTCGCAAACCATTCTTTTATCATAAATATTGGCATGAAAACAAAATAAAACTGCACTAAGGTATGAACAAAATGTACATAGATAAAGGGGAGGTGGCTCACAAGTCTCCTCGCTATCCACCGCCACTCTTCCCGGATCCCTCCTGCCTATCTGGAGGTGGTAGCATCTCGCCACCACCCCTGCCATCCTGGGCGCTACCCTCGCCCTGACGGCGCCTCTCCTCCTCCTCGTTCCTCCGCCTGCTGGAGGAACCTGCTAGGTATTGTCCGACGGAGGCGCCGGTCGCCCTGCTCACGCTCGCCCCGCTCCGGCTCCGACTGCGTGAACGGCCTATGTCCGTCACAATCTGCTGAAGGCTCCACGCCAGCGTCTGCTGTGCCAACAGCTCTGCACGCAGTCGGGTCACCTCCTCCTGATCTCCGGGCGGCCTCTGTACTCGCAGCGTCGCCAGCTCCCTGGTCATCTCCGCCACCTGTGCCTCAGCTGCCTCCGCCCGGATGCGCAGCTGGTCCCTCTCGCTCCGGGTAGCCTGGGCTTCCCCGTGCAACTGGTCCCTCTCACCCTGAAGCTCCATGGCATGATCATGAGCGAGCTCCAAGTCTCTCTCCTGCACAGCGAGCAATCATTCAGCATTATTTGGCAATAATCAACTCAAGCCTTTAAATGAACTTACCCGCTCCTCCAAGTGCCTCTGAGCCTCCTCGGCTCTCAACACTGCCCCTGTCAGTCGAGCCTCCATGAGCGATGGAGAACCCCCTGCGCTCCGAGAGGAGGAAGCACCGCCTGCTCCGGTACCCCTCACTCTCTCCAGCTCACTCCGCTGCACGCAAAAGCATGTCAGTTTCAAAATTTTGCTTAAATCAAAGGGGCTGAAAGTGAACACGGTACTTACCAGCTCTGCCATCTGCCTCTGGGTTGCCTCCCGGTCTTGCACCGCCGACTGGAGCAAGGCTCGGAGCGATGCGATCTCACCTGTCACGTCCACCTGCAAAGAATTGCCAAATCATCAGTTCTAGTCATTAAATCCAAGTTCTTTGAGCTATGGTTTAGAAGTTTTTACCTGGTGTCGGGCGCTCTTGTATACCTTTCCTCCGTACTTCAAGGCGTACGCCTGGAGGTAGGCATCGTCGGTGGTCGCGTCCGATCTGACCCCCTTCCCCTTGCGCTCCCAGTTCTCGATCTGCTCTCGCGCACGCTCACGCCAGTCTGTCGTGTCGTGAAGTCCCCGAAAGCTCCGACCCGGCCGGCGAAACCGGTCCCGGACGGGAAACTCCACAACACTCTGCCTGAGGCCCAAGGAGTGCTGGGTCAGGAATAGGTTCAGAGGTAGCACAAGGTTCAGCTCATGCAACCACACCGACCTACCGAAGTAGGGGAGGGCCTACGCCAACCAAGGCTCCCTCATCACCCTCCCCCAGATATGGCTGCCAAACCACCTGCAAAAGAAAGGTAATCAGTCATTTCAAGCAAATAATTTAAGGAAAAGACAGAGATTAAAGGTACTTACATCCAGATAAGGGTAGCTGTCGATGGCCTCCTATAGGCGCTCTAGCTGATCGACCAGGTGGCGGGTGTCTCGGCGAGAGTCCCAACGGCGTGCAATGGGCACGAAGCCCGGCCGTTCGAGATCCCCTCTCCCCAGAGCTGGGAGGTGTAGATAGGCCCAAACCTACAAGATGAAAGACAAATCAGATGGCAGTTCAAGCAATTGAAGTCTAAATCCAAGAGAGTTAGGAGAGGAGGTGTACCTGAAGGAAAGGGTAGAAGCCGCTCGTAGACGTCTGCCGCTCGGAGACGCTCAAACCGTCGAACTGGTGCGCCAAGAAGGCTGCTCCCCAAGCATACCTCCCTACCCCACCTAGGTCCTCTTGCAAGGGCAGGAAGCGGCAGTGGACTGCGTCGCCTCTCGTGGCAAACAAGAGTCTACCAAGAAAGAGAACGAGAAAACGGCGCAAGTCCAAGTCCGCCTGCGGCCCGGGCTCGCTCGCAAGTTCCCTCTGGCTGACCCTAGCTAACCTCGCCAGGTACTCATCCTCGCTCTCCCCAGCGTTCTTCCCCGCCTCGTACAAACCCAGACTCTCCTGCAAAGCTACCCTAGGCACTAGGGAGGACCTACGCTCTACCGGGAGGTCTAGGAGGCGCTCAGCTAAGTCATGATAGCAAGGATAGGTGTACCCACTCACTGCTCGCCCGTAAACTCTAAGCCCTGTGATCTGGCTCATGTCCTCCAATCTAGGGATCATGTGCCCCCATGGGAATGCAAAGGCACTCGCCTCTGTGTCCCACCTGCTCCGCAGGGCCTGGGTGAGGGCCGGGTCCACCCTCATCCTCTCGATCCTAAAGATCTGCCCGAATCCCATCTCTTCTACTCGCTCTCGCTGGAAAGGGGGGAAGGCTAAGAAAGCAGCCAGCACCAGTGTCCATGACACTTGAGCCCTCATTTCACCCTACAAAATTCATTCAAATTCAGTTTCAGGCCTTTATCATGTGTTCGGGCTAAGTCGCGACAGCTTTTACAGCCGCGACCTTGTCGCGATGGTGCGGGACACCGCGACCTTATCGCGTCACCTTCTTAGGTCGCGACAAGGTCGCGTCTGCCCGAGACGTCACGACACTGTCGCGACACCCCGCCCCGTCGTGACACCATGTCGCAGCGGGTCGTGCTGACGCGTTCTCAGAATCAAACCGGCCGGAGCCCTCTTTGTTTGATCCTCGTTTTCATGGGCGTTTCGCCCTACAATCACCCTCCAGGGGCTCCGTCTACCTCTACAATATTGTCATTCAAGGTTTTTAAGTAGAGTTACTTACCGATTTCATGGCTTTTGCTCGTTTCTTCCGTTCCTCTTCCACATTTGCGACCGGAGCCATCTTCTCCTCTTCCTCTTCTTCCATCCCGACCTCGAACGCCTCCTCCTCGACCGGAGGCTCCTCCGTTCGCTGTCGTGAGCTCCGACGCTCCGCGTGGCGTTTCCTTCGGGATGAGTCTCCACCAATGTCCTTTCCACCTTCCATTGCACTAATGTTGTCTTGGGGTGGGGTGTCTAGCTAGCAAGGAGGTCGGAATGCAAGGAGTTTGGGGAAAGGTTTCGAAGGTTTGGAGATTTGGGTTTTTGAAAACCGGAAAGGAGGAAGGAAGGGGGGCCGTTTGTTTTGATCGGTTCATGACGCGACGCAGCGGGTGGTCGCGTTTATGTTGCGACCCTCGGGGCTGCCGTGACAGTGTCGCGACACTTCGCTTGGCCGCGACATGAAAGCGACACCCCTGACCGTCGCATCATCAACAGAGCCGGTGCATTTGCAGAAAACTTCATTCTATTTCATTCGTTTGCAAAGTCTGTTACATACTCTAATTCATTCTAAACAATCAAACAATTCTTTCAAATCCTAACTACCATCTGGCCTACAAATCACATCAAATCAAATCAAATCATTTATTCCCTCCCGCTGGCTGAAGTTTCTTCAAAGCTTCAATGTATTCCTTGATCGCATCACCGTCTTCCTCCACCTCGGCTTGAATCGCGCTCATCGCGCATCCCTCCTAGTGGACGATGGCGCTACGCATGTCACGCTCATCCTGTGCATCGCCCCTTTTCCTCTCTTGAATGGGCGGGAAGTGCGAGAGAAGTGGAACCACCGTCCGGGCTGCACCGCATTGGAGGTGGCAGCGGTTCGGGTTGTAAGAAACTAGTACCCCATTGCCCAGCAGCTTCAAGGCAAGCCCAGCACGTTGAGAAAGGTGGATTATCCGGCCGCGCATAAATCGAGGGCGCATGTCAAAGTCCGCCGCAGTCAGATTTTGGAGGTATTGGCGCCATGCTTGTATGCCCTTCACTTGAGCCGTTTTGCACCATGCCCGAGTGCTCATGTGAAGTCGTCCGCCCACATATGCCAATGGATGATTCAGCTTTGTCTTGCATTCCGTTTTCGGGTCCTCCACCTCCCGGAATTGGATGTGCATCCCCATTCATAGCTCGAGAGCGACGACCGATCCATAGAAAGGACCCCTGAGTGCTGCAGAGGTCAGGCCAGCATATAGAAAACCCAGGACGGCTTGCCCAATTTTCATACCTTCTCAAATAGAGTCAATGATGCTAAGATTGCTGAAGGAGATGGCACCGTCGGTTTCCGGAAAGAGTATGACGCCGCAAATGCATATGGCGGCTGCTTTGGCGATGGCGGTGTAGTTCGTGGTCTTCTGCTTGCATTGGGAAGTAATCCACTGAGCAATTGGGAGAAGATGGACGTGCATACCACTAGTCATGGAGTAGAGATCATTTTTCTTCGTGGTAATGTATGCCAAAATGCTCCATGAATTGATCTGTTCCACGGTGTAGGAGATTGCAAATTCTTCGCCTCTTTGATAACGTGGGAGGCCTAGCATGATTTCCAACTCTTCTAAAAGGATCGTTGCTTCAAATTCTGGAAAGATAAATGAGTTGGTTTGTGGGTGCCATAACTCTGCCATGGCCGTGATGCTCTCCCACACATGTACTAGCTTGTTGTAGTTTTTGGCTAGCACAAAGATAGTGGACAACCCCCACTCCTTTAAGTGACCAATAGACGTGGGTGGCAGTAGCTCGAGCATGGGTACCAGCCATGGCATCTTTGAGAATCGCCGTTGGCTGGGAAGGATCTGAGATAGAAGAAGAGATATGAAGAACGAAGAAAAGAGGGAGAAAAGAGAGGAGCAAAAAATAGAGCAAAACAGAACAGTGCAGAAAGTTCAGTTTTTTTTAGGAAGAGAAAGCCATTTACTTGGAGCTCCGGGCGTGTGTAGATGTGCCCCGGGATGGCGGAGAGCTGCTTCAGATCGGCATGCGTCTCCCTAGCAGCTTTTGGGCTAGAGTAAGGAGGGATATCCTCTGCAAATGCCGAATAGTTCCTCTTCATGGTTGCAAGAGAAGGAAAGAGAGCTTGAACTTGAAAAGCAGAGGATGTCAGGGGTTAGCTGCGGGATTAACACCCCCAACCCCCTATTTATAGAGTCCTAAGAGTTAGAAACCCACTCTAATCCCGAAACTAGGTGTTAGGATAAGATTAGAAGAGGTTTAGGAGTCCTAGTGTGGGTCTAGGTGTCTTAGGATAAGGGTGAACTCCGGTTTCCTGGTTTTTCCGAGCTCTGTCCGAGTCACGACGCCGCGATCTGACGCGACCATGTCGCGACAGGGCGCTGCGACGCGACATGGTCGCGGTTGTTTCAGTTGTCGCCTCTCCACCCGAGGGGCTGTTTTCATCCCTGAATTGTGTATATATGTTGTTTGATTGTTTATAATTGTTGTGTTTAGTATTCCATTGTGTTTATTTCTTATCAAAAAAAAACAAAAAACAAAAAACAAAAAAAAATAGAAATTCAGAAAATCAAGAAAGATTTCGTCGCAGGTAAGACATGTATTGTATTTCTGTCCCTATTCCTCACATTACTATATGGTATTTTATCTATTATATCTTTTCAAGGACCGGCTAGTTTTCAATATGTTTTGGGATCTGAGTTCCCCTTCAACAAAAACAGTGATGATCTAGGTGCACATTGTCAATCGTTGGATAGGCCGCTGAGCTGCTTAAGTTCAGGGACGATGGATTCAGGCCTGCACTGCGGTTGTGGGTAGTCTCTTGACCCGTTCTTATTTGGCTTAGTAATATTATCCTTGATATATTTTCTATTTTCTCTTTTTTCTTTGCATTCGTTTTGATGATTTCTTTTACTTTAGCCCAGCATGCATCATGTAGGACTTTGAGCTTTCCTGACTCATTCTTGACCATTGATGAGCTCTTGTTGAGTGCCCAATCATCCTTCATGTTCCAAACAAGAAATCTAATTCCACTCCGAATCGAAAGGTTTGCCTCCGAGTAAGTTGTTCCCGTCAGATTGACAAGAATTTCCCTGTCTGGATTCCTTATCCAATTATTCATCCTACTCATTTGATCAGTTTTGGTTGCGAACCGCTCCCAGGACAGAGTCATGAGTTACCTGCCTGGCACGCACACGTCCTTCCAAAACGAAACCTGCAGGCCAATCGGCTAGGGTACCTCTCAATCGAGGGGTTGATCATTCCCTTCTTTTCTCCTCTCGTCCAGACTTGTGCTCTTCTTTGCATTCTACCCGAACAATCAACTCGGGGCTTTCACGAAGATTCCAATTGCCTGTTAGTTAAGATTGGGTGTCTCTTTACCTTGGCCTCCACTTTTCAGTCCACTCCGCGTCATCTCTGTTCCACCGTCACTTCATGACGTCTCCACTCCACTTTCGCTTTGCTCCCCTGCAAAGTGGAAGTCAAGGAGGGGCAATCTGTAGACACCCGGTTTTGACTAATGGGTTGAACCACTTCTCTTGTTGTCTTAATGGGCCCCTAATTGGTCACTCACCTTGAGCCCATCATTTGCCTTGCTTTGAGTCCTTTAAACCATTAAAATGCCTTGAAATCCCAAAATTTATCACTTGAAAGAGTCCTTGGGGCATGATAACTCTTGTCCTATCATGTAGTTGGGTGATAATTCTCAAATAATGCAGATTCATTGTCGCGACGCCTCATGGCGCCGCGTCTCTAGTCGCGACAGCGGTGGCGGCCGCGACAGCCCATGCATTATCCATGCACATGTGCAATGCTGTCGCGTCCACCCTCACCGTCGCGTCTTAGTCGCGGCCCTATGATACGTCGCGACAATGACCGAATTCTCTGGCCTCCTAACTACTTCCTATTTATCCTCCTTTGAGTTCAACTTAATCCTAAGGATTATCGCTACCCTTTGGGGCGGGATCCTAGCCTTAGGGACTCTTGTGAGGATCCCCAAGGACTCTCAACCCGATTTTTATAGGGCTTTATCTCCTATTATGATTTTTAAAAACCTTTTTGAAGAGATAATATCACTAATTCTTATCCCAAGCTCTATATAAGCAAGGCCCCTCCTTAAGGACGGGGAGAGCCTCATTACCATCCCGAAGGGCTGCCAAAATCTCCTTTGACCTATACTTAGCATCACAGCCACCCATTTTGCCATTCTCCCTTCACATTCCACTCCTCAAAGCCACTCTTCCACCATTAATGGAGCGCGGAACGTGAAGAAGGGCGACCCCGACGACCTCCTGGAGCTCTTGCACATACTTGGAGCCGCACTCACGCCAGGGAGTCGCCCCAATGGGGCTCATCTTCTTCTCCTCTTATTTCTATATGCATTTTTGCGTTATTTTTAGATAGAGCATTTCCTTATCTACCCACGTTTTTCCCCACACCCATAGGGGTTCAAAACCACCCCAGGTGCGTTCCCGCCATGATCTCCCATTTCTCTCCATTTTTAGAATAGATACTATGCTTCACGTATTCTAATAGGGCTTTTGTTGTGATTTTCTTTGGTTGGCAGACAAACAGGTGAAGTCTATGAGAAGCTCTCATCCTCTGGCCGGCTGGAGGACGAGAAGAAGGTCTTTACCCTATTTCTCTCGCATTCATAGAATGCGACGACCGAGAGTGATGCGACTATAGACGCGTCGACGGAAGCTGACGCGTTACCAGTCTATCGCGGCGCCAATGGCGACCGCGACATCAGGTTCGTTTCTGTTCTCTCTCCTTTTCCTAGTTTAAGTCAGCCATCATCTCATTTTCATTCTTAGGCGACTTGCTAGGTGGCAATCACATCCTATTTTCCATGCTATCATATTTGATGTCCATGTTTGTGTCGAGGGGAAGCACAATCCCTGTGATTACATAGGGCGGCTGGGTTTTGTTTGCTAGCGCGATGGAGCTGAGCTGGAGGTGGTCGTGGGAGCAGAGGTGTGCAGCGGCCGGACCTGGGCGTGCTCTACGGACTAGGGGTGCGGCGATCTAACTGAGGGCTGAGGCGCCCAGGCTCGAGCGACAGACCTAGAGGTGGTGCGCAGCGGCTGTGGCTGGCGATGGGGAGGCTGGCCGTGCGATGTAGCAGATAGCGATGGAGGCAGGAAGCGGTCCTGCGTGCGGTGCGTGGCAATCCGGTGTGCGACGCAGGGTGTGGCTATATCTTGGTGCAGCGGAGCTCGTGCACGGTTGTTGTGCGCGGATATGGAGTTGAGGCGTACGGAGGCGGTGTGTATGAAGCTCTGGATGGTGATGGGCGCATCGGATCGAGCGTGTGAGAGCAGCTGCGCACGAAGCTGCTGAGGAGACGTGTGTTGCTGGGCATGTGACGCAGAAGCTGGGCGAAGGCGGGTGTGAGGAGCTTGACTGAAAGGATTCCAGGAAGCCTATAAAAGGACCCCAAGGGTCCTCAGAAGGGGGAGTTCGGATTTTTTGTGTGTTTAGTTTAGCATTTTGGGTTTTCTTCATCTGGGTTGAGCATTGGGAATTTTCTTCCATTTTTCTTCTGTGTTCTCCCTTTCTGCTGTTGGGAGGGGGAAGTCGTTCCAGAATTGCAATTTTTTTAGAATTTCTTCTTTCCTTTTGTAAAGGGTTTGAGCATTTGAAAGTTCGGCTCCAGGGGAGGCGACTGGGGTTTGTTTGGGTTTTCTTCTTGCTGTTGGCAGTTGCTGGGAGGAGAATTTATGTTCCCATTTCTTCTGTGTTTAGAGTTCGACCCAATTTAATTTCTCATTTCTTCTGTGATGCTTTTGCTATTTCTTCTGTGTGGATTGCGCCATTTCTTCTGTGCAGTAGAGTTTGATCCAGTTTAATTTCTCATTTCTTCTGTGTTCTGTGAAGACATCCGAGAAGTCCTCAGCATCTGGTTTTGTTCAGCATTCCGGGGGAGTTCAGCTGTTGTTGTAGAGCTGCTGGAGGGGAGACCAATCCAGTGAATTTTCCTTTTCTTCTTCTCTTCGCTGTTGCTGGGAGGCGGATCGAGGGGTTCCTTTCTTTTGTGTTATGTGAGAGATCGAGGGCTTCTAGAGATCGGATGCTTCTTCCTGTCTTCTGCGTGTGAAGAATCCCGAAGGTGTATGCTACAGAGCAAGGCCAGGGAGACCATGAGGATCTATCCTTTACTTGGTATGTTCTGGGTCTGTCCGGTGAGGGTGTACAGAAAGCTGCCGGAGGTAGTAGCCAAGAGCATTTGAGAGACCAGGGAGCTTGGCTCCTCTTCTGTTTTTACTAATTTGAGTTTTCTATTTCATTAGTGTTATGTTTCTTTCGCCCTGGACAGATTGGGAGCATGATGTGTAGTTTAAATTTCCTTTAATATTTTCTTTACTGAATTTTTCTCCATCCCTCGAGTTGAGAGGGTACAGTGATCTGAATTGCTTATAGCTCATTTTGTTCTCAGTATAAAGGATGTTTTAGTTGATCTGTCATCAAGAGTTATAGTTCAGTTTAATGCATTGAGAATTTCAGTCTTGATGGTGCTTATTTGAGTAGTATCATAGATTCCTGTTCTTATTTTCTGTCTGATCCCCTGAGCTGTAGGGGTACATTGAGTTAATAATGTTCTTTGAGAATTCGTGTTCTGTCATTTCCGAATCATTTCAAAATAGAAGTTCATCCATGAGATTCTAGTTCAGATTGTTGTTTTACCTGTTCAATCTCTTAATTGAGAGGGTATAGTGATGATAATTCTCTTTTAATTTCAATTCAACTTGTTCTTTCATTATGTTTGATCTATCGGAGTGGTGAGGGATTTGATTGGTGATGTTTTCAGAATTGATTCTAATGCAGTGTTATTTTAGTTAAAAGTGCCTGTTAGAATTGTTTTAAGTCAAAGTAGTTTAAATCAAGCTTTATTCAGCCTCTCCGTGGATATGATCCGCTCTCACCACTTTATTAGTTTATCTTTGCAATTTTAACTTTGTGAGACAGTTTAGAGAAGGTGAGCATACTGACTTGTGCAAGGAACTCTGGACAACGAAAGTGCACAGTCAACAATGCTGCGTTCAAGCCACCCTCAAGAGTTTGATCTACAGCTTCTTCTTCCAAGCTTTTTCACCTTCTAGAGCTTCCACCTGCTGCATCCTTGAAGAAGGGTCTCTTTGGAGGAGATCTTTGCTGCTTCAGAGCTTCAACAACATCTGGAGATCTTCCTCACGAGCTTTGCATTTGCTTTTGCTTGATTTATCTTTCTCTCATCAAGTTTCTTGCTTTGTGTTTGTTGGTGAGCTGGGCACCGCATCAACCAGCTGTGTGTTGGTGAGCTAGGCACCTTGTTAACTAGCGGGGTGTTGGTGAGTTGGACACTGCATAAACCGGCGGTGTGTTTATTTCTTAGAGTGGGAAACTCTCACCGTGTTGGTGAGGACTCGATGTAGGTAGACCAAGGGGGTCTTACCGAACCAGGATAAAATCGGTGTCTCTTGTGTGCTTGCATCCTTCTTCCCTCTCAGTTCTCTCTGCTCTGCATTGTATCTTTATTTCCGCATTAGTTTTCATTGGCCGTTCAAGACAAATTTTTAATAGCCCTATTCACCCCCCTCTAGGGCTAGTCATAGTCTTGATCCTTTCATTTGGTATCAGAGCTTGGTCACTAGTTTAAAGGGTTTTACAACCTCTAGTGTGGATTGACTTTGGCTGGTTTTGGAGAGCAGAGTGCATTCACTGAAGGCAACTCTACTAATAGGCCACCTCTGTTCAATGGCAATAACTATAGCTATTGGAAAGCTAGGATGACCATCTTTCTGAAAGCTATGGATTATGAGCTATGGAATATTGTGGAAAAAGGTCCTTATGCTCCTAAGGAACCTGAAAAGGAGTGAACTTCTGAAATCTATAAAAAGTTGTCTATGAATGCCAAGGCAATTAATGCTTTATTTTGTGCTCTGGATGCTAACGAATTTAATCGTGTTTCTATGTGTAGCAGTGCAAAAGAGATTTGGGACAAGCTTCAAGTGACCTATGAAGGAACCTCTCAGGTTAAAAAAACAAAGATCAACCTTCTAGTTCACAAATATGAGCTGTTCAAGATGGAAGAGAATGAGACCATAAGTGAGATGTTCAAGTGGTTCACAAACATCACGAATGGGCTCAAAGCCCTTGGTAAGGAATACTCTATCCCTGAACTTAATAGAAAAATTTTACGATCTTTGCCTATGTCTTGGAATCCCAAAGTGACAGCTATTGAAAAGGCAAAAGACCTCTCAAAAATCTCTTTGGATGCACTTATAGGATCTCTAATGACCTATGAGATTAATATATCGAGGGACATGGATGACTCTAAGAAGAAAAAGAGTCTTGCCCTCAAAGCTACTAATGTGCTGAATGAGTGTGACAGTGACAATAGCGATGAAGAGATCGATGATGAAGAAATTGCCTTAATGATAAGGCAATTCAAGAAGTTTCTGAACAGGCGTCGATCAAACTTCAACCCCAGAAATAGAAGATTTCAGAAGAAAATTCAAGCTAAAGGAGAAACTTTCAAGAGTGAGGAAGTAACATGCTTTGAGTGCCGAAAACTAGGCCATATCCGTCATGAATGTCTAGAACTGAAAAAGAAAAAGGCATACACTAAGGGAAATGGAAAGACAGCAAAGAAGAAGGCCCTTGCAGCATGGAGTGATGAAGATATCTCTACAGAAGAAGAAAGTGATGAAGAACTGCCAATTTATCTCTCATGGCAAAATCTGACCATGAGAAGGTAAATTCTGAATCTTTTACATTTGAAGAACTTCATGATGCCTTTAATGAGCTATATGAAAAATTCATTGAATGTAAACTTGAAAATAAAAGTTAGAAGAAGAATATTGATTTAATGACTCAAGAATTGAATGTATTTCATTTACATGAATGTGAAAATTTTGATGAAGCCCTTCTTGATAAACATTGGTCTATTGTTATACTTGAGGAACTAAACTAGTTTGAGAGGAACAAAGTGTGGACCTTGTCTCCTCGTTCGAATGACCATCCGGTAATCAGAACCAAATGGGTTTTTCGAAACAAACTTGATGAATCCGGTGTGGTAACTCAGAACAAAGCTCGTTTAGTTGCCCAAAGATACTCTCGAGAAGAAGGGATCGATTATGATGAGACCTTTGCACCGGTTGCTAGACTTTAAGCCATTAGGATTCTATTAGCATTCGCTTGCTCCAGAAACTTTAAATTATTTCAAATGGATGTTAAAAGTGCATTTCTTAATGGTTTCATAAAAGAGAATGTCTATGTACAGCAACCACCTATGTTTGAGGATCCCAATTTCCCAAACCATGTCCTTTATCTTCATAAAGCTCTATATGGTCTTAAGCAAGCACCGCGTGCATGGTATGAGAGATTGAGTCAATTCTTATTCAACATGATTTTAAGCACGGCTTTGTTGATTCAACCCTATTTATAAAGTGTGTTGGTTCATGTGGAAATGGCAAATTTGACTCTTAAATAATCTTTTTTATCATGTTTTCTCATTTTTCTCATGGATGCATGCGTATTGCGAATCCAAGTCTCGTCGAATGCCACTTGGGCAAGAGTGACGTGAGATGAATCGGCAATTCGCGCAGCGCGGGCGTGCCAGTCACCGAAGTGACAACCAATTGGTTTGCCTCCGAGAGTCGGAGGGCTTTGAGTCTGTTGTGCGCGCCGTTTGACTTCGTCAAACGAAGGTGGAGTGTCGGGTCCTGGACCAAAATCCCGCCGTTGCCTAAACGCAACGACGTTAATTACATCCCTCTGGGAGGGAAAACCCTTGATTAATCGCCAGAAATTAGAAAGCCTTGTGGCCTTGATATGGAGACATCCGATGAAAAGTGCAACTTCAAAATTAGGGCGGAATGATAAACATACACGATGCATACTCGAGGTTGCCGGGTCTTTTAATTAGATGTGATTGAGTCCTTTTACCCATTTGCCCATTTATTCTTTTCATTAACATGAAAATGATCTTGACTCGGTCTTTTGCTCTTTTGAAAACGAGAGATGGTCTATTTACTTTCTTTTATTACAAAAAGAGTTTCATTTTGGTCTTTTGAAAGGCACATTTGCTCTTTTATTACAGAACAGGTTCTCATTCGAGTCTTTTGTTCTTTTGAAAACATGAGAGAGTCTTTTATTTGTTTGGAAAAGTTCAATTTGACAGTTTGTTCTTTTATAAAACATGAGATGGCCTTTTGTCATTTGTTATTTTGAGAAATGTTCAATTTGATCTTTTGTTTTCTTTTGCCATGAAAAGGTTCTTTAGTTCTTTTGAAAAAAACAATGCAAGTGGCAAGAATGAGCCATTTGCTCCTTTTGTGTCGAAAAAAGGGTTTTCATTTTGTTCTCTTATTTCATTTGAGACATGTAAAAAGAGGGTTGGCCTATTTGCTTATTTTTTACTTTTATCATGAAAAGATCTCTTTGGTTTAAGCTCTTGTTCTTTTAAAACGTGTGCAACGCAAACTATTTGATTTGTCCATTTGCCGCTCCTAATAACGAAGCATTCTCCCCATTGGCTCTCTTATTCTTTTAAAAGGGTGCAACGTGATTCTATTCGCGATTCGGCGCCACTCTATTAAACTTTGGGGGTTTCTTTTAAGAGAGGAAAAGGACCCTCGCCGATTCGACCTTCACGGTGAAAATCCGGCAGCATCTCCCCTTATCTTGGTTGATAGGGGGAGAGCACGGTACACACCCACCGAAATGGAGGCAGTACCAAAAGAGAGGGTACATGTCAAATAAAGACATGACCCCAAATGGCACATGGCACCAACCTCCAAGGCAAGCCTTTGGTGGAGGTGGGTATTACCATGACCACACAAATACCGATCGGTAAGTGAAGCATGTGCGGGCCCATGTGCCCGGGCATAGACATCACATTGCCTAACCCGGATCTGAATGAGCTCCTCATCGGTCCATTGTCCATTTCCTTGGCCCGAACCACGTGAAGCATGGGCTAACTTCCATGGCCTGGCCAGGGGTGGGGGCTGGCTGCCGATTCGGCAGGCCTGTTCGAGGCCGCCGAATCAAAAGGCCACCCACAGGGCTGATCAGCTGAAGCCTCTCTTTTGTGGGCCAAGAGCCAACATTTCTTTGAAGTTGGTCTCACCCACATGAAGGACGGTTTTGGGCCCAAGGGCAGGCTTACTGGGCTATCTATTACAGGTGCTAAGTATGGGGGCATGAGTGTTATATGCTCAACCCTTGGCTTGCAAATAGATATCCCCTTAAGCATGAAACCCCTTAATAGGCCATTTCAAACCAAGGAAACCTGAAACTTAGGTGGGCCAAAACATGGGTTTAGAGGGCCTTTTGCAAGAGGTGCTAAGCAAGAAGGCATGGGCATTGGTTGCCCAACCTCTTAGCTAGCAAAATGGAAGCATTCTCTTTTTTTTTTAAGGCAAACGGGCCCATTTTGGGGGCGGTTTGACAGTGCCAATCTGAACTATTGAGGGGCCGAAATAGAGGGTTTTAAGGGGTCTTTTGCATGCAATGCCAAGCTTGGAGCATGGGCATTGATTGCCCAACTCATTTGCTTGCAAAGGGGGCATGTCCCCAAGATGAAATGCACTGAAATGGGCCATTATGGACAGTAGAAAACCTGCACTTTTCAGGGTCAAAACAGCAAGTTAAAGGGTCCCTTACATAGAATGCTAAGCAAGAAGGCATGGGTATTGATTACCCAACCTCTTAGCTAGCAAAGGGGTATGTTCTAAAGGTGAGAAACACACAAATGAGTCTTTTAAACATCAGAAAAGTCTGAACTCTTTTGAGGGGAAAACAGTGAAGAAGACCCCATTTATGAAGGCCCAAACAGTGAGAAAGACCCCTCTCTTGAAGGCATACAATGGGCCCATGTAGACTCCAAGAGAGGGGGGCGGCCCAAGCATTGCAAGGGGGCTGTTTAGGGACCTTAGAACAGTCAAGACTTCTCATGAATGGGGTGAAAGAACAGTGATCAAACCTCCCATTCCTTTAAGGAAGACCATGGGAGATTTGTTCTTCAAGGGGCCCAAAGAAGGCCCATTAAGCCCCATCCTTCCAAGGCCTCATTTGTTGGGGCATGGAGGGATATGGAGGTCTCATATGTGCTCTTTGGGATGAGAGGAGGTCCACCATGTAAAAGGTGGTTCCTCACCATCCCGTAGCCTTTGAGGGCACCAAAATAAAAGAAAGGAATTTAAAACTCATGCAAGGATTGAATGCAAGAGAGGAGGAATGGTGCAATAAATGCAAAGGACAAAAGAAATGCCTCTTGTTCTATTGATAAGAAGAAGAAAGGGAGTACAAAGGACAAAGAAGAGAACCAAAGAAGAGGGGGGAAAGGGAATCCCACGCAAGCCTCACATCTCTCCTCTCTTCTCTCTTTCTCTCTTCACATGATGGGACAACTCATGGACTCTCCTTTCTCTTTTCTTCTTCTTCACCTTTTCCTTCTCTTGGCTTCTCTTTTTCTTCTCTTGCAGGTGCTCACGGGAGGAAGAAAGGTGCAGCCGCAGCAGCCCCCCTTGGAGAAGAGAAGACCTCTCCCTTCTCTTCTTTCTTGCTTCTTCTCCAAACCAAAAGCCCCCCCTTTTCTCTTCTGTTCACGCAGGAGCTTCTTTTGGAGCCTCTCTTTTTTTCTTTGGCCTCTTCCAAGCTTCTAGAAAAACCACCAAAAGTAGGCTCTTCCACCTCTTACAAATACTTTTTACTTTTTCCATTTTAGGCAACACCTTTTGGGAGGTGTTGCATTTGCTTAATCTCACCCCCTTGCATGGGGTGAGATGGGCTTGGGCCAATGGAAGGCATTGGGCTTTAGTAGGTGGGCCACTTAGGTAGGTCTTGTGAATGGGCTATTTAAATGGATGGTTTTATGCTTTGATGAGGGTTTCATCATGAAGTGGGCCGGCCAAGAGGAGATGGGCCCGTTAGCATATATTTTTTTTTAGGTGTCCACAAATGCCCCCACCCGAGGGTGGTGCGAGAGGGCACGCGAAGCGACATCCGCGGGTGCGTTGTAGCTCATTTAACTATTTACACTGATACAAGCAGGTCTTTGGACTTGTTGCTGTGTCAGTGGTCTGATAGCCTATTCGGGATCTTTTGCTTCTCTTTGATGATGTTGTCCGCGGATGAAGGACGCGCGTTCCTCTTAGTGAGCAACTGGGGCTCCATTTCTTCTCTCTTTTTTTGGAATTTCCTTTTCGTGCAGGGCCAAAGCGATTCGGCGGGGTGCGCCAGCCGACCTGGGGGGTGTCGATTCGGCGAGCCCCCTTCTCGATTCGGCGGGCTCGCGGCTCAGGCTGGCCCAGGGGTGGCTAGGGCGTTGGACCGGCGCAGTTCAGGGGTCCGCGGGCCGGTTCGACTCGGGCGGACCGGAGCGGGCGGCCCGCGTTTTTCCCCCCCTTTCTTTTCCTCAAAAGGCGCGCCGCGCCTCTTCTTTTTCCTCGCCTCTTCTCTCTTCTCTCTTCTCGTCCCTTTCTTCTCTTCTCCGAGGGCGGCGAACTCTTCTCCTCCCCCTCTTCGTCTTCCTCCCATCCGGCGGCGACGAGGGCGGCGCACAGCAGGCGTCGGCGGGGCGGCGAGGGCGGCTGTGGAAGACGCAGCGACGGCGAGCTTCATCGGCGGTGGCGGCGAGCTCCATCGACGCAGGGGCGCGGCGAGGGCGGCGTGCGGCAGGCGTCGGTGGCGCGGCTAAGCGGCAGCAGGGAGGCGACCAGTGCCGGCGACGAGGGCGGCGCGCAGCAGGCGTCGACAACGCCGGGAGAGCTCCATCGGCGAGGAGGAGCGCGGACAGCGGGGAGCTCGGACAGTGAGAGACCCGTGAAGGGTTCCCAAGGGCGGCGGGTGCAGGCGACCAGTGCCGGCGACGAGGGAGACCGCGGTAGGACACCGACGGCGGCCCCTTTTTTGTGTGTTTTTTTTTGTTTTCCCCCTTTTTAGGGGTTTCTATTGTGGTGCCGGCCGTGAGCCTTGGGCGGTGGGTGGAGCTCCGGCGATGGGCCGGGTAGAGCTTGTGAGGGGGATGCCGCAGAACGGCCACTGTAGGGCTTGCATGCCCATCTCCCCCTTTCCATTTGATCTTTTGCATGGGGAGTACAGGATCCAGGGGGGACCAGGGCACTGTGTGCTCTTTGAGGCCGTGCGGGGCCTTCTTGTACAAGGGGCGCCCGTGCGTGTATGTGTGGGTTCGGTGGGGTCTTCCCCGACCCAAACACGAAGGGGAAAGACCCGGTAGGTCCCAGGACCGCTAGGGGGCTGTTGAGGAGACTCCTCCAGTCCGAGGTTCTTTGCTCGTCCTTTTTCCGCTCAGGCGATAGAATGGGGCCCAATGCCCTTGTAGGACCGCCAAAGGGTCTCTTCGAATTTTAGCTGTTAAAGGGGACCCGTTTAGAGTGGGCGGGTCCCGAGTGAGTCCCTTAGCCCAAAAGGTCACTAGGAGGCAGCGACGCTTTTAGAGTAGCTTCAGTGGGGCCCAGAGCCTCTTATAGGGCCGTGAGAGGGCTTTTGTAGACTCAGATGCCTTTTACCGACGGGGGCCCATTTAGAATCGGCGGGGCGCCCCTCCCGTGCCTTTTCGTTCACATATCTCCACCTCGAATGGTGGGGCCTCATGAGGGTAGCGATGACTTAGCGCCGCTTTAGCGAGGCCCAGAGCCTCTAGGGGGTCGGAGAGGACGCTTTAGGTCCCAGAGTCCGCCACTCCTTTTTCCTTGGTATTTGTGTTCTCATTTTGCCCATTCCTCTCTGTTGACGTCAGGTGGCGCTCCTTTGGTGACCGAGCACCCTATTGAAGAGCAGGACTCGACCATGCCACCTGCTGTCCCTTCGACCGTACCTTCCGTGCCGGTGGCAGGTTAGGGTCACAGCAGAATTGTCATTACAGACCACTTATGGGGTCATCTTTTATCTTCCATTAATGCCACATCTTTTGGTTGCCAGCTGAAGCCGTTACATCTTCCCAGGCCAAAACCGCGGGCAAGCGCCCAGTCAAGAAGAGTGCGGTTCGGAGAGCCAAGAGGCCGTCTGGCACTTTTAAAGTGAGTACTCGTGCGGCTGGCAGATTGGCCCTTGCAAAAATTCGGCAGGGCAGCCGTGCTATTTCCCCGGAGGAGTTGCAGAATCCTGTCACTATCTCCTCCGATAGTTCCTTGAACGAGGACGAAGATGGCACCCCCTCCTCTTCGAGTACAAGCCTTTCTGTTGAGAAGAGCCCGTTGAAGGGGGCAAGGAAAGAACGAATCTCCGCACTTGACGACATAGGGGAGGACTCTGCCAGCAGTGCAGAGCAGTCCCCTGTTGCTAGTGCCGACTCGGATGCCGCTGCCTCCCCCGAGCTCGCTTTTGTGAGCGCTAGTCTTTTGCTTTTGCGGTCTAGGCCTTTTTGTATGCGAGCGGCTCACAAGATCTCTTCTGGTCTCGTACAGGATTTCGAGCAAGACCTAGTTGCCGTCTCATCCAAACTTCGCCGACAGTTGGCGTCGATTTCGTGGACACCGAAGGAACAGAACCAGACTTCCTGTTGACTTTTGACATACCTGGCGTGGCCGAAGAGACCATGCCTGGAGGAGGAGAAAGTTTTCCCCGAGTCTCTTCTGGTGATCTCTCTGGACCTCCTCTTCAGGCACCCACCGCCTCTGTCGTGCCCTCTTCTACTGACATATCGACGGCCATTGCTGGGGATACTCCTGTTTCAGCTGTGGTGAACGCCACAGACAGCCTCTCTTTGACAAATGTCAGTGTTCTCTCAGCCGAACTGCCCTCCTCTTCTAGAGAGGTGGACGGGAGCCTGTGGGCGGAGGTAGATGCTGAGGTGGAGTTCCAAGTACCAGCTGCCGCGCCTTCAGGGGACATTTTCCCATCCGACTTCATGGTCCAGCAACAATTGTCTGGGTTACGTTCGATGGTACAGAAGAACCCGAACGTACCTTATGGAACTGTGAAATCTATTGCGGACCAGGTGACGGGGGTTCTTGTCCTCATGGGGTGTCCATTGACCGCTTGGGCGAGCAGAGTTACTTTGCTGCTCAAGCTTTTAAAGCGGCGCGCTTACATTCAGCATGAATTGCCCAACATGCTTGCTGCTCTGGAGGTGCAGCAATCTGACTGCGAAGCTGTGCTGAAGCCTATTCACGACGATCGAGAGCACCGTCGGTCTCTTGTCGAGGGATATGATGGGGAATTGGCAATTCTGAAATCCCGGATAGCCGACTTGGAAGCTGAGCTAGCTGCTGCAAAGGCCCGACAAAGTGCCCTCGCCGATTCTCGTGCAGAGCAAGAGCAGGCAATTTCCCTCGATAACGGCAGGGCTGCTTTGGCTGAGAGAACATTATCAGAAGTTCGGGCCCAAAAGGAGAGACTGAGAGAGAGACTGTCTTCCCCTCATGTGGGCATTCTACCGATGGAGGAGCTGTTCCGGGATTTACCATGAGACGCCTTGTGCTCCAACTTTTGTTGCTTTTCTTATTTTTTCTTCTTTCATTTGCGAGGCGTTGCCTCGGTGATCGTGTAGCTCTATTTCGCTATCAATGAGAAATACTTCATTTTGGGACATCAATGTCGCTTATTAAGCACTTTATCGTCGCGTAAACACCTTCGTTTGCTGTTGTTTTTTCTTTTTTTGTTCACATTATCAGATTGAGCGCCCTTTCGGGTTTTCGCCCAACCTGACCCCCTCTTGCTTTTGCCTACACGCCCTTTCGGGTTTTCGTGTAGCGGGGTACCCAATTTTGTCCATAGCGCCCTTTGCGGGTTTTCACCATGGCCGGGTTCTAGTCCTTTTTACCCTCACTCGGTGGGGTAGCCCAAGTGAGTCCGACGAGGCATCTCTATTTTTAGCCTCTTTTCTCTTTTTTTTTTTGAATAACAATACCATGACCTGCTGACCGACCGTACAAATGACGAGGCTTCTTTTAAGATGACGGGATCCTTTGCTGCCGGGTAACCGTTAGTATGACAGGGACTTTTGCTGTCAAGCTAACGGCCTTCTGCTGTCCATTTACCGTCGAAGTGACGGCCTTCTATTCCTCTTGTACCGTTGATATGACAGGAACCTTTGCTGTCAAGCTAACGACCTTCTATTTCACCGTCAGAATGACGGCCTTCTATTTACTATTCACCGTCCGGGCGACGGCCTTCTATTTGCTTTTTACCGTTGGTATGACAGGAACCTTTGCTGTCAAACTAACGGCCTTCTATTTCACCGTCAGAATGACGGCCTTCTATTTGCTATTCACCGTCCGGGCGACGGCCTTCTATTTGCTTTTCACCGTTGGTATGATAGGAACCTTTGCTATCAAACCAACGGCCTTCTATTTCACCGTCAGGATGACGGCCTTCTATTTGCTATTCACCGTCCGGGCGACGGCCTTCTATTCCACCGTCAGGGTGACGGCCTTCTATTCTACCGTCAGGGTGACGGCCTTCTATTCTACCGTCAGGGTGACGGCCTTCTATTCTACCGTCAGGGTGACGGCCTTCTATTTGACTATTCACCGTTAGGGTGACGGCCTTCTATTTGACTATTCACCGTCCGGGCGACGGTCTTCTATTCTACCGTCCGAGTGACGGTCTTCTATTCTACCGTCCGAGTGACGGTCTTCTATTCTATCGTCAAGGCGACGGCCTTCTATTCCACCGTCAGGGTGACGGCCTTCTATTTGCTTTTCACCGTTGGTATGACAGGAACCTTTGCTGTCAGACTAACGGCCTTCTATTTCACCGTCAGGATGACGGCCTTCTATTTGCTATTCACCGTCCGAACGACGGCCTTCTATTTGCTTTTCACCGTTGGTATGACAGGAACCTTTGCTGTCAAACTAACGGCCTTCTATTTCACCGTCAGGATGACGGCCTTCTATCTGTTATTCACCGTCCGGGCGACGGCCTTCTATTTGCTTTTCACCGTTGGTATGACAGGAACCTTTGCTGTCAAACTAACGGCCTTCTATTTCACCGTCAGGATGACGGCCTTCTATTTGACTATTCACCGTCCGGGCGACGGTCTTCTATTCTACCGTCTGAGTGACGGTCTTCTATTCTACCGTCAAGGCGACGGCCTTCTATTCCACCGTCAGGGTGACGGCCTTCTATTCTACCGTCAAGGCGACGACCTTCTATTCCACCGTCAGGGTGACGGCCTTCTATTTGACTATTCACCGTCCGGGCGACGGTCTTCTATTCCACCGTCGGGGTGACGGCCTTCTATTGGCTTGACTTTTATGCTTGCTGGAATCTGATGTTTGTCTTCATCCTTTTTTTCACTTTCTCATTATCGAATTGGGCGCCCTTTCGGGTTTTCACCCAGTTCGACCCCCTCTTGCTTTTGCCTACGCGCCCTTTCGGGTTTTCACGTAGCGGGGTACCCGATTTTGCCCATGGCGCCCTTTACGGGTTTTCACCATGGCCGGGTTTTAGTCCTTTTTACCCTTGCCCAGTGGACAAGTCCGATGAGGCATCTCTATTTTTAGCCTCCTTTTCTTTTCTTCCTTTTTTTTTGAAAGGGGGGTGCGGATATTGGCATAATTTACCAACGTCTCGACCAACGCCGGCCGCTTGAGCTTGTTGACGTCTTCCCATTTCGTAACCTATTGCCGATGCGGCTTCGTGTTGGATTGGCGCGACGCCGGTGGGACTTCATTGATCTCTTGAACTTGGCGCTGCCATCAGCTCTAGAGGTCCCTGCCCATAAAAGATAGTACGAGTCAGGTTAATTAAGTAACGACTATTCATGCATGCTAAAGCATATAATTCTTATTTAAGTCTTTTGATTTTATTTATTCTTTTTGCTCTTGTGTGTTAAAAAAAAAAACACGAGTTTCTTGTCTTTATTATTTTTTTTAAGAGATCTTTTTCATGCGGGGAGAGATACGGAAAACCCGAACAACCCTCATACGCTCATGGATATGCGATATGCTAACTGAGACAGAGGACTCTTTTCATTGTCCTCCACTCGGAACTCAGCGGAAATCATAAAGGTCTCATAAATTTTGTTGGGACATTCGTCGCCTCAGAGCCATGGTCCGGCTAGCGGCATGGCTGCCTCCTTTCTATTTTTGCCATGCATTGCATGCCATCTTTTTTTTGCATTTTTTTTTTTGGCTCTTCGTCATTGGTGACTAGTGTCCCGGGGGTTTAAGAGCTTAATATTTTAATTTTTTTTGTTGTTTTCTTTTTTTGTTGTTTTGTTTTTGTTGTTTTTTTTTTTATATATATGGGAGGATCGAGGGTAGGAGCTCCCTGCTGTTGCAAATGCAACAGTTCTTTTGCAGCCAAGCTCTTCATTCGTCGAACAAGTCGATCAGGTCTATTTCTTGCTCGGCCCCTTGCTGCTCATGACGCTGGGCACTGAAGTCTGGACGACAGGCGTGGTACGACTTCAGATGCCTTCCGTTGAGGGGTGGAAATTGTATGTCACCCCGATGGTTGACCAGGACGTAGGCGCCGCCTTCATAGACTCTTTGCACCACGTACGGCCCGGTCCAATTCATGTTGAGCTTTCCCTTTGGGTTGCCGGCCATGACCTCTCTTTTCTTGACCATGACGAGGTCTCCTCTTTTGAATTCACGACCCCTGACGAGCTTGTCAAAGGCACGCGCTATACGGGCCTGGTACACTTGGATATTCTGTTGAGCTCGAAGCCTTTTCCCTTCCAGATCAGAAAGTTCTTCGAGCCTCCTTTCAATGTTGGTCTGTTCTTCGGGAGCTAGCCCGTGCTGGATGGCCACCCTTAGAGACGGCACCTCTAATTCTACCGGGACCACGGCCTCCGAACCGTACACCAGTGAGAAAGGTGAGCAGCCTGTTGGTGTCTTATAGATGGTCCGGTAGGCCCATAGGGCTTCATACATCCGGTCCTCCCAGTCTCTTTTGTTGGCGCTGACTGTTTTGGCTAGCAGAGTGCACAACGTCTTGTTGAAAGCTTCCGCCAGACCATTGGCCTGTGGATTGTACGGAGTGGAAGTCCTCCAGTCTATTCTGTACTTTGTGGCCATTTTAGATACTTTTTGGTTTTTGAAGTGTGTTCCATTGTCTGATATGATTCGGTCCGGAGTTCCGAATCTGAAGACGATGTTGCGCTGAACAAAGCGTACCACCAGCTCCCTTGTTACTTCTCTTAGTGCCACAGCCTCGGCCCATCTCGAAAAATAGTCCGTGATCGCCAAGATGTACTTGCATCCTGACGAGGACGGTGGCAAGGGGCCTACGACATCTGTGCCCCATTGTGCAAACGGCCAGCTTGGGATGGTCGGATGCAGGTGTATAGGAGGCCTCCTTGGGATGACCGCATGCTCTTGACACTTTTGACATGACTTGGCAAAATTGCCGCAGTCCTCAAACATGGTTGGCCAGTAATAGCCGAGCTTTTTGATTTCTATTTTCATTTTCGGCCCGGCCTGATGAGCGCCAGCAGCTCCGGCGTGCACCTCTTTCATGACCTTCCAGGCCTCTTCAGGTGACAAGCACCTTAGCAGGATCTTCTTTTTGGAGTCTGCCACGACTCTGAACAGAGTTCCTCCTCGTAACTCATACGAGTCTTTTGTTCTGACCAACTTGATCCTTTCTTCTCTTTGTTTTGGCAGTTGCTGGTGCTCGAACCATTGTAGCAAGGATTCTCTCCAGTCCTTTTGTTTGATCTCTTCAGCCACGGTCACTTCTTCTTGGCCGTTCTCTTCACTTTCGGACTCTTCTTCTATTATGCTGGGAACTTGTCGTCGGTTCATGACAACGATTTCCAGCTTCTCATTTGGTGGCACTGCTAAAGAACTGGCCAATTTTGCTAGAGCATCTGCTTGTGCGTTTTTGCTTCTGCCAATATGCTCTATTCCTATTTGATAGAACTTTGACATTAATCTCTTGGCCTTCCGATAATAGGGCAGCAACTCTGGCTTTTTAACGTCAAACTCTTCTTGTACTTGTTTGATGATTAGCATCGAGTCGCCAAAGACTTGAAGCACCTTTATGCCCATGAAGAGGGCCACTTGCAAGCCGATAATCAAGGCCTCATACTCGGCCTCATTGTTTGTGCATGGCTTGCTGATTGAGCAGGAGGTGTGAGTGACTTCTCCTTCGGGCGACCTCAGGACGATGCCCGCCCCTGCTCGAACTCTTGCACTACCGTAAGCAGCTGGTTCTATTCGGGATGCCCCGTCAAAATATAATTGCCAGGTCGCCGTTTGCAATTGATTCACTTCGAGGGTCTCATCTTCTGGCAGCTCTGTGATGAGCGGAGAATTTTCCGGCACGGGATGAGCTGCAAAGAAGTCGGCTACCGCCTGTCCTTTGATTGCCTTTTGGGGGATGTATTTGATGTCAAATTCCATCAAGATGACAGCCCATTTGCCTATTCTCCCTTCAACGCTGGTTGGGAGAGTATGAATTTGACGGGGTCGGCCCTGGAGATCAGCCTAACCTCGTGTGACAGCATGTAATGTCTCATTTTCTTGGCTGCGAACACCAAGGCTAGGCATACCCTCTCAATCGGAGAATATCTCTCTTCTGCCCCCACTAACCTTCGGCTGAGGTAGTAGAGGGCTTGCTCTTTCCCTTCCTCGTTCTCTTGCGCTAGCATAGCTCCCAAGGAGTGCTCTGTAGTTGCTATATACAGGATGAGAGGACGGCCTTTTACCGGAGCACCCAACACTGGCGGGGTGTTCAGGTACATTTTAAGTTGATCCAGGGCGTGCTGACACTCCTGGTTCCATTGGAAGGGAACATCTTTTCCCATTAATTTGTGAAAGGGGTGACATCGCCCAGACAGATTTGAGACGAACCTACGAATGTAGGCCAGCCGTCCTTGTAATGACCTGAGCTCGGTCAGATTCTTTGGCGGCGGCAGCTCTTGGATTGCCTTGATCTTGACTGGGTCAATTTCTATTCCCCTGTATCGGACAATGAAGCCCAAAAATTTGCCGCTGGATACCCCGAAGGCACACTTCATCGGGTTCATTTTCAGCTCATACCGCCTCAGCCTCTCGAAGACGACTCTGAGGTCGGCCAAATGATCCTTTCTTTTTCTGGTTTTGACCACCAGGTCGTCAATGTAGCACTCCACCTTTTTATAGAGCAGCTCATCAAAGATTTTTGTCATTGCTCTTTGGTATGTTGCCCCGGCGTTTCTGAGACCGAAGGGCATTCTCTTGTAGTGGAAGATCCCTTTGGGTGACCTAAAAGCAGTGTGCACCCGGTCTTGTTTGGCTATCCAAATTTGGTTGTAGCCAGATGATCCGTCCATGAATGACAAAGCTTCATGTCCAGTGGTGGCGTCTATCATCACTTCAGTGATTGGCACCGGAAAATCGTCTTTTGGGCAGGCCTTGTTCAGGTCCCGGAAGTCCACACAGATTCGAATCTGACCACTTTTCTTTTTAACAGGGACGATATTTGCTAGCCAGGTAGTATACTGGTTCTCTTCAACAAAGTCCACATCTATTAGCTTGTCCACTTCTGTGCATACCTTGTTGATCAATTCTGGCCTCATTCTCCTGGGAGCTTGTTTGACCGGTTCTATTTTCGGGTCAATCGCCAGGATATGTTGTGCCACGTCGGGGCTGAGTCCCGGCATCTCTTTGTAAGTCCAGGCAAAGCAATCCCGGAACTCTTTTAATAGCATGATGTATTGCTGCTTCTCTTCTTCTGGGATGAGGGCACTTAGGAAGGTTGGCCTGTAATCGTCTTCCGTGCCGAGATTCACTTCTACTAGCTCATCCACTGTGGCTTGACTGCCGTCTTCAAGCTCTTCTGGTGCTGGCTGGAGGTCTACGAAGCCTTCTTCATCAGCTTCCGCCTCTAGTACCTCTATGTATTCCCTTTGCATGTCCTCGGTTGACACATTCTCTTCGGTCTCTTCTATCTCTTCTGTTTGCTGGGCCCTTTGACTGGAATCCCGTACAATGTCTGTTACTGCCTCTTTTTCCTTTGACTCTTCTGTGCTTGTAGGGGTTGGCAGGGCCATCTCTACATGTCTATTTTCTTCGACTGCTGGGAGCATCTGAGGGACGGAAGGCTCCACGGGTGTGCATAAGGGGGGCACCGTTGCCCCCTGGGGAAACCCGCCATTTGAGCTCGGGGTCAATTCACTTGCGCCTCTTTCCTCAGGGTAATCATCATAAACCACCCCTGACGGATTCTTTCTTGCTTGGGAAGCCAAGCTGACCATGTCAACTGCATAACTCCCTCCCGGAGACCAACCAAGCCCTGGGTGTTCTGTTATTTTCAGCAGTTCCCTATCCAGATTTGGAGGGTACCACAATTTTCTGAACATCTCCCTTTTGCTAAGGCACTGATGAGAGGGGATGCAATGTTTTCCGGCCAACCGAGTGACTGTGCCGGTCTCATAGTGGAGCCCCATTATCGGCACCAAGGGGTCCCTAGTCTCTTCGGGGATTTGACAATCATCATCCCTTTTCATTGGGTGCTCTTCAGCCGCATAAAGGACCGTGAAGTGTCCATCTGGGTGGGATATCACCAAGGTCTTCAGAGCCCTCACAATCTGGCAATCTATTTCAACGGCCGGCTTTGTGAGGCCGTTTGGGACCAGGATAAGTTCTGTTTCCCCGTCTCCTACTTGCGGAGTTGGGTCATGCTTACAGCCTGAGGTGTCACCTGATTGGACCTCCACTGTTTCTGTTGACGCAGGCTCTTCAATGTCAATCCCTGGCGGCGGAGGCGGAAACCACTCGTCAGCCATGACAATCTCTTCCTCTTTGCCCTTTTGAAGAATTTGACCTTTTGAGTGCTCTATGTATAGACTGGCGTCAAGGAGATGACACTCGTGCACTTCGAAGGGGTGCGCATCGGCGAAGACCCTTTTCTCTTCTCCTTCATTTACATATTTGATGCACTGGTGCAACGTTGAAGGGACCACCCTATTTTGATGGAGCCAGGGCCGACCCAGCAGAGCCTTGTAGGATGTGCCCGCGTTGATCACATGAAATTGCACCTTTGTTGTGAAGTCTCCCAGGATCAGGTCTAGTTCGACGATTCCCAGAGGTACCTCGAACTTTTGATTGAACCCGGCTATTCTCACATCGTGCACTGAGGTCAGATGCACATCAAAGTGATATTTCTGGTAGATTTTGTACGGTAGGATGTTGACCGCTGCTCCAGGATCTACCAGGATTCTATTTAGGGGTTGTCCATTCAACTGCCCCCTCATGTACAGGGGCCTGTTGTGAGTGGCCGTAGGGAGGAGCATGTCCTCTGGGGTGAATGTGATTGACTCCGCATCGATGACGGCGGCCTCCACCTGCACTTCTGCCAAACAAGTCTCATATTGCGCTGGAGCCTGTAGGGCTGCAATCAGCGCTTTTCTAGTCTCTTCACTTAATGACAGAATTTCCCAAACACTGAACCGTGTGGGAATCTTCTTTAGTAGCTTGATGATTCGGTCTTCCGCCCCGACATCATCTAGCTTTGACTTTCCTTTGTCATTTTCACCATTTTTGGCTTGAGGTTTGGTGACCGGGCTGTTTTCCTCATTATCGGCCTTCTTTTGCAATATTGGGGGCCTGGAGAGTGCCCTGGTCTTCTCTTCTGCCGCCAGAAACTCAGCAAGGGACGGGGCCGTGCCCCCAGTCTGTTCATTGGGATAGAACCCCGGAGGAGGCGGAATTTCTGCTCTTCGGACTTCGGGCTCCGGGATCTTGTAGGAGGGTTCACCCCGGAAGATGATATTCTGATTGGCTGGAGGGACTCGCCCCCATTTCCTTCCGGACCTTGTAATAAACTCTTGACCCGAAGCCCCAATTTGATTGACATCACTTGGGGGAGGGTAGAACTCCTCTTCTTCATAATGCTCCCCCAAGCCTAGCAGGGAGGAGATAGTGTTACATGAGAGGGTTGTTACCACCTTCTTTTTCTTGGACCTCCTCTTCTTCTTTTTCTTTGTTGGCTCTTGCCCCCAGAATAGATCTTCTTGGGGTTGAGGTGTCTCTTGCTCGGCAGGTGTCTCCAGGGTCAGCTTCTCTAGCTCCTCCCATGGGATATACTCTTGCAATCGAACAGGGTATCTGTTTGGTTGCTCATATTCATCCAATTCGTCAATTAGCGCCTGCAGACGCTCGAGTGAAGGGCTGCCTCCCCCGTACAAAGGGAGAGGTGTCCGACGCCTTCTATTGCCAGAATTCCTCTGCATGACGACCCTGGGCTCTATTGGGTGCCAAACTGGAGTGACCACTGGTACCGGCGGCTGAGGTGTTACACCCCGAATGTGCATCTTCGGATCCGGCTTCTTTTCGGGCTTCTTTTTCGCTTTAGCGGGTACCTTTTGCCATTCCTCCTGTTCCCTGATTGGGGTGAGGATGAGACTTTTGTAGGTGTTCTCCGTGCTGGCCTCGGAGATCTCTTCTGGTAGCCGTTGATATATAGAGATCATGTTGGCTCCAGCTTGCCGGGCAGGCAACTCATGTGGCTGCGGCGGATCAACCTTGTAATCCCCCATCTGCAGTTCTCCCTTCTTGATCAGAGACTCTGCGATGTCTTTGAATACATAACAGTCCTCCAGAGGGTGCCCCAGGATCTGGTGGTACAGACAGTACCGAGGATCATCTTTCTTTGCAGCTTGATCTGGTCTTTTTGGTGTTGGGAGGGTGATCTTGTTGTATCTGATCCCCCAATCAAACAGAGTTTTGGTCTTTTCCTTGGGGAAGGAGTATGGCTTCCTCATTTTGTCCTGGAAAGGAATGACCTTTCTCTTCGGTTCAGTTTTGTTGCTGGAGGCTCCGGCCGCCTCGCCTTCATCTCTTTGCTTTTCAAATGTTTTGAGGTCTACTGCATGGACCTCCTTCCCCGCAGGCTTCTTGTCAGCCGGCTTGGTCTTTTGGCTGGCGAATGAGTTAGTGGGGTACTTGATCAGAAAGGCCTCTATTTCCGCCACCATGTTGTTCAGCCTGTCAAATGAACGGATCTCTACTCCGATCATTCTTTCAAGTAGTTCTCTTTTCAGATTTTGCTTGCAAATCTGAACTGCATCCTCCTGATGAGGAGGTCGCTTGCACCTCATGCTGAGGTTCCTCCACCTTTGAATATAATCCAGTGCGGACTCCTCATTCTTTTGTCTGGTTGCATAGAGCTCGGCGACTGTCACCTCCCTCTCAGCAATGTAGAACCTTTCTCTGAATTTCTTTTGCATATCGGTCCAATCAGAGATAGACCCCGCTGGCAGACTGGAATACCACTCGAACGCCAAGCCTGTTAGGGAGGAACCGAAGAACTTCAGCAGGTAAGATTCATCGGTTGCCAGATCACCCATCACATTAATATAATATGCGATGTGCTCTTTTGGAGACCCTCGCCCATTGAATTTATCAAACTTGGGAGGTTTAGTAATGCCCGGGGGCAGCCTCTTCGCGGCATGGTGCGCAGGGTAGGGTACCCTATATGCATCGAAGGCCATTTGTTCTCCCTCGCCCCGCTCGGCGAGCCTCATATCGATCATTTGTTCCAACATCAATTTACTAATGGTGGTGGGGTCCACTTGCTGAGGGTAGAAGTGGGCCGGTTGATTGTGTGGTGTATTGATGATAGCCACCGGGGGAGCCGGGGGCAGCTCTTGATTTTCAAATTGCTGCTCAGGCACATGAGCAGGCGAAGACTGTTGTTGTTGTTGCTGCAAAAGTTGCGGCTGCAAGAGTTGGTACTGAGCCTGTGGGTGCGGCTGTTGAGTCGTAGCCACAGGGGACTGTTGTGGCTGTTCATTTGCCGTCCGCACAGCAGCACGCCGGGCCGAAGCTTCAATTGACCCTACGGTCCCTTGGGGGGTCTCTCCTGAGCCCTCCACCACTCGGGAGACATGTCCCTCGGTCTCTTTACCTTTGATCTGGCGTTTGAGATCCGCGATCTCAGCTCGATATTGCTGCAACAATTCCATGATGGCTGGATCCATGGGTGCAGCAAGAGGGGTCTGTTGCGAAGTGCCCCCAGAAGTTGCATCTGGCGGTGGTGGCGGTGGAGGGATATCATCATTGCCCCCACTGCCCTGGGCGGTAACCACGTTGGCACTGACCGCCGTCATTTGTGCTGTTGGCACATCTTCAAGCCCATATGCGGCCGCCAAGGCTGCTGCCGCTGCTCTTCTCCTGGTGATGACAC
This sequence comes from Colocasia esculenta, assembly GCA_014218235.1. Lineage (NCBI taxonomy): Eukaryota > Viridiplantae > Streptophyta > Magnoliopsida > Alismatales > Araceae > Colocasia > Colocasia esculenta. Next base: position 15,557,673 of record CM024761.1, read on the forward strand.
CAGGCCTTTCTGCCAGTTCCATCAGTTCTTCATCTTCAGTAGGTAGGGCACCGTATCTGCCCCACACACCAGCCATATGGCAGGAGAAGATTGTGAGGTTCCCATGCCGACCTCTTTCAACCCTCCGGGAAGGGAAGGTCAATCTCTTGAAAACTGACACTCGGGGTTTGGGACCCCCAGGCTGCTCATGGCCGGGCTCGCAAGGGACGTCATTTTCGCCCGAACTGCTTTCAGCTTCAGCTTGTGGATCTTTTCTGGCTCTTGGTGGTCTCGACCTCTGCAGAGGAGAGGTGGTGAGACCGAGTATGTGGTCATGTGACCCTTGGATCTCTTCCCGGCGGCACCGGCGTGCGGCCAGAACAGCAGGCGTCGGTCGACCCCTCCGCACAGTTGGGATGTGAGCAGATCGTCGCAGCTCCCTTCTCTTGTCATGGAAGTGGGCATAAGCACATGCCCCCCCTTGCTGGACTCTTGTTTTGAAGCCTCTGGGTGGCCTCTGGCTGGTTGGGATTTCCGCAGCAACCGCCTCTCTTAGCGCTTCTTCTTCTTTTGGTTCGACTTCTTCAAGTCTGTTCTTTTGGGTCTTTTTAGGCCTCCAGATTTGTTTAAACTTGGCGGACCTAGGGGCCATCTTGCCTTTGAAGGTTTTGGCCATTTCTGTCTTCCCTGCCAAAGCTTGAAACGAGTTTTTCACGGGTACTGCAACCGTGACCCGCTCTGGTATGGCTTCAGTTTTCTTAGCCTGCAGGTGAATCCTTAGATCCCCGATTCGCACGCTTTTTCCTGAGGCGGATACTCGTGCTCGGCGAGTGACAATGTTCTCAGCTTCTGTTACTTGTTGAGGACATCTGTTGGCCTTTTTCCCTTTGTTCTTGTAGCAATTGCCATGCTCCACGTGATGAACGTGGCAGCTCAGCTTTTCAGTGGCCTCATTGATTTTGATCTCATGTCCAGCTTTAGCTTCAGTTTCCTTTCTGGCTTCTGGGTGCAAGATGTCGACGAAGGCAACCCCCAAAAAGTTGGGGAACTCCACGACCGGAGGGAAGCTCCCGAAGCGAGTCGGCACGGCCAGGTAGCCGTACCGGGCATGATCTTGGACGACGAGGGGTCCGAACGTACTCCTGCCATTGGTCCGTTAGTACCTGCCAGTTAAGAAAATGACAGTTAGTATTGAGTAGTAAGGCCGCAAGGCTTTCTATTCTGGCGAAGAGATGAAGGGAAGTCTGGTCCCACCGGGCGTGCCACGCTGTGGAAATGGCAAATTTGACTCTTAAATAATCTTTTTTATCATGTTTTCTCATTTTTCTCATGGATGCATGCGTATTGCGAATCCAAGTCTCGTCGAATGCCACTTGGGCAAGAGTGACGTGAGATGAATCGGCAATTCGCGCAGCGCGGGCGTGCCAGTCACCGAAGTGACAACCAATTGGTTTGCCTCCGAGAGTCGGAGGGCTTTGAGTCTGTTGTGCGCGCCGTTTGACTTCGTCAAACGAAGGTGGAGTGTCGGGTCCTGGACCAAAATCCCGCCGTTGCCTAAACGCAACGACGTTAATTACATCCCTCTGGGAGGGAAAACCCTTGATTAATCGCCAGAAATTAGAAAGCCTTGTGGCCTTGATATGGAGACATCCGATGAAAAGTGCAACTTCAAAATTAGGGCGGAATGATAAACATACACGATGCATACTCGAGGTTGCCGGGTCTTTTAATTAGATGTGATTGAGTCCTTTTACCCATTTGCCCATTTATTCTTTTCATTAACATGAAAATGATCTTGACTCGGTCTTTTGCTCTTTTGAAAACGAGAGATGGTCTATTTACTTTCTTTTATTACAAAAAGAGTTTCATTTTGGTCTTTTGAAAGGCACATTTGCTCTTTTATTACAGAACAGGTTCTCATTCGAGTCTTTTGTTCTTTTGAAAACATGAGAGAGTCTTTTATTTGTTTGGAAAAGTTCAATTTGACAGTTTGTTCTTTTATAAAACATGAGATGGCCTTTTGTCATTTGTTATTTTGAGAAATGTTCAATTTGATCTTTTGTTTTCTTTTGCCATGAAAAGGTTCTTTAGTTCTTTTGAAAAAAACAATGCAAGTGGCAAGAATGAGCCATTTGCTCCTTTTGTGTCGAAAAAAGGGTTTTCATTTTGTTCTCTTATTTCATTTGAGACATGTAAAAAGAGGGTTGGCCTATTTGCTTATTTTTTACTTTTATCATGAAAAGATCTCTTTGGTTTAAGCTCTTGTTCTTTTAAAACGTGTGCAACGCAAACTATTTGATTTGTCCATTTGCCGCTCCTAATAACGAAGCATTCTCCCCATTGGCTCTCTTATTCTTTTAAAAGGGTGCAACGTGATTCTATTCGCGATTCGGCGCCACTCTATTAAACTTTGGGGGTTTCTTTTAAGAGAGGAAAAGGACCCTCGCCGATTCGACCTTCACGGTGAAAATCCGGCAGCATCTCCCCTTATCTTGGTTGATAGGGGGAGAGCACGGTACACACCCACCGAAATGGAGGCAGTACCAAAAGAGAGGGTACATGTCAAATAAAGACATGACCCCAAATGGCACATGGCACCAACCTCCAAGGCAAGCCTTTGGTGGAGGTGGGTATTACCATGACCACACAAATACCGATCGGTAAGTGAAGCATGTGCGGGCCCATGTGCCCGGGCATAGACATCACATTGCCTAACCCGGATCTGAATGAGCTCCTCATCGGTCCATTGTCCATTTCCTTGGCCCGAACCACGTGAAGCATGGGCTAACTTCCATGGCCTGGCCAGGGGTGGGGGCTGGCTGCCGATTCGGCAGGCCTGTTCGAGGCCGCCGAATCAAAAGGCCACCCACAGGGCTGATCAGCTGAAGCCTCTCTTTTGTGGGCCAAGAGCCAACATTTCTTTGAAGTTGGTCTCACCCACATGAAGGACGGTTTTGGGCCCAAGGGCAGGCTTACTGGGCTATCTATTACAGGTGCTAAGTATGGGGGCATGAGTGTTATATGCTCAACCCTTGGCTTGCAAATAGATATCCCCTTAAGCATGAAACCCCTTAATAGGCCATTTCAAACCAAGGAAACCTGAAACTTAGGTGGGCCAAAACATGGGTTTAGAGGGCCTTTTGCAAGAGGTGCTAAGCAAGAAGGCATGGGCATTGGTTGCCCAACCTCTTAGCTAGCAAAATGGAAGCATTCTCTTTTTTTTTTAAGGCAAACGGGCCCATTTTGGGGGCGGTTTGACAGTGCCAATCTGAACTATTGAGGGGCCGAAATAGAGGGTTTTAAGGGGTCTTTTGCATGCAATGCCAAGCTTGGAGCATGGGCATTGATTGCCCAACTCATTTGCTTGCAAAGGGGGCATGTCCCCAAGATGAAATGCACTGAAATGGGCCATTATGGACAGTAGAAAACCTGCACTTTTCAGGGTCAAAACAGCAAGTTAAAGGGTCCCTTACATAGAATGCTAAGCAAGAAGGCATGGGTATTGATTACCCAACCTCTTAGCTAGCAAAGGGGTATGTTCTAAAGGTGAGAAACACACAAATGAGTCTTTTAAACATCAGAAAAGTCTGAACTCTTTTGAGGGGAAAACAGTGAAGAAGACCCCATTTATGAAGGCCCAAACAGTGAGAAAGACCCCTCTCTTGAAGGCATACAATGGGCCCATGTAGACTCCAAGAGAGGGGGGCGGCCCAAGCATTGCAAGGGGGCTGTTTAGGGACCTTAGAACAGTCAAGACTTCTCATGAATGGGGTGAAAGAACAGTGATCAAACCTCCCATTCCTTTAAGGAAGACCATGGGAGATTTGTTCTTCAAGGGGCCCAAAGAAGGCCCATTAAGCCCCATCCTTCCAAGGCCTCATTTGTTGGGGCATGGAGGGATATGGAGGTCTCATATGTGCTCTTTGGGATGAGAGGAGGTCCACCATGTAAAAGGTGGTTCCTCACCATCCCGTAGCCTTTGAGGGCACCAAAATAAAAGAAAGGAATTTAAAACTCATGCAAGGATTGAATGCAAGAGAGGAGGAATGGTGCAATAAATGCAAAGGACAAAAGAAATGCCTCTTGTTCTATTGATAAGAAGAAGAAAGGGAGTACAAAGGACAAAGAAGAGAACCAAAGAAGAGGGGGGAAAGGGAATCCCACGCAAGCCTCACATCTCTCCTCTCTTCTCTCTTTCTCTCTTCACATGATGGGACAACTCATGGACTCTCCTTTCTCTTTTCTTCTTCTTCACCTTTTCCTTCTCTTGGCTTCTCTTTTTCTTCTCTTGCAGGTGCTCACGGGAGGAAGAAAGGTGCAGCCGCAGCAGCCCCCCTTGGAGAAGAGAAGACCTCTCCCTTCTCTTCTTTCTTGCTTCTTCTCCAAGCCAAAAGCCCCCCCTTTTCTCTTCTGTTCACGCAGGAGCTTCTTTTGGAGCCTCTCTTTTTTTCTTTGGCCTCTTCCAAGCTTCTAGAAAAACCACCAAAAGTAGGCTCTTCCACCTCTTACAAATACTTTTTACTTTTTCCATTTTAGGCAACACCTTTTGGGAGGTGTTGCATTTGCTTAATCTCACCCCCTTGCATGGGGTGAGATGGGCTTGGGCCAATGGAAGGCATTGGGCTTTAGTAGGTGGGCCACTTAGGTAGGTCTTGTGAATGGGCTATTTAAATGGATGGTTTTATGCTTTGATGAGGGTTTCATCATGAAGTGGGCCGGCCAAGAGGAGATGGGCCCGTTAGCATATATTTTTTTTTAGGTGTCCACAAATGCCCCCCACCCGAGGGTGGTGCGAGAGGGCACGCGAAGCGACATCCGCGGGTGCGTTGTAGCTCATTTAACTATTTACACTGATACAAGCAGGTCTTTGGACTTGTTGCTGTGTCAGTGGTCTGATAGCCTATTCGGGATCTTTTGCTTCTCTTTGATGATGTTGTCCGCGGATGAAGGACGCGCGTTCCTCTTAGTGAGCAACTGGGGCTCCATTTCTTCTCTCTTTTTTTGGAATTTCCTTTTCGTGCAGGGCCAAAGCGATTCGGCGGGGTGCGCCAGCCGACCTGGGGGGTGTCGATTCGGCGAGCCCCCTTCTCGATTCGGCGGGCTCGCGGCTCAGGCTGGCCCAGGGGTGGCTAGGGCGTTGGACCGGCGCAGTTCAGGGGTCCGCGGGCCGGTTCGACTCGGGCGGACCGGAGCGGGCGGCCCGCGTTTTTCCCCCCCTTTCTTTTCCTCAAAAGGCGCGCCGCGCCTCTTCTTTTTCCTCGCCTCTTCTCTCTTCTCTCTTCTCGTCCCTTTCTTCTCTTCTCCGAGGGCGGCGAACTCTTCTCCTCCCCCTCTTCGTCTTCCTCCCATCCGGCGGCGACGAGGGCGGCGCACAGCAGGCGTCGGCGGGGCGGCGAGGGCGGCTGTGGAAGACGCAGCGACGGCGAGCTTCATCGGCGGTGGCGGCGAGCTCCATCGACGCAGGGGCGCGGCGAGGGCGGCGTGCGGCAGGCGTCGGTGGCGCGGCTAAGCGGCAGCAGGGAGGCGACCAGTGCCGGCGACGAGGGCGGCGCGCAGCAGGCGTCGACAACGCCGGGCGAGCTCCATCGGCGAGGAGGAGCGCGGACAGCGGGGAGCTCGGACAGTGAGAGACCCGTGAAGGGTTCCCAAGGGCGGCGGGTGCAGGCGACCAGTGCCGGCGACGAGGGAGACCGCGGTAGGACACCGACGGCGGCCCCTTTTTTGTGTGTTTTTTTTGTTTTCCCCCTTTTTAGGGGTTTCTATTGTGGTGCCGGCCGTGAGCCTTGGGCGGTGGGTGGAGCTCCGGCGATGGGCCGGGTAGAGCTTGTGAGGGGGATGCCGCAGAACGGCCACTGTAGGGCTTGCATGCCCATCTCCCCCTTTCCATTTGATCTTTTGCATGGGGAGTACAGGATCCAGGGGGGACCAGGGCACTGTGTGCTCTTTGAGGCCGTGCGGGGCCTTCTTGTACAAGGGGCGCCCGTGCGTGTATGTGTGGGTTCGGTGGGGTCTTCCCCGACCCAAACACGAAGGGGAAAGACCCGGTAGGTCCCAGGACCGCTAGGGGGCTGTTGAGGAGACTCCTCCAGTCCGAGGTTCTTTGCTCGTCCTTTTTCCGCTCAGGCGATAGAATGGGGCCCAATGCCCTTGTAGGACCGCCAAAGGGTCTCTTCGAATTTTAGCTGTTAAAGGGGACCCGTTTAGAGTGGGCGGGTCCCGAGTGAGTCCCTTAGCCCAAAAGGTCACTAGGAGGCAGCGACGCTTTTAGAGTAGCTTCAGTGGGGCCCAGAGCCTCTTATAGGGCCGTGAGAGGGCTTTTGTAGACTCAGATGCCTTTTACCGACGGGGGCCCATTTAGAATCGGCGGGGCGCCCCTCCCGTGCCTTTTCGTTCACATATCTCCACCTCGAATGGTGGGGCCTCATGAGGGTAGCGATGACTTAGCGCCGCTTTAGCGAGGCCCAGAGCCTCTAGGGGGTCGGAGAGGACGCTTTAGGTCCCAGAGTCCGCCACTCCTTTTTCCTTGGTATTTGTGTTCTCATTTTGCCCATTCCTCTCTGTTGACGTCAGGTGGCGCTCCTTTGGTGACCGAGCACCCTATTGAAGAGCAGGACTCGACCATGCCACCTGCTGTCCCTTCGACCGTACCTTCCGTGCCGGTGGCAGGTTAGGGTCACAGCAGAATTGTCATTACAGACCACTTATGGGGTCATCTTTTATCTTCCATTAATGCCACATCTTTTGGTTGCCAGCTGAAGCCGTTACATCTTCCCAGGCCAAAACCGCGGGCAAGCGCCCAGTCAAGAAGAGTGCGGTTCGGAGAGCCAAGAGGCCGTCTGGCACTTTTAAAGTGAGTACTCGTGCGGCTGGCAGATTGGCCCTTGCAAAAATTCGGCAGGGCAGCCGTGCTATTTCCCCGGAGGAGTTGCAGAATCCTGTCACTATCTCCTCCGATAGTTCCTTGAACGAGGACGAAGATGGCACCCCCTCCTCTTCGAGTACAAGCCTTTCTGTTGAGAAGAGCCCGTTGAAGGGGGCAAGGAAAGAACGAATCTCCGCACTTGACGACATAGGGGAGGACTCTGCCAGCAGTGCAGAGCAGTCCCCTGTTGCTAGTGCCGACTCGGATGCCGCTGCCTCCCCCGAGCTCGCTTTTGTGAGCGCTAGTCTTTTGCTTTTGCGGTCTAGGCCTTTTTGTATGCGAGCGGCTCACAAGATCTCTTCTGGTCTCGTACAGGATTTCGAGCAAGACCTAGTTGCCGTCTCATCCGAAACTTCGCCGACAGTTGGCGTCGATTTCGTGGACACCGAAGGAACAGAACCAGACTTCCTGTTGACTTTTGACATACCTGGCGTGGCCGAAGAGACCATGCCTGGAGGAGGAGAAAGTTTTCCCCGAGTCTCTTCTGGTGATCTCTCTGGACCTCCTCTTCAGGCACCCACCGCCTCTGTCGTGCCCTCTTCTACTGACATATCGACGGCCATTGCTGGGGATACTCCTGTTTCAGCTGTGGTGAACGCCACAGACAGCCTCTCTTTGACAAATGTCAGTGTTCTCTCAGCCGAACTGCCCTCCTCTTCTAGAGAGGTGGACGGGAGCCTGTGGGCGGAGGTAGATGCTGAGGTGGAGTTCCAAGTACCAGCTGCCGCGCCTTCAGGGGACATTTTCCCATCCGACTTCATGGTCCAGCAACAATTGTCTGGGTTACGTTCGATGGTACAGAAGAACCCGAACGTACCTTATGGAACTGTGAAATCTATTGCGGACCAGGTGACGGGGGTTCTTGTCCTCATGGGGTGTCCATTGACCGCTTGGGCGAGCAGAGTTACTTTGCTGCTCAAGCTTTTAAAGCGGCGCGCTTACATTCAGCATGAATTGCCCAACATGCTTGCTGCTCTGGAGGTGCAGCAATCTGACTGCGAAGCTGTGCTGAAGCCTATTCACGACGATCGAGAGCACCGTCGGTCTCTTGTCGAGGGATATGATGGGGAATTGGCAATTCTGAAATCCCGGATAGCCGACTTGGAAGCTGAGCTAGCTGCTGCAAAGGCCCGACAAAGTGCCCTCGCCGATTCTCGTGCAGAGCAAGAGCAGGCAATTTCCCTCGATAACGGCAGGGCTGCTTTGGCTGAGAGAACATTATCAGAAGTTCGGGCCCAAAAGGAGAGACTGAGAGAGAGACTGTCTTCCCCTCATGTGGGCATTCTACCGATGGAGGAGCTGTTCCGGGATTTACCATGAGACGCCTTGTGCTCCAACTTTTGTTGCTTTTCTTATTTTTTCTTCTTTCATTTGCGAGGCGTTGCCTCGGTGATCGTGTAGCTCTATTTCGCTATCAATGAGAAATACTTCATTTTGGGACATCAATGTCGCTTATTAAGCACTTTATCGTCGCGTAAACACCTTCGTTTGCTGTTGTTTTTTTCTTTTTTTGTTCACATTATCAGATTGAGCGCCCTTTCGGGTTTTCGCCCAACCTGACCCCCTCTTGCTTTTGCCTACACGCCCTTTCGGGTTTTCGTGTAGCGGGGTACCCAATTTTGTCCATAGCGCCCTTTGCGGGTTTTCACCATGGCCGGGTTCTAGTCCTTTTTACCCTCACTCGGTGGGGTAGCCCAAGTGAGTCCGACGAGGCATCTCTATTTTTAGCCTCTTTTCTCTTTTTTTTTTTGAATAACAATACCATGACCTGCTGACCGACCGTACAAATGACGAGGCTTCTTTTAAGATGACGGGATCCTTTGCTGCCGGGTAACCGTTAGTATGACAGGGACTTTTGCTGTCAAGCTAACGGCCTTCTGCTGTCCATTTACCGTCGAAGTGACGGCCTTCTATTCCTCTTGTACCGTTGATATGACAGGAACCTTTGCTGTCAAGCTAACGACCTTCTATTTCACCGTCAGAATGACGGCCTTCTATTTACTATTCACCGTCCGGGCGACGGCCTTCTATTTGCTTTTTACCGTTGGTATGACAGGAACCTTTGCTGTCAAACTAACGGCCTTCTATTTCACCGTCAGAATGACGGCCTTCTATTTGCTATTCACCGTCCGGGCGACGGCCTTCTATTTGCTTTTCACCGTTGGTATGATAGGAACCTTTGCTATCAAACCAACGGCCTTCTATTTCACCGTCAGGATGACGGCCTTCTATTTGCTATTCACCGTCCGGGCGACGGCCTTCTATTCCACCGTCAGGGTGACGGCCTTCTATTCTACCGTCAGGGTGACGGCCTTCTATTCTACCGTCAGGGTGACGGCCTTCTATTCTACCGTCAGGGTGACGGCCTTCTATTTGACTATTCACCGTTAGGGTGACGGCCTTCTATTTGACTATTCACCGTCCGGGCGACGGTCTTCTATTCTACCGTCCGAGTGACGGTCTTCTATTCTACCGTCCGAGTGACGGTCTTCTATTCTATCGTCAAGGCGACGGCCTTCTATTCCACCGTCAGGGTGACGGCCTTCTATTTGCTTTTCACCGTTGGTATGACAGGAACCTTTGCTGTCAGACTAACGGCCTTCTATTTCACCGTCAGGATGACGGCCTTCTATTTGCTATTCACCGTCCGAACGACGGCCTTCTATTTGCTTTTCACCGTTGGTATGACAGGAACCTTTGCTGTCAAACTAACGGCCTTCTATTTCACCGTCAGGATGACGGCCTTCTATCTGTTATTCACCGTCCGGGCGACGGCCTTCTATTTGCTTTTCACCGTTGGTATGACAGGAACCTTTGCTGTCAAACTAACGGCCTTCTATTTCACCGTCAGGATGACGGCCTTCTATTTGACTATTCACCGTCCGGGCGACGGTCTTCTATTCTACCGTCTGAGTGACGGTCTTCTATTCTACCGTCAAGGCGACGGCCTTCTATTCCACCGTCAGGGTGACGGCCTTCTATTCTACCGTCAAGGCGACGACCTTCTATTCCACCGTCAGGGTGACGGCCTTCTATTTGACTATTCACCGTCCGGGCGACGGTCTTCTATTCCACCGTCGGGGTGACGGCCTTCTATTGGCTTGACTTTTATGCTTGCTGGAATCTGATGTTTGTCTTCATCCTTTTTTTCACTTTCTCATTATCGAATTGGGCGCCCTTTCGGGTTTTCACCCAGTTCGACCCCCTCTTGCTTTTGCCTACGCGCCCTTTCGGGTTTTCACGTAGCGGGGTACCCGATTTTGCCCATGGCGCCCTTTACGGGTTTTCACCATGGCCGGGTTTTAGTCCTTTTTACCCTTGCCCAGTGGACAAGTCCGATGAGGCATCTCTATTTTTAGCCTCCTTTTCTTTTCTTCCTTTTTTTTTGAAAGGGGGGTGCGGATATTGGCATAATTTACCAACGTCTCGACCAACGCCGGCCGCTTGAGCTTGTTGACGTCTTCCCATTTCGTAACCTATTGCCGATGCGGCTTCGTGTTGGATTGGCGCGACGCCGGTGGGACTTCATTGATCTCTTGAACTTGGCGCTGCCATCAGCTCTAGAGGTCCCTGCCCATAAAAGATAGTACGAGTCAGGTTAATTAAGTAACGACTATTCATGCATGCTAAAGCATATAATTCTTATTTAAGTCTTTTGATTTTATTTATTCTTTTTGCTCTTGTGTGTTAAAAAAAAAAAACACGAGTTTCTTGTCTTTATTATTTTTTTTTAAGAGATCTTTTTCATGCGGGGAGAGATACGGAAAACCCGAACAACCCTCATACGGCTCATGGATATGCGATATGCTAACTGAGACAGAGGACTCTTTTCATTGTCCTCCACTCGGAACTCAGCGGAAATCATAAAGGTCTCATAAATTTTGTTGGGACATTCGTCGCCTCAGAGCCATGGTCCGGCTAGCGGCATGGCTGCCTCCTTTCTATTTTTGCCATGCATTGCATGCCATCTTTTTTTTGCATTTTTTTTTTGGCTCTTCGTCATTGGTGACTAGTGTCCCGGGGGTTTAAGAGCTTAATATTTTAATTTTTTTTGTTGTTTTCTTTTTTTGTTGTTTTGTTTTTGTTGTTTTTTTTTTATATATATATGGGAGGATCGAGGGTAGGAGCTCCCTGCTGTTGCAAATGCAACAGTTCTTTTGCAGCCAAGCTCTTCATTCGTCGAACAAGTCGATCAGGTCTATTTCTTGCTCGGCCCCTTGCTGCTCATGACGCTGGGCACTGAAGTCTGGACGACAGGCGTGGTACGACTTCAGATGCCTTCCGTTGAGGGGTGGAAATTGTATGTCACCCCGATGGTTGACCAGGACGTAGGCGCCGCCTTCATAGACTCTTTGCACCACGTACGGCCCGGTCCAATTCATGTTGAGCTTTCCCTTTGGGTTGCCGGCCATGACCTCTCTTTTCTTGACCATGACGAGGTCTCCTCTTTTGAATTCACGACCCCTGACGAGCTTGTCAAAGGCACGCGCTATACGGGCCTGGTACACTTGGATATTCTGTTGAGCTCGAAGCCTTTTCCCTTCCAGATCAGAAAGTTCTTCGAGCCTCCTTTCAATGTTGGTCTGTTCTTCGGGAGCTAGCCCGTGCTGGATGGCCACCCTTAGAGACGGCACCTCTAATTCTACCGGGACCACGGCCTCCGAACCGTACACCAGTGAGAAAGGTGAGCAGCCTGTTGGTGTCTTATAGATGGTCTGGTAGGCCCATAGGGCTTCATACATCCGGTCCTCCCAGTCTCTTTTGTTGGCGCTGACTGTTTTGGCTAGCAGAGTGCACAACGTCTTGTTGAAAGCTTCCGCCAGACCATTGGCCTGTGGATTGTACGGAGTGGAAGTCCTCCAGTCTATTCTGTACTTTGTGGCCATTTTAGATACTTTTTGGTTTTTGAAGTGTGTTCCATTGTCTGATATGATTCGGTCCGGAGTTCCGAATCTGAAGACGATGTTGCGCTGAACAAAGCGTACCACCAGCTCCCTTGTTACTTCTCTTAGTGCCACAGCCTCGGCCCATCTCAAAAATAGTCCGTGATCGCCAAGATGTACTTGCATCCTGACGAGGACGGTGGCAAGGGGCCTACGACATCTGTGCCCCATTGTGCAAACGGCCAGCTTGGGATGGTCGGATGCAGGTGTATAGGAGGCCTCCTTGGGATGACCGCATGCTCTTGACACTTTTGACATGACTTGGCAAAATTGCCGCAGTCCTCAAACATGGTTGGCCAGTAATAGCCGAGCTTTTTGATTTCTATTTTCATTTTCGGCCCGGCCTGATGAGCGCCAGCAGCTCCGGCGTGCACCTCTTTCATGACCTTCCAGGCCTCTTCAGGTGACAAGCACCTTAGCAGGATCTTCTCTGCCACGACTCTTTTGGAGTCTGCCACGACTCTGAACAGAGTTCCTCCTCGTAACTCATACGAGTCTTTTGTTCTGACCAACTTGATCCTTTCTTCTCTTTGTTTTGGCAGTTGCTGGTGCTCGAACCATTGTAGCAAGGATTCTCTCCAGTCCTTTTGTTTGATCTCTTCAGCCACGGTCACTTCTTCTTGGCCGTTCTCTTCACTTTCGGACTCTTCTTCTATTATGCTGGGAACTTGTCGTCGGTTCATGACAACGATTTCCAGCTTCTCATTTGGTGGCACTGCTAAAGAACTGGCCAATTTTGCTAGAGCATCTGCTTGTGCGTTTTTGCTTCTGCCAATATGCTCTATTCCTATTTGATAGAACTTTGACATTAATCTCTTGGCCTTCCGATAATAGGGCAGCAACTCTGGCTTTTTAACGTCAAACTCTTCTTGTACTTGTTTGATGATTAGCATCGAGTCGCCAAAGACTTGAAGCACCTTTATGCCCATGAAGAGGGCCACTTGCAAGCCGATAATCAAGGCCTCATACTCGGCCTCATTGTTTGTGCATGGCTTGCTGATTGAGCAGGAGGTGTGAGTGACTTCTCCTTCGGGCGACCTCAGGACGATGCCCGCCCCTGCTCGAACTCTTGCACTACCGTAAGCAGCTGGTTCTATTCGGGATGCCCCGTCAAAATATAATTGCCAGGTCGCCGTTTGCAATTGATTCACTTCGAGGGTCTCATCTTCTGGCAGCTCTGTGATGAGCGGAGAATTTTCCGGCACGGGATGAGCTGCAAAGAAGTCGGCTACCGCCTGTCCTTTGATTGCCTTTTGGGGGATGTATTTGATGTCAAATTCCATCAAGATGACAGCCCATTTGCCTATTCTCCCCTTCAACGCTGGTTGGGAGAGTATGAATTTGACGGGGTCGGCCCTGGAGATCAGCCTAACCTCGTGTGACAGCATGTAATGTCTCATTTTCTTGGCTGCGAACACCAAGGCTAGGCATACCCTCTCAATCGGAGAATATCTCTCTTCTGCCCCCACTAACCTTCGGCTGAGGTAGTAGAGGGCTTGCTCTTTCCCTTCCTCGTTCTCTTGCGCTAGCATAGCTCCCAAGGAGTGCTCTGTAGTTGCTATATACAGGATGAGAGGACGGCCTTTTACCGGAGCACCCAACACTGGCGGGGTGTTCAGGTACATTTTAAGTTGATCCAGGGCGTGCTGACACTCCTGGTTCCATTGGAAGGGAACATCTTTTCCCATTAATTTGTGAAAGGGGTGACATCGCCCAGACAGATTTGAGACGAACCTACGAATGTAGGCCAGCCGTCCTTGTAATGACCTGAGCTCGGTCAGATTCTTTGGCGGCGGCAGCTCTTGGATTGCCTTGATCTTGACTGGGTCAATTTCTATTCCCCTGTATCGGACAATGAAGCCCAAAAATTTGCCGCTGGATACCCCGAAGGCACACTTCATCGGGTTCATTTTCAGCTCATACCGCCTCAGCCTCTCGAAGACGACTCTGAGGTCGGCCAAATGATCCTTTCTTTTTCTGGTTTTGACCACCAGGTCGTCAATGTAGCACTCCACCTTTTTATAGAGCAGCTCATCAAAGATTTTTGTCATTGCTCTTTGGTATGTTGCCCCGGCGTTTCTGAGACCGAAGGGCATTCTCTTGTAGTGGAAGATCCCTTTGGGTGACCTAAAAGCAGTGTGCACCCGGTCTTGTTTGGCTATCCAAATTTGGTTGTAGCCAGATGATCCGTCCATGAATGACAAAGCTTCATGTCCAGTGGTGGCGTCTATCATCACTTCAGTGATTGGCACCAGAAAATCGTCTTTTGGGCAGGCCTTGTTCAGGTCCCGGAAGTCCACACAGATTCGAATCTGACCACTTTTCTTTTTAACAGGGACGATATTTGCTAGCCAGGTAGTATACTGGTTCTCTTCAACAAAGTCCACATCTATTAGCTTGTCCACTTCTGTGCATACCTTGTTGATCAATTCTGGCCTCATTCTCCTGGGAGCTTGTTTGACCGGTTCTATTTTCGGGTCAATCGCCAGGATATGTTGTGCCACGTCGGGGCTGAGTCCCGGCATCTCTTTGTAAGTCCAGGCAAAGCAATCCCGGAACTCTTTTAATAGCATGATGTATTGCTGCTTCTCTTCTTCTGGGATGAGGGCACTTAGGAAGGTTGGCCTGTAATCGTCTTCCGTGCCGAGATTCACTTCTACTAGCTCATCCACTGTGGCTTGACTGCCGTCTTCAAGCTCTTCTGGTGCTGGCTGGAGGTCTACGAAGCCTTCTTCATCAGCTTCCGCCTCTAGTACCTCTATGTATTCCCTTTGCATGTCCTCGGTTGACACATTCTCTTCGGTCTCTTCTATCTCTTCTGTTTGCTGGGCCCTTTGACTGGAATCCCGTACAATGTCTGTTACTGCCTCTTTTTCCTTTGACTCTTCTGTGCTTGTAGGGGTTGGCAGGGCCATCTCTACATGTCTATTTTCTTCGACTGCTGGGAGCATCTGAGGGACGGAAGGCTCCACGGGTGTGCATAAGGGGGGCACCGTTGCCTCCTGGGGAAACCCGCCATTTGAGCTCGGGGTCAATTCACTTGCGCCTCTTTCCTCAGGGTAATCATCATAAACCACCCCTGACGGATTCTTTCTTGCTTGGGAAGCCAAGCTGACCATGTCAACTGCATAACTCCCTCCCGGAGACCAACCAAGCCCTGGGTGTTCTGTTATTTTCAGCAGTTCCCTATCCAGATTTGGAGGGTACCACAATTTTCTGAACATCTCCCTTTTGCTAAGGCACTGATGAGAGGGGATGCAATGTTTTCCGGCCAACCGAGTGACTGTGCCGGTCTCATAGTGGAGCCCCATTATCGGCACCAAGGGGTCCCTGTCTCTTCGGGGATTTGACAATCATCATCCCTTTTCATTGGGTGCTCTTCAGCCGCATAAAGGACCGTGAAGTGTCCATCTGGGTGGGATATCACCAAGGTCTTCAGAGCCCTCACAATCTGGCAATCTATTTCAACGGCCGGCTTTGTGAGGCCGTTTGGGACCAGGATAAGTTCTGTTTCCCCGTCTCCTACTTGCGGAGTTGGGTCATGCTTACAGCCTGAGGTGTCACCTGATTGGACCTCCACTGTTTCTGTTGACGCAGGCTCTTCAATGTCAATCCCTGGCGGCGGAGGCGGAAACCACTCGTCAGCCATGACAATCTCTTCCTCTTTGCCCTTTTGAAGAATTTGACCTTTTGAGTGCTCTATGTATAGACTGGCGTCAAGGAGATGACACTCGTGCACTTCGAAGGGGTGCGCATCGGCGAAGACCCTTTTCTCTTCTCCTTCATTTACATATTTGATGCACTGGTGCAACGTTGAAGGGACCACCCTATTTTGATGGAGCCAGGGCCGACCCAGCAGAGCCTTGTAGGATGTGCCCACGTTGATCACATGAAATTGCACCTTTGTTGTGAAGTCTCCCAGGATCAGGTCTAGTTCGACGATTCCCAGAGGTACCTCGAACTTTTGATTGAACCCGGCTATTCTCACATCGTGCACTGAGGTCAGATGCACATCAAAGTGATATTTCTGGTAGATTTTGTACGGTAGGATGTTGACCGCTGCTCCAGGATCTACCAGGATTCTATTTAGGGGTTGTCCATTCAACTGCCCCCTCATGTACAGGGGCCTGTTGTGAGTGGCCGTAGGGAGGAGCATGTCCTCTGGGGTGAATGTGATTGACTCCGCATCGATGACGGCGGCCTCCACCTGCACTTCTGCCAAACAAGTCTCATATTGCGCTGGAGCCTGTAGGGCTGCAATCAGCGCTTTTCTAGTCTCTTCACTTAATGACAGAATTTCCCAAACACTGAACCATGTGGGAATCTTCTTTAGTAGCTTGATGATTCGGTCTTCCGCCCCGACATCATCTAGCTTTGACTTTCCTTTGTCATTTTCACCATTTTTGGCTTGAGGTTTGGTGACCGGGCTGTTTTCCTCATTATCGGCCTTCTTTTGCAATATTGGGGGCCTGGAGAGTGCCCTGGTCTTCTCTTCTGCCGCCAGAAACTCAGCAAGGGACGGGGCCGTGCCCCCAGTCTGTTCATTGGGATAGAACCCCGGAGGAGGCGGAATTTCTGCTCTTCGGACTTCGGGCTCCGGGATCTTGTAGGAGGGTTCACCCCGGAAGATGATATTCTGATTGGCTGGAGGGACTCGCCCCCATTTCCTTCCGGACCTTGTAATAAACTCTTGACCCGAAGCCCCAATTTGATTGACATCACTTGGGGGAGGGTAGAACTCCTCTTCTTCATAATGCTCCCCCAAGCCTAGCAGGGAGGAGATAGTGTTACATGAGAGGGTTGTTACCACCTTCTTTTTCTTGGACCTCCTCTTCTTCTTTTCTTTGTTGGCTCTTGCCCCCAGAATAGATCTTCTTGGGGTTGAGGTGTCTCTTGCTCGGCAGGTGTCTCCAGGGTCAGCTTCTCTAGCTCCTCCCATGGGATATACTCTTGCAATCGAACAGGGTATCTGTTTGGTTGCTCATATTCATCCAATTCGTCAATTAGCGCCTGCAGACGCTCGAGTGAAGGGCTGCCTCCCCCGTACAAAGGGAGAGGTGTCCGACGCCTTCTATTGCCAGAATTCCTCTGCATGACGACCCTGGGCTCTATTGGGTGCCAAACTGGAGTGACCACTGGTACCGGCGGCTGAGGTGTTACACCCCGAATGTGCATCTTCGGATCCGGCTTCTTTTCGGGCTTCTTTTTCGCTTTAGCGGGTACCTTTTGCCATTCCTCCTGTTCCCTGATTGGGGTGAGGATGAGACTTTTGTAGGTGTTCTCCGTGCTGGCCTCGGAGATCTCTTCTGGTAGCCGTTGATATATAGAGATCATGTTGGCTCCAGCTTGCCGGGCAGGCAACTCATGTGGCTGCGGCGGATCAACCTTGTAATCCCCCATCTGCAGTTCTCCCTTCTTGATCAGAGACTCTGCGATGTCTTTGAATACATAACAGTCCTCCAGAGGGTGCCCCAGGATCTGGTGGTACAGACAGTACCGAGGATCATCTTTCTTTGCAGCTTGATCTGGTCTTTTTGGTGTTGGGAGGGTGATCTTGTTGTATCTGATCCCCCAATCAAACAGAGTTTTGGTCTTTTCCTTGGGGAAGGAGTATGGCTTCCTCATTTTGTCCTGGAAAGGAATGACCTTTCTCTTCGGTTCAGTTTTGTTGCTGGAGGCTCCGGCCGCCTCGCCTTCATCTCTTTGTTTTCAAATGTTTTGAGGTCTACTGCATGGACCTCCTTCCCCGCAGGCTTCTTGTCAGCCGGCTTGGTCTTTTGGCTGGCGAATGAGTTAGTGGGGTACTTGATCAGAAAGGCCTCTATTTCCGCCACCATGTTGTTCAGCCTGTCAAATGAACGGATCTCTACTCCGATCATTCTTTCAAGTAGTTCTCTTTTCAGATTTTGCTTGCAAATCTGAACTGCATCCTCCTGATGAGGAGGTCGCTTGCACCTCATGCTGAGGTTCCTCCACCTTTGAATATAATCCAGTGCAGACTCCTCATTCTTTTGTCTGGTTGCATAGAGCTCGGCGACTGTCACCTCCCTCTCAGCAATGTAGAACCTTTCTCTGAATTTCTTTTGCATATCGGTCCAATCAGAGATAGACCCCGCTGGCAGACTGGAATACCACTCGAACGCCAAGCCTGTTAGGGAGGAACCGAAGAACTTCAGCAGGTAAGATTCATCGGTTGCCAGATCACCCATCACATTAATATAATATGCGATGTGCTCTTTTGGAGACCCTCGCCCATTGAATTTATCAAACTTGGGAGGTTTAGTAATGCCCGGGGGCAGCCTCTTCGCGGCATGGTGCGCAGGGTAGGGTACCCTATATGCATCGAAGGCCATTTGTTCTCCCTCGCCCCGCTCGGCGAGCCTCATATCGATCATTTGTTCCAACATCAATTTACTAATGGTGGTGGGGTCCACTTGCTGAGGGTAGAAGTGGGCCGGTTGATTGTGTGGTGTATTGATGATAGCCACCGGGGGAGCCGGGGCAGCTCTTGATTTTCAAATTGCTGCTCAGGCACATGAGCAGGCGAAGACTGTTGTTGTTGTTGCTGCAAAAGTTGCGGCTGCAAGAGTTGGTACTGAGCCTGTGGGTGCGGCTGTTGAGTCGTAGCCACAGGGGACTGTTGTGGCTGTTCATTTGCCGTCCGCACAGCAGCACGCCGGGCCGAAGCTTCAATTGACCCTACGGTCCCTTGGGGGGTCTCTCCTGAGCCCTCCACCACTCGGGAGACATGTCCCTCGGTCTCTTTACCTTTGATCTGGCGTTTGAGATCCGCGATCTCAGCTCGATATTGCTGCAACAATTCCATGATGGCTGGATCCATGGGTGCAGCAAGAGGGGTCTGTTGCGAAGTGCCCCCAGAAGTTGCATCTGGCGGTGGTGGCGGTGGAGGGATATCATCATTGCCCCCACTGCCCTGGGCGGTAACCACGTTGGCACTGACCGCCGTCATTTGTGCTGTTGGCACATCTTCAAGCCCATATGCGGCCGCCAAGGCTGCTGCCGCTGCTCTTCTCCTGGTGATGACACCAGGCCTTTCTGCCAGTTCCATCAGTTCTTCATCTTCAGTAGGTAGGGCACCGTATCTGCCCCACACACCAGCCATATGGCAGGAGAAGATTGTGAGGTTCCCATGCCGACCTCTTTCAACCCTCCGGGAAGGGAAGGTCAATCTCTTGAAAACTGACACTCGGGGTTTGGGACCCCCAGGCTGCTCATGGCCGGGCTCGCAAGGGACGTCATTTTCGCCCGAACTGCTTTCAGCTTCAGCTTGTGGATCTTTTCTGGCTCTTGGTGGTCTCGACCTCTGCAGAGGAGAGGTGGTGAGACCGAGTATGTGGTCATGTGACCCTTGGATCTCTTCCCGGCGGCACCGGCGTGCGGCCAGAACAGCAGGCGTCGGTCGACCCCTCCGCACAGTTGGGATGTGAGCAGATCGTCGCAGCTCCCTTCTCTTGTCATGGAAGTGGGCATAAGCACATGCCCCCCCTTGCTGGACTCTTGTTTTGAAGCCTCTGGGTGGCCTCTGGCTGGTTGGGATTTCCGCAGCAACCGCCTCTCTTAGCGCTTCTTCTTCTTTTGGTTCGACTTCTTCAAGTCTGTTCTTTTGGGTCTTTTTAGGCCTCCAGATTTGTTTAAACTTGGCGGACCTAGGGGCCATCTTGCCTTTGAAGGTTTTGGCCATTTCTGTCTTCCCTGCCAAAGCTTGAAACGAGTTTTTCACGGGTACTGCAACCGTGACCCGCTCTGGTATGGCTTCAGTTTTCTTAGCCTGCAGGTGAATCCTTAGATCCCCGATTCACACGCTTTTTCCTGAGGCGGATACTCGTGCTCGGCGAGTGACAATGTTCTCAGCTTCTGTTACTTGTTGAGGACATCTGTTGGCCTTTTTCCCTTTGTTCTTGTAGCAATTGCCATGCTCCACGTGATGAACGTGGCAGCTCAGCTTTTCAGTGGTCTCATTGATTTTGATCTCATGTCCAGCTTTAGCTCCGGTTTCCTTTCTGGCTTCTGGGTGCAAGATGTCGACGAAGGCAACCCCCAAAAAGTTGGGGAACTCCACGACCGGAGGGAAGCTCCCGAAGCGAGTCGGCACGGCCAGGTAGCCGTACCGGGCATGATCTTGGACGACGAGGGGTCCGAAGCGTACTCCTGCCATTGGTCCGTTAGTACCTGCCAGTTAAGAAAATGACAGTTAGTATTGAGTAGTAAGGCCGCAAGGCTTTCTATTCTGGCGAAGAGATGAAGGGAAGTCTGGTCCCACCGGGCGTGCCACGCTGTGGAAATGGCAAATTTGACTCTTAAATAATCTTTTTTATCATGTTTTCTCATTTTTCTCATGGATGCATGCGTATTGCGAATCCAAGTCTCGTCGAATGCCACTTGGGCAAGAGTGACGTGAGATGAATCGGCAATTCGCGCAGCGCGGGCGTGCCAGTCACCGAAGTGACAACCAATTGGTTTGCCTCCGAGAGTCGGAGGGCTTTGAGTCTGTTGTGCGCGCCGTTTGACTTCGTCAAACGAAGGTGGAGTGTCGGGTCCTGGACCAAAATCCCGCCGTTGCCTAAACGCAACGACGTTAATTACATCCCTCTGGGAGGGAAAACCCTTGATTAATCGCCAGAAATTAGAAAGCCTTGTGGCCTTGATATGGAGACATCCGATGAAAAGTGCAACTTCAAAATTAGGGCGGAATGATAAACATACACGATGCATACTCGAGGTTGCCGGGTCTTTTAATTAGATGTGATTGAGTCCTTTTACCCATTTGCCCATTTATTCTTTTCATTAACATGAAAATGATCTTGACTCGGTCTTTTGCTCTTTTGAAAACGAGAGATGGTCTATTTACTTTCTTTTATTACAAAAAGAGTTTCATTTTGGTCTTTTGAAAGGCACATTTGCTCTTTTATTACAGAACAGGTTCTCATTCGAGTCTTTTGTTCTTTTGAAAACATGAGAGAGTCTTTTATTTGTTTGGAAAAGTTCAATTTGACAGTTTGTTCTTTTTATAAAACATGAGATGGCCTTTTGTCATTTGTTATTTTGAGAAATGTTCAATTTGATCTTTTGTTTTCTTTTGCCATGAAAAGGTTCTTTAGTTCTTTTGAAAAAAACAATGCAAGTGGCAAGAATGAGCCATTTGCTCCTTTTGTGTCGAAAAAAGGGTTTTCATTTTGTTCTCTTATTTCATTTGAGACATGTAAAAAGAGGGTTGGCCTATTTGCTTATTTTTTACTTTTATCATGAAAAGATCTCTTTGGTTTAAGCTCTTGTTCTTTTAAAACGTGTGCAACGCAAACTATTTGATTTGTCCATTTGCCGCTCCTAATAACGAAGCATTCTCCCCATTGGCTCTCTTATTCTTTTAAAAGGGTGCAACGTGATTCTATTCGCGATTCGGCGCCACTCTATTAAACTTTGGGGGTTTCTTTTAAGAGAGGAAAAGGACCCTCGCCGATTCGACCTTCACGGTGAAAATCCGGCAGCATCTCCCCTTATCTTGGTTGATAGGGGGAGAGCACGGTACACACCCACCGAAATGGAGGCAGTACCAAAAGAGAGGGTACATGTCAAATAAAGACATGACCCCAAATGGCACATGGCACCAACCTCCAAGGCAAGCCTTTGGTGGAGGTGGGTATTACCATGACCACACAAATACCGATCGGTAAGTGAAGCATGTGCGGGCCCATGTGCCCGGGCATAGACATCACATTGCCTAACCCGGATCTGAATGAGCTCCTCATCGGTCCATTGTCCATTTCCTTGGCCCGAACCACGTGAAGCATGGGCTAACTTCCATGGCCTGGCCAGGGGTGGGGGCTGGCTGCCGATTCGGCAGGCCTGTTCGAGGCCGCCGAATCAAAAGGCCACCCACAGGGCTGATCAGCTGAAGCCTCTCTTTTGTGGGCCAAGAGCCAACATTTCTTTGAAGTTGGTCTCACCCATATGAAGGACGGTTTTGGGCCCAAGGGCAGGCTTACTGGGCTATCTATTACAGGTGCTAAGTATGGGGGCATGAGTGTTATATGCTCAACCCTTGGCTTGCAAATAGATATCCCCTTAAGCATGAAACCCCTTAATGGGCCATTTCAAACCAAGGAAACCTGAAACTTAGGTGGGCCAAAACATGGGTTTAGAGGGCCTTTTGCAAGAGGTGCTAAGCAAGAAGGCATGGGCATTGGTTGCCCAACCTCTTAGCTAGCAAAATGGAAGCATTCTCTTTTTTTTTTTAAGGCAAACGGGCCCATTTTGGGGGCGGTTTGACAGTGCCAATCTGAACTATTGAGGGGCCGAAATAGAGGGTTTTAAGGGGTCTTTTGCATGCAATGCCAAGCTTGGAGCATGGGCATTGATTGCCCAACTCATTTGCTTGCAAAGGGGGCATGTCCCCAAGATGAAATGCACTGAAATGGGCCATTATGGACAGTAGAAAACCTGCACTTTTCAGGGTCAAAACAGCAAGTTAAAGGGTCCCTTACATAGAATGCTAAGCAAGAAGGCATGGGTATTGATTACCCAACCTCTTAGCTAGCAAAGGGGTATGTTCTAAAGGTGAGAAACACACAATGAGTCTTTTAAACATCAGAAAAGTCTGAACTCTTTTGAGGGGAAAACAGTGAAGAAGACCCCATTTATGAAGGCCCAAACAGTGAGAAAGACCCCTCTCTTGAAGGCATACAATGGGCCCATGTAGACTCCAAGAGAGGGGGGCGGCCCAAGCATTGCAAGGGGGCTGTTTAGGGACCTTAGAACAGTCAAGACTTCTCATGAATGGGGTGAAAGAACAGTGATCAAACCTCCCATTCCTTTAAGGAAGACCATGGGAGATTTGTTCTTCAAGGGGCCCAAAGAAGGCCCATTAAGCCCCATCCTTCCAAGGCCTCATTTGTTGGGGCATGGAGGGATATGGAGGTCTCATATGTGCTCTTTGGGATGAGAGGAGGTCCACCATGTAAAAGGTGGTTCCTCACCATCCCGTAGCCTTTGAGGGCACCAAAATAAAAGAAAGGAATTTAAAACTCATGCAAGGATTGAATGCAAGAGAGGAGGAATGGTGCAATAAATGCAAAGGACAAAAGAAATGCCTCTTGTTCTATTGATAAGAAGAAGAAAGGGAGTACAAAGGACAAAGAAGAGAACCAAAGAAGAGGGGGGAAAGGGAATCCCACGCAAGCCTCACATCTCTCCTCTCTTCTCTCTTTCTCTCTTCACATGATGGGACAACTCATGGACTCTCCTTTCTCTTTTCTTCTCTTCACCTTTTCCTTCTCTTGGCTTCTCTTTTTCTTCTCTTGCAGGTGCTCACGGGAGGAAGAAAGGTGCAGCCGCAGCAGCCCCCCTTGGAGAAGAGAAGACCTCTCCCTTCTCTTCTTTCTTGCTTCTTCTCCAAGCCAAAGCCCCCCCTTTTCTCTTCTGTTCACGCAGGAGCTTCTTTTGGAGCCTCTCCTTTTTTCTTTGGCCTCTTCCAAGCTTCTAGAAAAACCACCAAAAGTAGGCTCTTCCACCTCTTACAAATACTTTTTACTTTTTCCATTTTAGGCAACACCTTTTGGGAGGTGTTGCATTTGCTTAATCTCACCCCCTTGCATGGGGTGAGATGGGCTTGGGCCAATGGAAGGCATTGGGCTTTAGTAGGTGGGCCACTTAGGTAGGTCTGTGAATGGGCTATTTAAATGGATGGTTTTATGCTTTGATGAGGGTTTCATCATGAAGTGGGCCGGCCAAGAGGAGATGGGCCCGTTAGCATTTTTTTTTTTTAGGTGTCCACAGTTCATATATTTTACTTGTTCAAATATATGTGGATGATATTGTGTTTGGCGCTACTAAAGAAAAATTGTGCAAGGAGTTTTCTGAGTTGATGCAGGGGGAGTTCGAAATGAGCATGATGGGTGAGCTCAACTTCTTTCTCAGACTTCAGATAAAACAAGGTCAAGATGACATCTTCGTAAGTCAATCAAAGTATACAAAGGAACTACTAAAGAAATATGGGTTCAGCAACACCAAGCCTCTTCTAACGCCGATGTCTACAATAACAAATTTGGATAATGATGACTTGGTAAGCCTGTTGATTCTAAGCTTTATCGAGATATGATCGGATCTCTACTTTACTTAACTGCAAGTAGGCCTAACATATTGTTTAGTGTTTGCATGTGTGTGAGATTTCAAAGCTCGCCTAAACAATCGCACTTAATTGCTGTTAAACGAATTTTTCGGTATCTTGCTTCCTCGATTGACTTTGGTTTATGGTATCCCAAATGTTGTTCCTTCGACTTGGTGGGTTACACCGATGCGGACTATGCTGGGTGTAAAGTTGATCAAAAGAGCACAAGCGGGACTTGTCATTTCTTGAGAGCTTGCCTCATTTTGTGGTCCTCTAAGAAACAAAATTCTGTTGCTCTCTCGACAGCTGAAGCTGAGTATATCGCAGTCGGGAGTTGTTGCACACAAGCACTTTGAATTAAACACCAAGTAGAAGGCTATGGGATGTGTTTATCTAAAATACCGTTGCTTTGCGATAATACAAGTGCCATAAATTTATCTAAAAATCCTGTTCAACATTCTTGCACTAAGAATATTGAAGTACGCCATCATTTTCTTAGAGATCATGTCTCTAGAGGTGACATTGAATTAAATTTTATTGACATCACACATCAATTGGATGATATTTTCACTAAACCATTGTGTGAAGACCGATTTACTTCGATGCGCCGTGAATTAGGAATGTGTTCATCTTCTTCATAAGCAACGCATATTAATTCATTTTTTGACGATGACAAAAAGGGGGAGAACTTTTGTGTGAAGTGACAGTTTAAAATGTTTGTTTTTTTTTTCTATGTGCTCAACGATGTGCTATACTTTTTGGTGCATGTATTCAGGGGGAGCTTACACTTAGGGGGAGAAACAAAACAATATTTTGATGAATGGACATATGTTGTGACATATTAATTGATCAAAACATTGTGATTGCATATTGTGACTGAATAGACTCACATTTATGTTTATATTGCCTTGATGTATTTGAGGATATTGTGCAAATGGATGATTTGTTAAGTTAAATGCTTATTCCTATATGTAGGTATTTTGTCATCATCAAAAAGAGGGAGATTGTTGGATCCCTTAGAATTTTGATGATCACAAAACACTCATTATGTTTGCTAACAAGTTTGTGAGTTGAATGCAGAAAATAGATAATTTCATAAAAGCAAATGGGTCTTCAAAGAAGTCACTTGGGTTCCTGGCTGAAGGAGTCGACCCTAACTCAGCTCAGGTATTCAGAGTCGACCCCGGAGTTGTGAAGGAGTCGACCTCTCAAGAAAGAAGATGGAATGACCTGTGCAGAGTCGACCCTAGCTTTCTAAAGGAGTCGACTCCGGTTCTGCCCAGATGTTTGGAGTCGACCTCCAGTTTGTGAAGGAATCGACCTCTGTTCAACTGCTTGTCAAGCTGATGAAGCAGAGTTGACCCTAACCTTTAATGGGAGTTGACCCCGATCAGGCTCAGCTATTCAGAGTCGACCCCAGTTCTCTAAAGGAGTCGAACTCTATCCAGTATAAGCTCTTTTGTCCAAGGGGAGTCGACCTCAACTTTCATTGGAGTTGACCTTGAACTGGACTGGAGTCGACCCCAGTAAAAGTGGAAGTCGACCTTGACATGCAGATCTGTTCAAAAAACAAGTTTGAACACCTTTTTGACCAAGACCACTTTCCACACTCTCCCAAATGGATACATCTCTGGAAAGGCTATAAAAGGACACCTGGGGAAACCATAGGTAGGGAATTTCGTGGAGAAGAGAACCACCCTCAAGAGTTTGATCTACAGCTTCTTCTTCCATGCTTTTTCACCTTCTAGAGCTTCCACCTGCTGCATCCTTGAAGAAGGGTCTCTTTGGAAGAGATCTTTGCTGCTTCAGAGCTTTAACAACATCTGGAGATCTTCCTCACGAGCTTTGCATCTACTTTTGCTTGATTTATCTTTCTCTCATCAAGTTTCTTACTTTGTGTTTATTGGTGAGCTGGGCACCGCATCAACCAGCTGTGTGTTGGTGAGCTAGGCACCTTGTTAACTAGAGGAGTGTTGGTGAGCTGGACACTATGTAAACCAGCGGGTGTGTTTATTTCTTAGAGCGGGAAAATCTCACCGTGTTGGTGAGGACTAGACGTAGGTAGACCAAGGGGGTCTTACTGAACCAGGATAAAATCGGTGTCTCTTGTGTGCTTGCATCCTTCTTCCCTCTCAGTTCTCTCTGCTTTGCATTGTATCTTTATTTCCGCATTAGTTTTCATTGGCCATTCAAGACAAATTTTTAATAGCCCTATTCACCCCCCTCTAGGGCTAGTCATAGTCTTGATCCTTTCAGAAAAAGAATAAGATAATAAAATGTCGTATCATGCATTATATATCTTGTAGGCCTTTGAATGGAACAACATAAAAAATATCATTATCACGTGTTGCCCAGCTAGCATGCCGAGTGGGGGGGTGAATGGGATTTTTAAAATTCGTCTAATGATAAGACCTGTCAACAAAAATGCTTAACAAACACTAAGTTTGATTGTTAGTGTTAGAAATAAAGAAGGTATCAAACACAAACATGAAATCACACAACACAGGAGTTTTTATCCTGGTTCAGACCTCCTATCCTAAGGAGTCCTACATCCAGTCCCCAAGCAATAACTTGAGATTTCACTAACCAAGGGTACAGTCCCCCTTAAGGATACTTACACATCCAGCAGTAGCTGGCCTTCTCTTCACAACCCAAAGAGGAATACACCACCCTGAACCTCAGGTCTTCCTTCTAACATGAAGGGAAAAACTGCCACCTACTTCCAGTAGATCTTCTCTTTACAGCCCGAAGAGGATTACACAGAAAGTGTGTATAAAGGCTGATTGCCCCTAGACCAAGCTTACAACAAATGCCTGATCTGAGGCTAAGTCTGAGAGAGATGGATTTTCACTAGAAACAAACTCTCATACTTATAAGGCTCTTGAGGAATCTAGACAATGAATGAGTGAGAGCTCAAAGCTACAGAAAGAATGGAGTGAAAAACAAGAGACTCTTCTTTATTGATGAATGCTTTTCTTGAAGGCTCTAGCACCTGAATATTCACGTTGTTCTTGCTCTTTGTTGAGTCTTTAGTCTTGTATATATATCTTCTTTTCAATAAAATAGTCATTGAGATGACCGTTGTCTCTAAGCTAGATGCACGTTAGACTGCATGGTTCATGGTGTGGACCAGGTATGCTTTCTGTTGAACGCCTTTTCTTTCCAAGCACGCAAAGAGAAGATCCTTCTTGATATCCTTCAGCTTCTATTTTGTCCAACGTTGTATGTCATGGTACTGGCAGAAACCTGCACACATTAAATACCAAACTATAGACAGCTATGTTGTCTCTTGTTGTCAGCCATCATTAGAATTCATGCAGTAAGACTATTCACCAAACTAGAAATGTCATTCTGCTTTCTGAAAAGTGTTTCTTATAGAAGCATGAGAATAGAAGATATCTAGATATGCATCGTGCAGTGAAATGTACAATCACATTAAATGCATGGATATTAGAAAAACACACGGGAAGACTTTGACTTTCATCATATTTTAAAATATATTTGAACATGAAGTCTCTGTAGTTCATGAAATCGTTATGATAATGAAATAGTTGTTCAACTTATGAAATCGTTGTATGAACAAGAAAGTCGCTATTTATGTAAATCGTTATTTATCCATAAACAAATCGATGCTAACATAAATCATTATATAGATATAAGTAAATCGTTGTGAACACAAATCGTTGTAAGCAAATCGTTGTGGACACAAATCATTATATAGGTATAAGCAAATCGTTGTGAACACAAATCGTTGTAAGCAAATCGTCGTGGACACAAATCGTTATATAGGCATAAGCAAATCGTTGTGAACACAATCGTTGTAAGCAAATCGTTGTAGATGTTGGCCCTTTTGGTAAGACAGCAAGCTAACCTAGAGGGGGGGGGGGGGGATGAATAGGTTTTTCTGAAATCTGAAATAGAAACTTAAACATAGAAAATTAACACTTGAAAGTTTGGTTAGTTGAGTGTGATAGAGAATAGCAGTGCGGAAGTAAATAAACAATCACACAAAGGACACAAGAGATTTATCCTGGTTTGGCCCTTCCCACATGGAAGTCCTACCTCCAGTCCCCAAGCAAACTCTTGAGATTTCACTAACCAAGGGTACAGTCCCCCTTACAGACAATACAACACCCAGCATTCTAGCTGGTCTTCTTCTCCTTCCCGGGCAAGAAGGCAGCCCACTTCTTTTATAGGTCAAGAAGCCAACCTTCTGGTATAAACGTCAGTATGCTAAACATAAACCCCTAGCTAGGTTCTACACTGTATACAATCCTACAGCTGGACAAAGATCTTTCTTAGAAAAGAAAGAACAATGCTGAGAGTTCTACAAGAATGGACTTTGACTCAGAAACTCTCAACAAAAGACTCTCCCCAAGAATTACAGTGATCACAGAGAGAGAGTGAAGAGAGGAAGGCTTGAAAGCGTTGAAGACTTTGGTTATGAAAGGCTTCTCTTGATTTAGCTCGAGCTCTTCTCTCTTTATATGAGTGTATGTGGAGTTGAGGTTCCTCACAGGATGCACACTCCTTCAAAGATCTTCAGGAAAGCTCTCTGCTTGTTCTTCAGCCACACTTCATCTTTTATATGAGCAATTTGAATAAATCCGTTGGAGTTCTAGCCGTTGCTCATCTTCTCTTTCTTCTGATATTTTGTGGTCTACGAGGTCTGCAAATATAGAAGAGAGTGTTTAGATAAAAGAGTATTTCTGTCAAAAAGGTTCATACCTCTATGTTTCCTGTTGCCACCCAGAAATAGTAAGTGACCACCTTTTTGTTGGTAGGAAAAGAGATCTAGAGAGATAAGCAAAAATATCTCATGTCAGAAAGATAGAAGATTACGCAAAAAAATATTTGACTTTTTCACTAGATGCCAAAAACATTTTGAAATATAAGGAAATCGATGTTTAAGTGAAATCCATATGAGAAGCAAATCCATGTGAGAGCAAATCCATGTTTCACTTATCAAATCCTTATGAGACCAAATTCTTATGAGAGCAAATCGATATGACAGCAAATCCATGTGAGAGCAAATCCATGTTTCACTTATCAAATCCTTATGAGAGCAAATCGATGTGCCACTTATCAAATCGATGTGAGAGGCAAATTGATGTTTCACTTACCAAATCGATGTTTGAAGTAAATCGATGTTTCACTTACCAAATCGATGTGAGAGGCAAATCCATGTTTTCAAGCCAATCGATGTTGCAGTGAAATCCATGTTTTCAAGCAAATCGATGTGGCACTTTGTGAATTGAAATCGATGTATATTGAATGGACATTGATTTAGCTTTTTAGTGCAAATAACACAGCAATAATTCCATAAATTTATATTTATTAGGAAAAACATAATATTAAATATTTTAATAATATTTAATTAATCATAAGTTTTATTATCACCAAAATACTATAAATTTAGATTTATTAGGAAAATATGATATTAAATATTTTAAATAATATTTAATTAATCATAAATTTTGTTATCACCAAAATATAATGGTAAAATATATGAGTGGTTCAGCAGTGGACACAAATCGTTATATAGGTGTAAGTAAATCGTTGTGAACACAAATCGTTGTAAGCAAATCATTGTGGACATAAATCGTTATATAGGTATAAGCAAATCGTTGTGAAGACAAATCATTGTTTCACTTATCAAATCGATGCAGTGACCGAATCATTGTTTGCTTTATCGAATCGTTACGACGACCAAGTCATTATGTAACTTATCGAATCGTTATGGCAACCAAGTCGTTGTGTAACTTATCGAATCATTGTGAGATCAAATCGTTGTTCTCACTTAACAAATCGTTATGAAATCAAATCGTTGTTCTTACTTAACAAATCGTTGTGAGATCAAATCGTTGTTCTCACTTAACAAATCGTTGTGAGATCAAATCGTTGTTCTCACTTAACAAATCGTTGTGAGATCAAATCGTTGTTCTCACTTAACAAATCGTTGTTCTCACTTAGGAAGTCGATGTGAACTTAGAAAACTACATGCTCTGAATCTTTAAATACTACAGTGTAAGAATACTTACAGGTTTTGCTTGATTTTTCCTGATTTAATTTCCTGTGACTTAGCTTCAAGGAAACTTGATAGATAATATTTATTATGGTTTTGTTAATCACCAAAATAGGCATAAATGAAATTAAATAGGGATGGACTGATCATCAATCTCCCCCTTTTTGGTGTTGACAAAACATAACATAAGATTATAAAATTCTGAAATGAAATCAGGTAAATTTACGGAATAAATTTGAGAAATGTCTTTCAGAATATTGTATTTTCTCCCCCTTTTTGTCATTAAGCAAAAAAAGACACAAAGAAATATCATAAGATAAATGGGATCCAGGAAAGAGACAAATTTCATTAAATCACTGAGGAGGTACAGGATGGTAGTGAGCAGGGGACAAAAGAGAGGCATGGCGAGAAATGATTGGCCAAGCCTTGCGCACCTGCTCTTCGAAATGACTTTGAAAGGCACCATAAACTATGGAGTAGGAAGGTCCCATAACAGGAGCCATCCTCTTGATGTGCAACTGCCTCTGTGCTTCAATGAAGGTGCCATACTCATTCCGGCCAAGAGATGCTTTGTAGAAGGTAGAGGTGCCAAAGCTGGCATGCTGGAGGAACTTATCGATGGTGATGGGGTAGAATATCTGATGTTACTGCAGTTCCTTTTTCATAGCCATATACACCTTGTATCTCTCAACCCAGGTTTCATAGGGGTCTCGAACAAGATGAATAGAGTTCAGATCTAAGAATTCTGCATCAGACAGAGGAGGTTGACCTGATCTGGCTTGAGAGACATTGAGAGCAGTGAGCTACTGAGCAATGAGGGGGTAAAGCTGTTCCCATTCTGATGGAGAGAGACGCTCACATTCAGATAAGAGAGGGGCAAGAACATCAAACTTGATGTGTCCCTGATGATATTCTCGGAAAACAAATCTATGAAAGGAGAGGGAACCATCTTTCTGCACTGAAATTCTACCCATTACCTTTGCAAATCTCTCAAAAATCATAGTGCCGACAATAGATTCCATGACTAGGGAGTGGAGTGGAGGCAGAAACACAACATCTGGAATTTCTAAGGTGGCAAAATCTACCTGGATGGATGAGGTATGAGCATTACTTGAACCAAGAGTAGAAATAGCTTGCCAGAATTGGCCAAGCTGAACTTCAGGTAGATTATTAAGATAGTAGTAGTCAGTGAACATCTGGAAATTGACGGATAGGCTTGATCTCCTTTTGAATGAATGGCCCCTACGTATCCTTGTGATGGATCTATAACCACTCAGAGAGGGTCAAAGGATGATCCCTGGGTGGGAATTTGGCTGCCTGAGCACGAAGGAATTGGCTGTAGAGGGACTTGTGGCCCCGAGCCCACTGTTCTTTAGTTTTGGCTTCAGTCAAGGAAAATTTTTTGACTGTTCAACCTTGTATAAAGAGGAAAAAGGAAGAATGAGGTTTACATGGTCGGTGATGTTGAGGTAAGGAAGTCCAAAAATAGTGGAAAAAGTGCATTTCTGGAGATATTCACAATAAAGGGGCCTTCTTCGATTTTCAACTGAGAGAGAAAACCAAAGAGGTGGAAAATGAGGTTCGGAAGAGATGGCACGGTTGGAAGAAATTTTCCTTTTCTTAGGAGCAAGGCTGGAAGAGCCTGTCCTATGGAGGTGAGTCCCAACTGACAGGACTGAGCAAAGTATTGCTACTTCAAACTCATCTTTAATGCCCTGGATCATATGATGTTCAAGTTGGCACCCTCAGGAATGATGGTGATGAAGGGGGGAGGAGTAGGAGGATGAAGAAAAGAATGAGAGTTTGGAGGTGGTATAGCAGATGGTCCAGCTGAAGAAGGACCAGAAGAAGAGGCTCCAGTTGAAGATGATGCTGGAGGAACCTCAACAATAGGAGGAGGGTTGGATGTGGAGGAAGCAGGAGAGGAGGAAGAGGTGGTAGGAAATGGAGTGGGTGATGATATGTGTTTAGGAAGGGGCTATTTGAAAGTGGCAAGTGCTGGAGGAGCAGTGGTGGATGAAGGTGGAGAAGGAGGGGCTGGAGTTTGAAGAGGTGAAGAGATAGGGGGCTCTGGGACTACAGCCTATTCTTCAATCCTTGCATGCTCAGCGGCTGATTCCATCGTCCTTGATGGCCCAAACTCATCCACTGTTGGCCTTGGGAGATCTGACTGCGTATCCGATGGCCCTGATGGCTCAACTGCCTCTGCTTCTTCAACCCTTGGCCCTGAAGGCCCTGAATGCTCAGCATCAATTGGCCCTGATGGCTGGACTTCTTCCACATTTGGCCCTGACTCTTATTAGACTGATGGAGTGGGAGCTGAAGGGGTAGGAGATTGTGCCTTTATCAGATTTGAAAGAGTTTCCACTGAATCTTTGATGCTGCCCAGCTCACTTCTTACCCATCTTAGGGCATTCCTAACCATTCCCATTTCCTTAGCTGTTGTGCTCTGGCTTATGAAAATTGAGGCTATATCTGATTGGACAGAGTAGAAAATTTGACCTTGAGCATCCAATCGATCAATAATTGGCTTCATATTAACTTTCAGCTTCTTCTGCCTTAGCCTCCTGTGGTGCTTCCTTGTGAGGAGGGGAATCTCAGGAGCTACACTCTTGCCTTTTTCACTTGCCCTAACAGCGGGCTCCACATTCTCAACATGAACTTCTCCTTCATCTGAGATGCTTTCCACAACACCTTCCTAAAACTGATCTACAGGGGCACTAGCTGAGTGCTCCCCCTGAAATTCTACATCTTTTTCAACAATGTTCTCCCCCTGACTAGGAGCATTCTCCATCTGAACATCCACATTGTGGCCTGGTGCCACATCTTCAGCCAAAACTTCTTGCTCCCCCTGAATGGGAGCATCTTCCATTTAGATAGCTTCATTGTGGCTTGGTGCCACAACCTTCGGAACAATTGCTGGAGAAAGTGTTTTCTTGCTCCCCCTGAGTGCTGGTGATAGAGTCCAGCACATTTCGAAGTATAGATGCTACAAGAGTGGTGGGGGTGTCTGCCTCTGATACTTGCCCAATGGGCTCAATATGTTCTGGAGATATATCCTCTATTCTGCTTTAACTAACCACTGAATCGTCCACTCTGACACCTGCTGCTACTTCTTCTTGTTCTTTTTCGACCATGGGCATCTCTGTCCTGACTTCTTCTTGCTCAGCTTGGACATCTGGAATTACTGCTGCTGCTGCTACCTGAGTTGCTGGAACTTCAAGAGCTTGTGCCACTGGAGCCTCAGTCCTTACTTGGACCTCTGCTTCTACCTCTGATTCTTGAACTTGAGAAACATCTAGACCCTCTCCAATGATAGCCTCACCTTCATCAACTGAGGTCTTGGTCCAAACACCAGCAACAAGCGAAAAGCCACTTTTCTTTAAATTTCTGCCTCTAATATCCTGGCCGATCTTCTCAGATACTTCACCAGTCAAACTAATGTTGTAATGCTAAATAATCTTTGTTAAGAAGTGAGCGTAAGGAAGGGACACGTTGAGCTTGCTCTTCTTAACCCAAATCATTGCAGTTGCAAACTTTATCCGCTCAATTATAACTTCTGCCATATTAATACCTTGGTTCTGGATGGCCCAGAACATCATATCTTAGTCTGCTTTTGTACAAGTGGAGAAAGTTGCACTTTTAGGTACCAAAATCTGGCAAACTATAAAGTGAAGAATTCTATTGAAGGCATTCAATTGATTGATGTCAATTTTGCCATCTTTCAACTTGTATTCAGTGCCGATAATGCCCAAACCCTTGGCATGAACATCTACAGTGTGTACACCGCTGTGACCGGAGGTAGAAACTCTAAACAGAGATTCCAATAGATCATAGGTGATATGAATCTGGGTTCCTTTGACTGTGGAGGTCAAGGACCCATCTGCCTCTGATTTTAAACAAACATAGAATGCTTTTACCAAGTCCGGATAACTTGCCTCAGAAAGAGTTTCTATCTGTGACCACTTCATTCTCTACATCGCTGCAACTATGCTATGCATGCCATTCTTCTCTAAATCTGCTACATCCACTGTTTTATTGCCGCACAGCTTCACCTTCACGGCTGCAAACCTCTCTTGCTGCTCTACTGTGAGAAAAATAGTGCTGTAGCCCCCAACAGTGCCGGAAACCCCAGAAACTGCCATGGGATTGAACGAGGGGAAATTCTGGAGGATTGTAGGAAGGAGTAGAACAGAAACCCTCAAGAGATTTTTGGCTGGAGGAGAAGGATTCTTTGAAATCTCTCAGAGAAGGAGAGCCGGAATCGATAGAGCTTATCGTTCCAGGCGAGTCGGAAGAGATGAGAGAGGGAGGTGAGTCGTTATGGAATAGATTACGGGATAAAAAGCAAAAGGTAAAGTTGCTTTTGAAAGAACGCGACAATAAATGCACAAAACAACAAACTGGAAGACGATTTCACAAAGAATAAGGATTTATAAAATAGAGAACCGTCAAAGCAATTTATTACGCACGCAATTAAAGAATTTACTTAATTTTAGGAGAGAGAATAATTGTCATTCTGAAATAATTATTATTTCAGCTATATACAGATAAATCTATCATAAATTGCACATGCCTAATTCCCTTCTGAGAGACGTAAATCTCTCTTCAGGTAAGGCCTTTGTGAAGATATCTGCTAACTGATTTTGAGTATCTATAAAAGAAATATTTATATTGCCATTTGCTACATGATCTCTAATAAAATGATATCTAACCTCTATATGCTTGGTTCTCGAATGCTGAACTGGATTCTTGGTGAGATTTATTGCACTTGTATTATCACACAGCAGTGGAATGGTTTTGATGTGTAATCCGTAGTCCTCAAGTTGTTGTTTTATCTATAGGAGTTGTGTGCAATAGCTTCCAGCAGCCACGTACTCAGCTTCAGCTGTCGATAGAGCTATTGAATTTTGTTTCTTTGAGGACTATGAAATCAGACATCCTGCAAGGAATTGATAACAACCACTGGTGCTTTTTCTATCTAGTTTGCATCCAACATAGTCAGCATCAGAATATCCTACTAAATTTACTTCGCAAGATTTAGGATACCATAAGCCTAGATCATGAGTCTTAGCTAAATATCTAAAGATCCTTTTGACAGAGATTAAGTGAGATTCTTTAAGATCAGCCTGATACATTGCACATATGCATACACTAAATAGAATGTCAAGTCTACTGGCAGTTAAATAAAGTAGAGAACCTAGCATGCCTCTGTAGAGCTTTTGGTCTACTTTCTTACCATCTTTATCACTGTCTAATCTTGTAGATGTGCTCATTGGTGTTGACAGTGGCTTTGCATTGTCGAATCCAAATTTCTTTAACAATTCCTTGGTGTATTTTGCTTGGCAGATGTGTGTGCCTTCTTTTCCTTGCTTGATTTGCAATCCAAGGAAATAATTTAGCTCTCCCATCATACTCATTTCAAATCCTCCCAGCATAAGCTTTTCAAAATACTTGCAAAAAGATTCATCAGTAGATCCAAAAATTATATCATCTACATATATTTGTACAAGTAATATATTTTTGACTTTAGATTTAATAAATAATGTGCTATCTACCTATCCTCTAATAAAACTATGTTTTAATAAAAATGCACCGAGCCTTTCATACCATGCTCTAGGTGCTTGTTTTAAACCATACAATGCTTTATGCAATTTAAAGACATGATTTGGAAAATCCACATCATCAAAACCAAGAGGTTGTTCTACATAGACTTCCTCCTTTATGAAACCATTTAAAAATGTAGATTTTACATCCATTTGAAAAAGCTTTAACTCTAATGCAGATGCATAAGCAAGTAAAATTCTGATTGCCTCTAGTCTAGCCACTAGTGCATAAGTTTCATCGAAATCTACGCCTTCCTCTTGAGAATAGCCTTGAGCAACTAGTCTAGCCTTGTTTCTAGTGATAACACCACTTCATCCATTTTGTTTCTGAACACTCATTTTGTGCCAATCACAGGATGATCTGATGGTCTCGGAACAAGGGACCAAACTTGGTTTCTCTTGAACTGATTAAGTTCATCTTGCATAGCTAGTATCCAAGATTTATCAAACAGTGCTTCATTGACTGTCTTAGGCTCAATTTGAGATACAAAAGCTAAATAATCACAAGGAATTACATTACCTCTAGTTCTTACCCCAACTGATGGATCTCCAATGATGTTATCCAACGGGTGATCCTTCTTGTATCTCCATTCCTTTGGAAGATCATTATGAGATAGATCTTTTTGTTGTAGCTCTTCAAGGGTGGATTTCCATTGTCCTTGATAGATGTATCCTTTAGTTTCTTGGACAAATTATCTGCATCATCATTATCACTATCTACTTCATTTCTTAAGGAAAGGTTAGATTCATCAAAGATAACATGTACAGTTTGCCCAATTAATAAACTTTGTTTGTTAAATACTCTATAGCCTTTTGGTTTAGAAGCATACCCCATAAATATACCTTCATTAGACTTTGAGTCTAGCTTACCAATATCTCTCTTGCCATTATTGTGGATGAAGCAAGGACAACCGAAGGTTCTGAAATGACTGGTCTTTGGTTTCTTTTGCTTGTAAAGCTCGTATGCAGTCTTCTTCAGGATTGTCCTGATCATCACTCTATTAATTATATAACATGCAGTGTTGATTGCTTCAGCCCAGAAATATCTTGGAAGATTATATTCTGATAGCATTGTTCTTGCCATATCCAACAAGGTCCTATTTTTCCTCTTAGCTACTCCATTTTGCTGGGGTGTCCTTAGTGCTGAGAAGTTATGTTCAATTCCTTGATCATCACAGAATTCTGCAAATCTTTCATTTTGAAATTCTCCTCCATGATCTGATCGAATGCTTATTATATTGAACTTCTTGTCTTTCTGAACTTTCTTACTGAACTTAACAAAACTGTCGAAGGTATCATCCTTATGTTCCAAAAATGATACCCAAGTAAATCTAGAGTAATCATCTACAATCAAAAATCCAAAGTTCTTTCCTCCTAAACTGGTTGTTCTCATCGGCCCAAATAGATCCATATGCAACAGTTCTAAAGGTTTAGAAGTGGTTACAACTGTTTTAGACTTGAAGGATGATTTTGTATGCTTCCCTTTTACACAAGGTTTGCACACACCCTCTATCCTTGAACTTATCTTGGGCAGACCTTCTACTAAATTTCTCTTAACTAATTTTATGATTCCATCCAGACTACAGTGGCCCAATCTCCTGTGCCACAGTTCAACTGATTGATCCTTGTTTGTTGCAAGATATACATCTCGATCCTTCAGTTCTTCTAGATGAAGCACATAAATATTTCTTTCTCTGCAGGCTTCGAATACTATTGCACTATCTTTCATGATACTACACTTAGTCTCTTGAAACTTAATTTGATGCCCTTTGTCACAAAGTTGACTGATGTTGATTAGATTGTGCTTAAGTCCTTTCACACATATGACATCTTCTATGAGAGTTCTGCCTTGACTACCAACTAATCCACAACCTATCACTGTTCCTTTTCCGTTTTCGCCATATGTCACTGTACCTTTTCATCCTTAATGAACGAAAATAGCTTTTTGTTACCTGACATATGCCTTCAGCACCCGCTGTCCAAGTACTATTTTGATGCTCTAAGGCTTCCATGCAATAGAAACACTAAGACTTAGGTACACAAGTTCTTTTGGGTTCTTGCTCGTTAGTTTCATCACTTTTTCTTTTAATTATCCATTTTAGATTTTTTGTTGGACAAGTTATTTTAGTATGTCCTAGTTTATTACAGTGACTACAACATGATGTTTTACTTAATTTTTCATTCAAAATATATTTAAAGTTAGATTTATATTCAGTATCTTTTTCAGCTACAAATTTTGGAGTTTGATACACTTTAGGATGAACTATAGTTTCTTCATTATCAGGTGGAGTATATCCTAAACCATGTTTCTTTTTCACTGATCTTCTAGCTCCTTTTAATATTAAGGATGATTTACCATTTGTAAATTTTTCAATTGTGCTGCATAAATATTCATTTTCTTTTGTTATTGTGTTAATTTCCTATTTAAGTTTACTTACAGTTTCTTGACTTTCCAAATTAGCTATCTGATCATTTTTAACTTTTAGATCTTCACATAATAAATTATTTCTCCTCTTTAATTCAGAAATTTATTTTTCTAATTGCTCGGTTTCTGATTTTAAGTTGAGTTAGTAATTTCTAGACAACATGATTTTTCTTAGTGATTTTTAAAAATTTACACACATCTTTATATTTACTATATAACTCATTAAACGCGTCTCCTAAACTATCAGAATTAGACTCATTACAGGAAGTGAATGAGGAATCAGATGTTACGTTGTCGTCGGTGTTTGCCATGAAGGCCAGGTTGGCCTTTTCTTCTTCTTCCTCACTTGAGCTTGATTCACTGTCATTGCCCCATGCAACTGCCATGGCTTTCTTTTTGTATTTTCTAAGTTTCTTGGAGCTGTCCTTCTTTTTAAACTCTGTCTTCTTTAGCTTTGGACATTCAGCCTTGATATGTCTAGGCTTCTTACATTCATAGCAAATGGGTTCAACTTTCTTTATATCCTTGACTTCAGGCTTCCTGAAGTCCTTTCCTTTCTTGAAATGTCTTCTTCCAGCTTGATATTTTTTCTTAGCAAGTATTCTTTGCAATCTTATGGAGAGGAAGGCTTCTTCATCTTCACTAGTGCTTCCCATGCTCTTATTATCATCTGATTCTTCACCAGATGTTTCTTTTGCGGCCTTGAGAGCGTTGTCTTGCTTCTTTCTACTAGAAGACTCTCCTAACCTTTCCATGTTGATCTCGTGGGCCATGAGTGACCCAACAAGCTTTTCCAATGACATCCTTCTCAAGTCATTTGCCTCTTCTATGGCTGTCACCTTTGGAGTCCACGAGGCTGGTAGGGATCTTAGGATTTTTCTTACCATGTCTCCCATTTCATATTGCTTTCCAAGATCAGCCAGACCATTTGTAATGTCTGTAAATCTGTTGTACATCCGAGTGATTGATTCTCTTGGCTGCATCTAAAATCGCTCATATTGAGCTACTAGAATATCTATTCTGGTTTCCTTCACTTTGTTTGTGCCTTCATATGTGATTCTCAACTTTTCCCACATTTTCATAGCGGATTTGTAGGCTGAGATCCTGTTGAACTCCTTCTTTCTTAGCGTATAGCACAAGATGCTTTTTGCTTTGCAGTTTAAGGATATTTTCTTCTTGTCATCTTCTGTCCACTTATCTTTCTCGTTGGTGACTAGACGATCTCCTTCCT
This sequence comes from Colocasia esculenta, assembly GCA_014218235.1. Taxonomy (NCBI): domain Eukaryota; kingdom Viridiplantae; phylum Streptophyta; class Magnoliopsida; order Alismatales; family Araceae; genus Colocasia; species Colocasia esculenta. The sequence continues at coordinate 15,596,928 of CM024761.1, forward strand.
CTATGATAGACCAAATTTGATAGTCGAGACCTTGAAGGAAGAACTCCATTCTGGTCTTCCAATAGTTATAATTTTCACCATCGAAAAGAGGAGGTCTGTTGACTGACTGACCTTCTGCATACCCTTGAGCTGCCATTTATCTTTGCTCTTCGGATCGTGAAATCCTCTTTGACGAAGAGACTTGGCTCTGATACCGCTTGTTGCCCAGCTAGCAAGCCTAGGGGGGGTGAATGGGATTTTTAAAATTCGTCTAATGATAAGACCTGTCAACAAAATGCTTAACAAACACTAAGTTCGATTGTTAGTGTTAGAAATAAAGAAGATAGCAAACACAAACACGCAATCACACAACACAAAAGTTTTTATCCTGGTTCAAACCTCCTATCCCAAGGAGTCCTACGTCCAGTCCCCAAGCAATAACTTGGGATTTCACTAACCAAGGGTACAGTCCCCCTTAAGGACACTTACACATCTAGCAGTAGTTGGCCTTCTCTTCACAACCCAAAGAGAAATACACCAACCTGAACCTCAGGTCTTCCTTCTAACACGAAGGGAAAAACTGTCACCTACTTCCAGCATATCTTCTCTTCACAGCCCAAAGAGGATTACACAGAAAGTGTGTATAAAGGTTGATTGCCCTTAGACCAAGCTTACAACAAATGCCTGATCTGAGGCTATGTAAGGCGCCGAATTTCTTTTTCCCGCTTCTATTTTATGTATATGATGTTTACTTGTTCTTGCATAAATGGCATGCATGAAGATGTTGCATATTATAGATATAAATTTTGCATGTGTATATGCGTGGATGTATATTATTATATGTGAATATAAGTAATTGGCCGATTTTGTGTATAAGGTATCTATTCAAATATTATGCATGTACTATCTAAATATTGAAGTATACCTTATATTGCCCATTTCATAGGTATTGTGTGCGAATATATGAAGTGCATGTGTGTATGTACGTATGTAGGTTATCTTATGCGTGTGATAATTGTGTACCTAATTTTACATATGTAACACCTTGGTATACTTAGGTATGCATGAGTATATTTAGTTGTAAACGTTGTTCAATTTGCATGGTGTAGTTAATGTGTACATTGTACTTCGTACATTGCATGTACGTATGGAGTTCAAGCAAGAACTACTTTATTGAATAGATTATTCCTAGCTAACTTAATTCATATTGCCTCTAATGATTGTGAAGCCTCGCAATTCTTGTCATTTTATTTTGCCGCGTGATTGAGTCACGCTTATGTAAAACCTCATGTACGCATAGGTAGATATCTATGTACATCTTATCTTAGTATACTTATGTATGCATGTGTAGGCCCAGGTATAAATGTTATGGATTGCACGATGTAGTAATATACATATTATACCTTATACATTGTATGTGTATACGTAGTGTAAACACAGTTCCTTGTGTGTTGAGTCATGTTGTGTGTGTGTATATATATATATATATATATTGTATGCGTATGAAGATATTCATGTACATGTTATTATCTTGATGTACCTATGTATGTATGTGTAGGATTAGTAGTAAATATTGGATGGTTACATGGTGTAGTGGTGTATACACTATACTACATAGGTTTCATGTGCATATATGTGTGGATTAAGCATGGTTCTGCATGATTTTAAGTTCTGGCAGAAGAGTGTCTTGGCGTCAACATGGATGGACGCCCATGATATGTCAGCGTCCATATCGACTGACGCCAACCCTAATGTAGCCGTCCATGGATATGGACGTCAATATCCCTAATTTTCTGTGCGCAACAGAGCGCAGAGAGCACTCATTGGGCCAGGCTTCTGATTGGGGAGATGTCTTCCCAACGGCTCTTACCTGTTCCTTCAACCCCTGTACGAGCCCCTCTTGTCCCCTAGTCTACAAAACACATCCCTTTTGCAACCTAGAGAGCTCTCTTGGCTCTTTACTAGAAAGGAAACCCTAACTGAGAGAGAGAGGAAGGACTGACCTTGGAGGGCTTGGATCCGGCGACTGGAGGCATTTTCTGGTGATCTTCTACGACAAGGAGGAAGGCCATACGTAGGAGAAGGCTTCCCTGGCGTTGGACTGCAGCCTGCAACCCCCTAGAACCCGGAGCAAAGGATTTCTGGAGGCTTCTTGGCGCTGCCCAAGGAGGGCTTCATCAGCTTATTCCGATCTTGTAGATTTAATTGAGAGGCAAGTAACCCATAGATCTCAATCCCATACATGTGCCCTAGGTCCCAGCAATTTTTGTGGATTTTAAATCGTGTCCTGGACCCTCCTTTTCACTTGGTATTTGGAGTTCGGTCTGTGCTGTTGCACAGACAGGAACTTGGCGTCAATACCATTGACGCCAAGATCTCCCATCGGCGTCCAGCGATCGTGCCGTCAAAACCCTTGAACGGCCAGAGGCTGCCACCAAGTTCTCCAGGATAGAACAGTGAGCTGTTCTTCCTGGTAGATGATTATTTTCGATATGTTTTCGCAATGAGGATGTAGTGTAAATTCTATATGCTATGTAAAATAGATAATGTGGTGTGTGTGGAAATTTCTGCATTTTTCTGTGGATGGCATGAATTTTTAGATTATTGAAATACATGTTGGGAAAAGATGGATTATGCATGTTCATCTACTGTCTACCTAATTCCTAAGAATTAAATGCCCTAGATTTTTCTATACCATGTGTATATGTATCAGTCCATGCCCTAGAATTTTGAGAAATTTTCCATGACTGTGGGATTTACTGGAATTTCTGTTTTGGAAATGAAAGACATGCATAAAAATTGTAAAATTTACATTAAATTGTGTGCTGTGCAATAAATCAAGGGAAAATTTCTGTGATGATGATTATGTTAGGATCAGGGTTGTGAATGGTTAAATCTGATGTTCGTGTTATATTCCACGTTCAAGTGAATTATGAATAGCATGAAACTGAATGTTTTAATTTCTGTAAATGTAATATGACTCAGAAAAATCTGAAAAATTGTATGTGCGATTATAAACCTTAAAATTGTCTGTGGTTCAAATCTCATGTTATTTTGATGATAGTAAGTATTGTTATGGATTTTTAATGTGAAAAATGACTATGTGAGCATGTTAGTTGTGACTTGATGTGATTCAGTAAATTTCAGTATGATTATATCTGTATTATGATTATTTGGTAGTTGCAACAGTGAGGTTAAAATCAGTAAATGAGGACTTATGTGTGTATGAATTATGTATGAGTGTGTGTATGGAATGTGAGAGAACAAGTGGTATACGTGTGTGAAGTGGTTAATGTGACAAGATAAACAAGTATGCCCATAAGACACTGCCACCCTAGATGCTTGGAGTTGTACTGTAGTAATGCCCCTACGGGAAAGCTCAATGTGTTATGTGATACCCTAGGAAAGGGTCTTGATAAAGTGTACACCCTGGCAAAGGGTCTTGTAAAATCCTGGAGGTGGACAAGTTCCACTGGTAATGGTGGGAAGGGCTTTCCCTGGTTTCTGCAGGAACTAAGACTTATCACTATGTCGGTGATTAAGTATGTGAATGTGAATGTGTGTGTCATGTGATCGTCTATGTGGTGGTTTGGGCTGTGCCTTGGCATTAAGTGAAAATAAGCATAAGTGTGATGTGAAAAGTGATATGTGTTCATAGCACAAGGTATGTGCAAGATATGTGTAAATGTGGCACATGTTATGTGCAAAAGTGAAATGATAAGAAGTGTGTGAATGTGAAAGAGGAATTAATGGGAAATGTGTATAAGTATTGTGGGATAGAACAAAGTGAAAGCCAAGGTTAATCATATGGTTGTATGTAATGAGAAAATAGTATAAGTGTAAATGACAATAGTGTTAATTGATATTTTTTTATTGATGTGTGTATGTGTTGATGTATTAATTGTCAAATGCTAACAGTGATGTTACCATTAGTACCAAAATGTAAGTATTTGCTTTCATATTCATGGAATTTGAATTATTGGATGCACATGTGTTTAGTATTATGTTGTGTAGTTAAAAGTGATCCCTATGTAAAGGTAATATGAATGTGATAAAGTTTGTATAAAATCAGCAAGCTAAATGTGGAGTAAATTGTTATGATTGCATGCAAAGTGAGTTAGAAATCATGCTAGGAGTGCAACCTATCTTGTATATGTTTTCCATGACTTAGTTGTGAAGTTTTACAAGGATGTGAATAAAGTATGAATGTATGTGAATGTGTATTTGTACCTATGTTAATGACACCATGTTATTAGTAACTTTGTTTAGACTACAGTTTTACATGTGTTAGAATAGTTGTTTAATACAATTCCATGTGAATTTATTTGTTATAGTATAAGCATGTATGCTGAAATTTTATTGTGTTAAATTGTTAGAAAATATGTATGTATTGAATGTTAAGTTACTTGCTGAGTCTATTGTGTAGACTCACTCTTGCTAAACATTTCAGAGAATTTAGTAGTAGAGAGCCAGCAAGATTTGAAGTGGAGTTGGACTAAGTGATTGAAGATTGTAATTTATATTTCATAGTATGTAATGCTACATTTTAAATTTGAATTTTGATCAAATGTACTTGGAGTCGGCTATGTATTTGGAACATTTTGCACTTATGTTATCTCTTGTTGAACTATACAGACTGTGGTATGTGGATTTAAAAGTTGATGAAATAAGATTCATTTAAATTCCGTTGCATTTATTCAACTCTATCTGTGTATATCTCAGCTCATTTGTTACTTGTTGGGGTATTCTCCCCTGTAGCGGCTTGCTCTCATCCGGCGTGGGTTGGTATAACCGTACCAGGTGGAAGTGGGTCGTTGCAGAGATGGTATCAGAGCCCTTGGGTTGAGATTATACATAAATAGCCATCAACTAAATCACATCTCTAAGTCTTTGTAGTGGATAGCCAGATCTAAGGAATAATTAAGATAGTACTAGAAAAGTAGTAAGATAAATACATGATAACGTATAAGGTATAGAGATAAATGGAGTTTAACTTGATGTTTATTTTGTAGCAATGGCTAGAGAGGTTCGACGTTCAAGCTTACCTATTCGGGATGAAGAGTTAAGTAGGACTGACGGAGAGCAGCATGAAGTACCAGCACCTCAAGGATCGCCCCCGCCACCGTTGGCTGATTATGGTACGGTCATGCAAGGAATTGTACAAGCAATACAAACTCAAGCGCAAACACAAGCGGCTTTTCAAACTCAGTTTCAGGCTCAGGTTCCAGCACCAGCTCAGCAAGACCGTGGTTTAGGAGGTGTATCAGTCATGGAGAGGTTCAAGAGGATGGCTCCACCCTCTTTTAAGGGGGAGAGTGAGCCGTTAGTTGCAGAAAGTTGGCTCAGGGAAATCGAAAAGATATTCAGAGCCATCAGGTGTGCAGAGGATGACAAGATTAGTCTGGCGGCATACATGCTTCAGGAGCGAGCGGATGTGTGGTGGTCTTCCGTTCTTCGTACGCAGTTTGAGGGAGTGGAGCTAGAGGTTACTTGGGAAGATTTCGTAAGGATGTTTCAGGCCAAGTATGTTCCTGAACATATACGGGACAAAATAGAGCAGGAATTCTTAGCATTGACTCAGGGATCGATGACAGTTTTGGAGTATGAGGCTAGATTTACAGAGTTGTCTAGATATGCACCCCGCATAGTTGTTGATGAGAGGCGCAAGGTAAGGAAGTTTGTAATGGGGCTTAGACCGTCAATGAGGGCCAGACTGGCAGCGTTTGACCTTAGAACTATGGATGTAGCTCTTAGCACGGCGTGCAAACAAGAGAGTGAAATGGAGTTGTACTTCGCAGAGAAGAAAGCCCGATTAGAAATGTTACCAGAACCATTTCAACGACAAAAGAGGAAGATGAAGAAGCTCATGAAAAGACAACAACCAACTATGGTACCAATAGAATCGACCTTTCAGTCAGTAGTTTTGGCCGGCAACGAGAAGCCCGTATGTGTGCATTGTGGCAAGCGCCACGGCGGAGACGTATGTTGGACGAGGTTAGGAAGATGTCTCAAGTGTGGTAGCAAGAACCATCGGATTAAAGACTGTCCGAATCAGAAGAAGAGGTTTGTTCCCCGAGATGTTCAAGTATTAAGGAAGCCACCGTAGGAAATTAGGCACCGGTCTAAGTGGACTAAAAGCGGCAACGAGATGTCATCAAGGGTACGTGATCCGATCTTCGAGGACGAAGATCTCTTTAAGGGGGAGAGGGTGTAAGGCCCCGAATTTCTTTTTCCCGCTTCTATTTTATGTATATGATGTTTACTTGTTCTTGCATAAATGGCATGCATGAAGATGGTGCATATTATAGATATAAATTTTGCATGTGTATATGCGTGGATGTATATTATTATATGTGAATATAAGTAATTGGCCGATTTTGTGTATAGGGTATCTATTCAAATATTATGCATGTACTATCTAAACATTGAAGTATACCTTATATTGCCCATTTCATAGGTATTGTGTGCGAATATATGAAGTGCATGTGTGTATGTGCGTATGTAGGTTATCTTATGCGTGTGATAATTGTGTACCTAATTTTACATATGTAACACCTTGGTATACTTAGGTATGCATGAGTATATTTAGTTGTAAACGTTGTTCAATTGCATGGTGTAGTTAATGTGTACATTGTACTTCGTACATTGCATGTACGTATGGAGTTCAAGCAAGAACTACTTTATTGAATAGATTATTCCTAGCTAACTTAATTCATATTGCCTCCTAATGATTGTGAAGCCTCGCAATTCTTGTCATTTTATTTTGCCGCGTGATTGAGTCACGCTTATGTAAAACCTCATGTACGCATAGGTAGATATCTATGTACATCTTATCTTAGTGTACTTATGTATGCATGTGTATGCCCAGGTATAAATGTTATGGATTGCACGGTGTAGTAATATACATATTATACCTTATACATTGTATGTGTATACATAGTGTAAACACAGTTCCTTGTGTGTTGAGTCATGTTGTGTGTATGTATATGTGTATACATATATATATATACATTGTATGCGTATGAAGATATTCATGTACGTGTTATTATCTTGATGTACCTATGTATGTATGTGTAGGATTAGTAGTAAATATTGGATGGTTACATGGTGTAGTGGTGTATACACTATACTACATAGGTTTCATGTGCACATATGTGTGGATTAAGCATGGTTTTGCATGATTTATATTCTGCCAGAAGAGTGTCTTGGCGTCAACATGGATGGACGCCCATGATATGTCAGCGTCCATATCGACTGACGCCAATCCTAATGTAGCCGTCCATGGATATGGACGTCAATATCCCTAATTTTCTGTGCGCAACAGAGCGCAGAGAGCACTCATTGGGCCAGACTTCTGATTGGGGAGATGTCTTCCCAATGGCTCTTACCTGTTCCTTCAACCCCTGCGAGCCCCTCTTGTCCCCTAGTCTACAAAACACATCCCTTTGGCAACCTAGAGAGCTCTCTTGGCTCTTTACTAGAAAGGAAACCCTAACTGAGAGAGAGAGGAAGGATTGACCTTGGAGGGCTTGGATCCGGTGACTGGAGGCGTTTTCTGGTGATCTTCTACGACAAGGAGGAAGGCCATACGTAGGAGAAGGCTTCCCTGGCGTTGGACTGCAGCCTGCAACCCCCTAGAACCCGGAGCAAAGGATTTCTGGAGGCTTCTTGGCGGTGCCCAAGGAGGGCTTCATCAGCTTATTCCGATCTTGTAGATTTCATTGAGAGGAAGTAACCCATAGATCTCAATCCCATACATGTGCCCTAGGTCCCAGCAATTTTTGTGGATTTTAAAGCGTGTCCTGGACCCTCCTTTTCACTTGGTATTTGGAGTTCGGTCTGTGCTGTTGCACAGACAGAAACTTGGCGTCAATACCATTGACACCAAGATCTCCCATCGGCGTCCAGCGATCGTGCCGTCAAAACCCTTGAACGGCCAGAGGCTGCCGCCAAGTTCTCCAGGATAGAACAGTGAGCTGTTCTTCCTGGTAGATGATTATTTTCGATATGTTTTGGCAATGAGGATGTAGTGTAAATTTTATATGCTATGTAAAATAGATAATGTGGTGTGTGTGGAAATTTCTGCATTTTTCTGTGGATGGCATGAATTTTTAGATTATTGAAATACATGTTGGGAAAAGATGGATTATGCATGTTCATCTACTGTCTACCTAATTCCTGAGAATTAAATGCCCTAGATTTTTCTATACCATGTGTATATGTATCAGTCCATGCCCTGGAATTTTGAGAATTTTTCCATGACTGTGGGATTTACTGGAATTTCTATTTTGGAAATGAGAAACATGCATAAAAATTGTAAAACTTACATTAAATTGTGTGCTATGCAATAAATCAAGGGAAAATTTCTGTGATGATGATTATGTTAGGATCAGGGTTGTGAATGGTTAAATGTGATGTTCGTGTTATATTCCACGTTCAAGTGAATTATGAATAGCATGAAACTGAATGTCTTAATTTCTGTAAATGTAATATGACTCAGAAAAATCTGAAAAATTGTATGTACAATTATAAACCTTAAAATTGTCTGTGGTTAAAATCTCATGTTATTTTGATGACAGTAAGTATTGTTATGGATTTTTAATGTGAAAAATGACTATGTGAGCATGTTAGTTGTGACTTGATGTGATTCAGTAAATTTTAGTATGATTATATCTGTATTATGATTATTTGGTAGTTGCAACAGTGAGGTTAAAATCAGTAAATGAGGACTTATGTGTGTATGAATTATGTATGAGTGTGTGTATGGAATGTGAGAGAACAAGTGGTATACGTGTGTGAAGTGGTTAATGTGACAAGATAAACAAGTATGCCCATAAGACACTGCCACCCTAGATGCTTGGAGCTGTACTGTAGTAATGCCCCTACGGGAAAGCTCAATGTGTTATGTGATACCCTAGGAAAGGGTCTTGATAAAGTGTACACCCTGGCAAAGGGTCTTGTAAAAATCGTGGAGGTGGACAAGTTCCACTGGTAATGGTGGGAAAATGTGTATAAGTATTGTGGGATAGAACAAAGTGAAAGCCAAGGTTAATCATATGGTTGTATGTAATGAGAAAATAGTATAAATGTAAATGACAATAGTGTTAATTGATATTTTGTTTATTGATGTGTGTATGTTGATGTATTAATTGTCAAATGCTAACAGTGATGTTACCATTAGTACCAAAATGTAAGTATTTGCTTTCATATTCATGGAATTTGAATTATTGGATGCACATGTGTTTAGTATTATGTTGTGTAGTTAAAAGTGATCCCTATGTAAAGGTAATATGAATGTGATAAAGTTTGTATAAAATCATCAAGCTAAATGTGGAGTAAATTGTTATGATTGCATGCAAAGTGAGTTAGAAATCATGCTAGGAGTGCAACCTATCTTGTATATGTTTTCCATGACTTAGTTGTGAAGTTTTACAAGGATGTGAATAAAGTATGAATGTATGTGAATGTGTATTTGTACCTATGTTAATGACACCATGTTATTAGTAACTTTGTTTAGACTACAGTTTTACATGTGTTAGAATAGTTGTTTAATACAATTCCATGTGAATTTTTTTGTTATAGTATAAGCATGTATGCTGAAATTTTATTGTGTTAAATTGTTAGAAAATATGTATGTATTGAATCTTAAGTTACTTGCTGAGTCTATTGTGTAGACTCACTCTTGCTAAACATTTCAGAGAATTTAGTAGTAGAGGAGCCAGCAAGATTTGAAGTGGAGTTGGACTAAGTGATTGAAGATTGTAATTTATATTTCATAGTATGTAATGCTACATTTTAAATTTGAATTTTGATCAAATGTACTTGGAGTCGGCTATGTATTTGGAACATTTTGCACTTATGTTATCTCTTGTTGAACTATACAGACTGTGGTATGTGGATTTAAAAGTTGATGGAATAAGATTCATTTAAATTCCGTTGCATTTATTCGACTCTATTTGTGTATATCTCAGCTCATTTGTTACTTGTTAGGGTATTCTCCCCTGTAGCGGCTTGCTCTCATCCGACGTGGGTTGGTATAACCGTACCGGGTGGAAGTGGGTCGTTGCAGGCTAAGTCTGAGAGAGATGGATTTTCACTAGAAACAAACTCTCAGACTTATAAGGCTCTTGAGGAATCTAGACAATGAATGAGTGAGAGCTCAGAGCTACAGAAAGAATGGAGTGAAAAACAAGAGACTCTTCTTTGTTGATGAATGCTTTTCTTGAAGGCTCTAGCACCTGAATATTCACGTTGTTCTTGCTCCTTGTTGAGTCTTCAGTCTTGTATATATATCTTCTTTTCAATAAAATATCCGTTGAGATGACTGTTGTCTCTAAGCTAGATGCACGTTAGACTGCATGGTTCATGGTGTGAACCAGGTATGCTTTCTGTTGAATGCCTTTTCTTTCCAAGCACGCAAAGGGAAGATCCTTCTTGATATCCTTCAGCTTCTATTTTGTCCAACGTTGTATGTCATGGTACTGGCAGAAACCTGCACACATTAAATACCAAACTATAGACAGCTATGTTGTCTCTTGTTGTCAGCCATCATTAGAATTCATGCAGTAAGACTATTCACCAAAATAGAAATGTCATTCTGCTTTCTAAAAGTGTTTCTTATAGAAGCATGAGAATAGAAGATATCTAGATATGCATCGTGCAGTGAAATGTACAATCACATTAAATGCATGGATATTAGAAAACACACGGGAAGACTTTGACTTTCATCATATTTTAAAATATATTTGAACATGAAGTCTCTGTAGTTCATGAAATCGTTATGATAATGAAACAGTTGTTCAACTTATGAAATCTTTGTATGAACAAGCAAGTCACTGTTTATGTAAATCGTTATTTATCCATAAACAAATTGATGCTAACACAAATCGTTATATAGGTATAAGCAAATCATTGTGAACACAAATCATTGTGGACACAAATCGTTATATAGGTATAAGCAAATCGTTGTGAATACAAATCGTTGTAAGCAAATCGTTGTGGACACAAATCGTTATAATGGTATAAGCAAATCGTTGTGAACACAAATCGTTGTAAGTAAATCGTTGTGGGCACAAATCGTTATATAGGTATAAGAAAATTGTTGTGAACACAAATCGTTGTAAGCAAATCGTTGTGGACACAAATCGTTATATAGGTATAAGCAAATCGTTGTGAACACAAATCGTTGTTTTACTTATCAAATCGATGTAGTGACCGAGTCGTTGTTTGCTTTATCGAATCGTTACGACGACCAAGTCGTTATGTAACTTATCGAATCGTTATGGCGACCAAGTCGTTGTGTAACTTATCAAATCGTTGTGAGATCAAATCGTTGTTCTTACTTAACAAATTGTTGTGAGATCAAATCGTTATTCTCACTTAACAAATCATTGTGACATCAAATCGTTGTTCTCACTTAACAAATCGTTGTGAGATCAAATCGTTGTTCTCACTTAGGAAGTCGATGTGAACTTAGAAAAACTACATGTTCTGAATCTTTAAATACTGCGGTGTAAGAATACTTATAGATTTTGCTTGATTTTGCCTGATTTATTTCCTGTGACTTAGCTTCAAGGAAACTTGATAGATAATATTTATTATGGTTTTGTTAATCACCAAAATAGACATAAATAAAATTAAATAGGGATGGACTGATCATCATCACGGATTATAATAACATATCATGTGGGTTAATTTATTTTCTTTTTTTAACTAGTCTATTACAATATCTTTAGATTTTTTTTATTAAACTACCCCTCTTGAGATTTTAAACTTTTCGACTTTATCTGATATACATTGAGGACTAATTATGTAAATTATTTGAGAAAGATGCAACAGACATTCTCTTCTAGAACTTCTACTAGCCTTTCAGCGTGGGCAGTTTCGGTATACTCGGGCTATAAACATGGTCATTCACAGACCTACGAGAAGATTTCATACATCTATACTAATATAATATAACTTAGTCTGGTGCTGTCATGTGGCTGCACCAGAACAATCATATTCTCTCTATAATATCTCCCTCCCTAAAAATAGAAATACAAGTAGTTTAAATGAACTAAATAATTATCTTCTTATACTCTCTCTCTCCAACTCTCTCCCCTATTAAACTTTCCAAAAATATATCTAAACGTTCAAAAACTCTCAACCTCACTCTCACCCTTCTTAAACTAATAAAAATTTACTAATATAATTTTCCTTTCTTTTCTTTCCCATTAAACATCTCTCCATTCTTAAAAATTTACGTCTTTATTTAAAATCTATTTTCATAAACAATAAAAAATATTACCCTCATGTATACTACTTATAAAATTTATTAATTCAAATCTAACAATTTTCTTTGCAATGCATAGATATAAAACTAGTATAATATATATACGAGTGCTCTCGCGGGGAGTGCGTAATTAAGAAGGTTCTAGAACATGTAGTGCATGCCATAATAAGGTTGGAGAACGTATATAAAGTAATTAAGCCCTTTAATTTCATAATAGGTCGATGCGTGCAACTTACCTAATACTCCCTCTACCTAATATTCTTTCGCTTAGAAGCTAGTTCGCTAAGCAAGACAAAAGCTGTTTGATCACATGGAGAGGGCCACATGGGACCTCAACATAAGTACAGACATACAAATTTTATTTGCCCGATTGGCTCCAATGCCAGGTAACAATGTAGCATATCAATCAAAGTCAAGATTAATATGGTTGTTTTGGTAATAGTTAAGTCTATATCCTAAATAATTACTGATTCGCAAATAAGTTAAACTAACATTTGTGCCCATCCTATTTTGATACATATTTGTAGGATATCCTAAATGTTTCGTAATTTATTCTAAATAGTTTATACCTCATTTTGATGCCGGATAAACTCAAACAAGATACAAACAACCCGAGTAGTGTGTATAAAAACTATGCAACCCTTTGTTTTGGATTGGCTATCATTGAGGATAGTGATGATTTCTCCTGACCGTACGTCTTGTCAACGTGGAATAGGTGTTATCCGATTTATCTAACTCCTTATTCGTTACCAAAGAGAGCATGTTTGGAACTTCATTTAAACTTTTTGTTTAGCAATTACTCTCATAAAATAAAAGTTAAGAAAAAAAAACTTGGATGGTTGGTATTATTATGCCAAAAGTGGAGAAGAGATCAAACGTTTTCCTGGCGTACTTCTTATTTTAGAGGAGGAGATAAAACCTTCATAAGACTTTTCAAGATACACTGATACTCATACAACTGTTTTCTTCTAGGGAGAAAGTCACTGGCGGTGATATGCCTTCTTTCCTTCTTCATCCTTTCCATTAATTATTGTTAATTCAAACTTGGTAATGCCTTAAAATTGGTCATGGATGGTTTGCCAAACAAGTGTAATAACGAGTTTTAAAATTTTTTCTTAAATTTATATTTACATAAATATCCCTCTTATTAACATTAAATATTTTCAGAGACCTTGTCATAACCTCCCATCAGGGTTTGCCGTGCAACTTGGCTATTTGCGAGCCCTGACACAATCAACATGGTATGGTAAAATCAGTCGACCGATTCGATTTGTTAGCACCCCTAGATGTCTAATAGATCAAACTCTAAAATCGGTCGACTAATATCCTTCTAGCAGTCGACTGATTTCTATCAACGTAACGTCCAGATCTCATGATCTATTTTATTTTCAAAGAGAGACGAAAATCGATCAACTAATTTGACATTTTCGGTCAACCGATCGATACGGTACGGACCGTATCATATAGTGCCACGAAAAATCCAATACGCTTGATACACACGGTACGGCTTACCTTGCCTCCCATAAAAGAAGTCAAAGATAATTAACTACAGCGAAGGAATATTTCAAACATATTCTTTACTTCTTCCATGAAAAGTTATCGTGGTTTCTAAAGATATTTTATAGAGAGAATTACCAATCAATCTCTATTTTTTGGAAACTTATTTTTAGATCTCTGACTTACATATTTATAGTCACAGATATAAATATGTAACTACATAATTTTCTAAAGGAGTTAGAGACCTAAAAATAAGTCCCCAAAACATAGAAATTGATTGATAATTTTTTTCTATTTTATATCCATAAGAGAGGTATGTATGCTAATAAAAATCTAGAAAATTTTTACAAAACTAATCTTTTAACAAGTGTATATATGAAAAAAAACCTTAAAGATAATTATAATTTTGCCAAACATGTTAACAGTTGAAATGCAGCATTTTTGAAATTTGGAACAAACATCTGAATGCAATATTCCTTGCAAATAAAATTGTCTCCATAGAAGAAACTGCTCCCACAAACGCACTATATATATTTGACAGAAATTAATTAGAGATGTTTTTCACGACGCTATATGAGAAACTTCTGCGTAACTTCTGCATGCACTATAATAATGCATGACCGAGTAAATTATATATGAAAAGTTCTCTATATCCTCAGCACAATCTATACTATCTATATACTATTAATAATACTCAATTTTAGATGTACACGTGGCAGCACCAAAATGACTCATTTTTCGCCTAAACTCTTTCTCTCAGTCTTGGTGCTGCCACGTGGCAGCACTAGAATATTTAATATTTTTTTAAAACTCACAAATGCATCTCCTCCTTTAACATAGCTATTAAGAAGGTAAGTCTCCTACCTAAAACCATGAAAAAATCTTATTAAATCGACATACTAAACCTTGCTAAATATTGCACATAAATTTGGAAACAGTGAAGCCTCACTAGTTGCCATAAAATTTTCCTCACACCGATTTCTATATTGCCAAAAATTATCTTGCCAAACACGGATTTCTATTTTAATTGTTTATATTATTTCTAAATAAATTATGTAAATAAAAAATTACTAACATATTTTTATATATTTTAATATATATATAATTACATATTAAATATTTATATTTAACAACAAACCGTGCATTGCACGGGCATAGAACTAGTATTCTAATAAAATTCAATTATGGAGCAGCCACGTGGCAGCACTAGAAGTAGAGTTTTCCCGCCTAAACCTCCCCACTAAATCTATCTATATCACAGCTAAATATGGTTAAGTAAAATTCGGGTAAACAAATCCCTAACATATAGCAGCTAACATAAAATAATAAATCTATCAACTTTAACACACCTCCCGTAAGGCAAGTCTCAAACATTAATTGTCACCTAAATCAACGAAGAAATTTTTCTAAACAAGGTAAAATACTCACCATCTAAAAAATCTTGCTAAACCGAGCATACCATAACTTTTAAAAAAATTCAATTTTAAGCCTACCTTCGTGCAGTCCACCTTCCTTTGTTTTAAGAACAAACTTTCCCTGTTTAGTTTAACAAAATTTTTGTAATAAAAATTATATATTTTTATAAATAATATTTTTTATTTATCTTAATATTTTATAAACAACTACCATGCATCGTACGGGTTTTCAACTAGTTCATAAAATAACAAAGAGTAGCGCAGACTTCCAGTGACTTCTTGAAACACAGGAAGCAAAGTACGTATAACTAGACTAAGGATCTATTTGGCGGCATGTAAAATATTTTTATTGGAAAACAGTTTTCTATAGAATAACTTTTACATGAAAATAAAAATCATAATTATCCATTTAATTCTTAGGTACATATTTTCACTGGTTATTTGTGTACATAGAAGATTAAAAAAAGATAAAAAATCAACAGCATTAAATGTAAGTTTTTACTAGAGAATTGTATGGAGGTTCATGGGATATTATGGTTCACTCTAATGAGAGGAGGCCACATACCCCTAGTACCTTATTCATCAAAAAAATTATTTTATTTTTTTGATATTTAAAAATTAAAAAATAAAAAAAACTAGTGGAAAACAAATAACTTTGACAAATATAATTTAAATTAGGAGAAATAAAATAAAAACATAATTTGAATGAATAATGTTCTACTGATATTTTAATAAAAAATTAAAATCAAAACAACTAATGAAAAATAATTAGATTTGACAAAGATGACTTAAATGAAGGGAAAAAAAAAAAAAACAATATGAATGAATAGTGCTAAGAAGGTGATTAACGGATACGCAGGCTGGAAAACGGTTTCTAAAATTTTGCCACCGACGCTAAAATCCCGGATTTTTAGGATATGATGTTTTACAGAATTTAGTTTTCAAGGATAACAAATGACTAAAAAATTATAATTTTCCTTGAAAAGATTTTCTGGGTGGGGTTTTCAGGTTAAACAAACAGAGAGAAAACATTAATCCAATTCTCTTAAGTTTTGATATCATGTTAGAGTATTTAGATATAAATAAGCATATAATTTAACTGTGTAGATTTAAGATCATTTAAGAACGCATTTCTTCTGGCGCGCCCATGTTCATACGGGAAAAACATACCCAAATGTGCGAGCCACTGTGTCTCCTCTTACTAACTAAATCATTCGTTAGTTGAACAGAGTTCAGTGTAATTAAAGAAGAACCATAAGTCAGCGTTTTCTTCGAAAACGGCATCATATTGTACACATTACAACATTTGTCTTTGGATGTTTTATGTGGATCATAGTAAAACATGAGAAATATTTATTATATTTTGTCAATTATATTTTTTTTAAGGAGTGCACATTATCATCTTCCAATTGACCAACATATTATGGATGCATTGAATCATGGCCGCCCAATAAAAAGTAAGAAGTACACTCAAAATGTAATTGACAAATATAATAAATATTTCTCATGAAACATTCCCGTTGTGACACAACTTGTGTTATTCATATCAAACAAAGAAGGCAACTCATTACCTTCTAAGTACTTATAAACAGTACTCTAATTAGAACCTGAAAGAGTGGATAAGATTAAACTGGACTGAAGGGGAAGAAAAATCCCATCACAACCTGAAGCACGGAGAAAGTCTCCATTTCTCCTACGTCAGTTCCCTATAGCTTTTCTACAACGACAGCTTCAGGTCCAGGCCTGTCGACTCCTCCTCCGTCTCCTTCACTCGAATCCCTTTCTCTGCCGCTGCCATGCTCGGGACGCCCGCCGGAGGGCCATCGCCGCCCGCCTCCGCGAAGTCCTCCCAGTGGAACGTCGGCGTCCACGCCGACCCTTTCGCCTTTGTCCTCTTCCTGGAGACGCCAGCGCCCACCCTCCGCCGGAGCTCTGATCTCATCTCCCTGATGCTCTTCAGCAGCGCGAAGAACTCCTCCACCTGCTCCTCCTCAGCATCCTTCTCGCACGGGATACCCAGAACAGCAGCGTCCTCTGGCCTCTGCCTCTTCCCCCTCCGGTCCCCTTCCATACTCCGGTCCGCACCGTCTCTCTCACACACCTGCAAGAATAAATCTCAACAGGGCTCCCTTATGCCCGTCCTCTCTGCCAGCTTCTTTCCCCCTCTCTCTCTGGATCTCCCTTCTTCCTCACGCTAGAACTCCATGACAGCGCCGTCCCATCTCGCGCCCGGCAAGTCTGCAGCGAACAAGTCGTGCTTGTCTCTACCACCTCCCCCACTGGGAACCGGCTGCCGTGGTTGGGAAGGGAGGGAAGCCTGCTGTTGGTATTTCTTGTGAAACGGAGCGGGTGGACGCCGCCCACCGGTGGTCGTTTTTCTTGGGCATTTTGCACAGACATCCTTATGCTCGGTCAAATGCAAATATACGTCGTACTTTTAAGTTTTTATCCTTATCTCAAAACGTTTTTTATGCCGGTCGTCGTAAACCGACGAGTCAGATCGACGAGATCAGCGATCGGCCACGCCAACGAACCGACAACTAGGTTGTCGGACATCGTCGTCGTGGGCAAGTCAATCACGGCCGAGAACCAATTTAACCAAGCGCTATATCCGGACGCTCCTGGCTGGCGCCAGATCACACTTGCCCAAGAAAAAGATGAGTTCCGTAAATCACGATCCCCCAGTTGGCCCGTATCCGCTTTAGGCAGGTGGCTGTCAAGGCGGGATTCTCGAAGCCCCAGCTGGCGAGGATTCCCTGAATGGCGCCCTTGCATCACGGAGGCTCGTCCACCACCATCCTTTTCTATCCAAAGGATCAAGCCCTTATAAAAGGCACGGATACCCTCAAGAAAAAGATACGCTATTCATAGCACAAGAACTCTCACTCTCTCTCTTCTCTTTGCAACTCTTGCTGACTTGATTGTCGGAGTGCCCGACCACCGAGGAGTCTCGGTGGTTCTTTGCAGGTCAGATTCTCTTCGTCGACGACAGCGCAACGCGGCCAATCCCTCGGGGCCCACTCAGTTCGGCTCCGGTCGACAATCTTTACTAATTTTTCCAGCAACAGTTTTCATGTTTGATATTTAGATACATTAGGAATAGAGTGAAGTTATTTTCAAAATTTTAGAGTTATCTTCAAAATCTTCAAGATAACTTCATTCTATCTCCGATCTATCTAAATATCAAACATAATATATTTAATGATTAGAATAAAAAAGTTATCCCGCCATCCATGAGATTGACGGTGGCGCAAGCCTCACATCTTGCATGGTCATTTTAAGCATGGGGCTCGCATCTATAGCTAATTTTACGGTTGTCAAATAATTTTTTTACTTGGCCCGATCAATTATGAAGTGTTTCTTAAAATATTTATTGATGCGTTTTGATTATTGTAGTTGTGCACTTGATATGAGACTAACTCTAAAAAATAATAAAGGAAGGGGCCATTTATTTTTGCCATTCTTTTTCGTCAATTCAAATTGGATGGTTTTGAGTTTTGAGAACAACAAATTCCATTATTTATTTTCATTTTTATTAAAATTTTAATCTGTTATATTATCTGATGAGAGTTAAATCTTTAGCATCATCTTTAAAAATTCTTTATAAATTTACTGTCGATAAGAATTAAAATCTTAGCCTATTTTTGATATATATAGAGGACTATGTCACTAAATTATTTCTTAAGTACTATCATTTATTTCCATCAACTGGCCTCAAATCAAGCAATTGAACCCCAAGTGTGAAAGAGAAGCGTGAATAATACTCATTCTAAGATTGAACTATATGTACACGTCCTTACGAGTGGGCAGAATCTTATCGAACCATAATTGTACATTTTCCCTTTTAGATTTCTATCTCTACGAATAATTTCATCATTTTAATAACTATTTTGACAGTCAAAATTATAGTCACTGTACGAAAATCATGGCTGTAAGTAGAGCTGCAAACGGTACAAAATTAAATTCAGAAATACAAATTCTGATTCTAATAAGTAATTTCGAGTTCTAATTTTGATTCTGATAAATTTAAAATAATTGATTTCGATTCCATTTCAATTTTGATTTTTTTATTGAAATCGAAATCAGATTCAAAATTTTATCGATTTTATTTTTCTTGTTATCAATATTATTATGTGAGTTTTAAGCAACAGTTGAGGAGTGAGGAGGGACATCAATAGGTTTTGGTCATTGAAGTTGTAACATTGTGTGAGTTTTTTATTTTTTAAATTATTTTTACATTTTTATATATTAACATTTATTATTTTTATTATTAATCTAATCGGAATTCGAGAATCAATTTCAAAATAAGTAATTTTGATTCCAATAGTTTATCTGAATTTTCGATTCCGATAACTATTGATATTATTTTTTATTTTTAAATTATGATTTTTTTATCAAAATTGAATTAGAATATCAAATTTTTTAATTTCGTTTATAACCTTAACGGTAGGGTATAGAAAGCGCTACTGTAATATTTCTTATACGTCAAGAGTATATATGCAAATAAAATAGTCATTAGGTATAGTTGAGAAAGTCTGTTCTTGTTGGTCCTTGGACGTTCTGGAAATTACCGTGGCTTTCTTGGTAAGCCTTCCGCGTTGACGAGAACGACCGTAGCGGACCGCGACAAATTAGACATGCAAATGTTGTGGGATGGGGGTAATTACGTAAATTTGGCAAGACGGTGCAGACGCGGGATCTCTGCGTGGGGCCAGTGGCGTCGTCGTTGAAACGTGGGTGCTGACGTCGGCATTGCTGTTGCTACCACCTATTCCTCGCTGACGACAGCAGGATGACGACGCCAGGCGCGTGACAGGTGTCTCGACCTTTCGCTGATGCCATCGTCGCCGTTAAATAGGCGGGACTCAAGGGTGGCCCTCTTCTCAAGCTGGCCGTTCGATTAGCCAGTGTGTGGAAGCAAACTCTCGTGATCATGACGTGGGAGGTGGGGTGGGTTAGAAGGGTTGTTTGCTTTTGACATGGGAGCAGCGTCATTGTCTGCCACCCAGTTTTCGCCTTTTTTTATTTTTTAAAAATTGGAATCTAATCGTATGGTGCACAGTTTTTGAAAATAATTCACATTTTATTTAAAAAAGATCACCTAAGATTGGTCATTCTGTGTGAATCGATCGTACCGTATTCTTTTGTGACACTGTACTATATGATTAGTACCTTATCAATAAATCGACTAAAATTTCAAGTCAGTCAATCCATTTTCGTCTATCTTTAAAGAACAAATAAATCATGAGATATGAACATCATCTTTATATAGAAATTGATCAATTTGTAAAGAGAAATTAGTCGATCGATTTTGAACTTTGATTTCTTAAACGTCTAGGAGTATTCACTAGAAGAATCAGTCGACTGATCAGATGAAATCAGTCGACCAATTTTACCATATCGTACCAACCGTATCGGGACTCGCAAACATCTCGACATGATACGGCAAACCTTGCTATCAACACTTCAAAACTTGAAGTCACAATTTATTGTGCTATGTAAGAACTGGTAAGTTTGTAATTTGAAAACTATTTAAATGCACATCATAAATATATTTAAGTTTACCATAAACTCATTTTTGATATAACTTTAGTTTGGAGATTTGAAAAAATGTGTTTTTCAGTTGAGTTTATTATAAGCTCAAAATCTTTCCATGAACATGTTTTCCATAAATTTATTTTGAGTTAGTTTGTAGTGGAGACACTCCTTAATTTTAAACAAAGTTTGGCATACACACTTAAATTTATAGGAAAACTTCAAACATGATGTAAAAACATGTTTATCAGAAATGGGTTTTTCATAAACATATTTTTAATAAACTTATTCATATTTTTACAAGTTGCATCTAAACGGGCCCTTATTTATGAGGCAAGTTAGCTACATTTTTATAATTATGATGCCTAACCGTCGTATATGGCATTTTTTGTACGCCTGGATATGTAACAAGGTTAATCTGATCCATCATCTTTGTCTACAAGAGGGTTATAGTTACAGTTATTCCTAAAAAAATTTAATTTTTTCTGGGTTTCTTTTTTGGTAGACTTGATATTTTTTTATGTTGCATGATAAGTAGAATTGTTTTTTTTTTTAAGTATAGCTAGGGTTGTGAACTCACTACAAGGAAAAGCAGTATTAGCGACGGAATTTACAACGGATATATGTCCGTCGGAAATACTGTCGGCATTTGCGGACGGATATTTTCTGTCGGAAATATTGTTGGGATTTTCGACAGAAATGTTTCCATCTGAAATCCCGTCTCTAATACAGACGAAACAACATTTTCGATAGAAATATATCCGTCGTAAACTTTGTCGCTAATACCGCCCCCCAAATTTCTAAAGTTACGCTCTCTCTCTCTCTCGCTCGCGCTCTCTATCTCTCTCTTCCTCTCTCTCTTGCGCTCTGTGTCCGCTGCCATCGTCGTCGGTGACCTGAGGAGGACCCCACCGTCGGGGTTGTGCCGTGGGGAGGCCCCTGCGGTCATCGCCGCGCTCCCGTCGTTGCCCCATCGTCGCCGCCGCTACTTCTTCCTCCCCTGCTCTGCTCCAACTACGTTAGTAAGAGAGTGTTGTGCGTCGCCGTCGCCGACGTTGGTGACGCCGGTGGATCCTATCGTCACGATAAGGAGCCTCCCCTTCCCTCTCAGGCATCGATGGCTTCTATGCATTTTTTTGTGGGTTTTTGTGTCTTCTTTCCTAGTTTTTTGGAGGTGGCCGGAGGTGGTCTGGCGATGGCTAGAGGTGGCCGACATCCTCTCCTGGTGACCACCAACCCCACCCCCTCCCATCTCCGACCCCCCACCCCCTCCCCCTTCTGGCGACCCCCACCCCTCCTCCCCCTCCCGGCCCCCCACCCTTGGCGGCCCACCTCCTCTCGACGACCCCACCCCCACCCCCATGCCCTCTCCCTCCAGGCAACCCACCCCTACCAGCCCCAACACCCACTGCTCCCCCTCCAGGGCCCCCACTCCCTCTCCACGACCCCCATACTGAACCCCCACCCCCACTGCTCCCCCTCCCGGACACTCCCCCTCAAGTATTTATATATGTACGCAAACACAAAACTCTATATATTACTGTTCATATTAACTTTATATTTTCTAACGTGTATATAATTTAGCAGGGTCCGCCTCCCGCCCAGTAGTGTCACCTCACTACAAAAAAACGAACATTTGTTAGCGGTTGGAAGTCACTGACAAATATAAAGGAATCGCTAACATATCGTTATGTCCGCGGCTACCAAGCCGCTGCCAAAAAGTTCGTGGACATACCTTATGTCAGCGGTTTACTGTCACCACTGACATATATATCATTTGTCCGTGACCATTGAAGCCGCGGACATAAAGTATTATTGACAGCGGTCAGAACCACTGCCTTGTAGCCGCGGACATATGTGGCTTTTATCAGTAGCTAAAGCCACTGCCTTAAATATTTATTGTCAGCAGTCTTAGGCTCCACGGCCATATGTTGTCTTTTTGTCAGCATGTACTAGTTGTGGGCATATGTTTCTTTGGTAGCGGCTTTCTAGCCGCTGACATATTGTCAGAAAGAAAAAAAAAAAATTTAATACAACACTCTATTCATATATGAACCACCTGGATCATTCAATCACATATATTATCATTGAGCCACCACCCAGACTCGCTGGATCATTCAATCACACACTATTAAGCACCACCCAGGCTCGCTGGATCATTCAATCACACACTATTGAGCCACCACCCAGGCTTGCTGGATCATTCAATCACACACATAGAATATAATGCATAAATATTATTATACAAATATCCAGAAAAGTAGAAAATGTACGTGAAAGTAAAATAAGAGAGAAATCAAGAGACATGATCATCATGATTAGAATAATCATCTGCTGCCTCATCTGTCTCGCTATCGCTCCTACTCTGATCTGCAGGAGGTACATGCTGGGTACGTGCCTGTGATGCCTGTATCTGGGAGAGGAGTATGCTCATCTCGTTCACCTTCGTCTCTACATTCTCCAATCGAGAAATATTTTCTCGCATTTGAGTCATCTCCTCTTCCTATGCTTTCAACTTTTCTTCTAGAGCTTTTAATTGTTCTTGCATTATCCTTTCTCGCTCTGAACTGGCAGACGTTCTTGTAGATCTATACCATGTGCCCAACGTCTCTCCACTACCCGCACAGCGAACACAGCCAGGTCGATCTTTTCCCATGACCGAAATGAAGGCGTCCTCGAGAGTCACTGGGGTGTGGCTCTCGACATCAATGTCTGAGGAAGGAGCAATCATCTGAGTCATAGACTCCTACAACAAAAGGTAGAGAAAAAAATATTAATGATACAACTATTGTAATGAAAACATATTGACATAAAAGAAATAGAAATAAAGTTGCTTACATATCATCTCCTGCTCTCCTCATCTACCCAGCTCTCACTGCTGTCAGGTAAGTCTTTGCATCGACCCATCTTGAAAACCTCAAGTCGATGCAAAGTACATCCATGTATATGAGAATGTTTAAATTAAGACAAAATAAGAAAGACATATAAGTAACTAAATGAAAGGGATAACATAATTCATAAACATAACTCACAAAATCATTCATCAACTGATAATGACTAGTCCTGCCCCGTCTATATGGCATTGACTGAGTGACACAGTTTTGCTTATTTCGGTCAGCAACCCTCTAAAAAGACAAGAATAGACAATTATTATTCCATTTATAGAAACAAAATAATCATAAATAATTATATTCTAAGCATTTTAAATATTACCCGCTCATCCGCAGTAGTCCACATCTCGCACATTGTTTGCCAGTCTGAGGAGTCAACACCTGCTGGGACGGAGGCAATCACATCATCTAAAGACTTGCCATTAAAATGCTGACATGAAATACAAATTTTTTGTCAACATATAAACAAGTTAAAAAATAAAGTACATATGAAAATGAAATAGTATATTAACTTACTCTTTTTTTTTGCTTGCTACGCCAGCTGCGATGCATAGCGCTCATGTGAGCAAGCATCTCCCTATCTGTTTTTTCTGTTCGCTCCCACTGGTATGTCAACTGCAAAACAAAGTCACTCAATTATAAGAAAAATAGACACATATATACTATTCAATGTAAACTATAATTACCTGAAGATCTCTGAATATCAACTCCTTAGTCACAACAGGCAGCTTCGCAAAATCTTTTTGCCAAATCTTACAATACATTTTTGATACAACGCCCATGTGACGAGGGAGACATTCCATTGTTGTCCATCAGGTAGCCTCCTCTCTGTAACTCCCCTAGTCGGCCCTCGACGGCCAGTGCCCCTCCCCCAAGATGGTGCAGATGGTCCTGTTGAAATATAAATATTAAATATCAGAATATCTATTAAACAATGAATATGAAAGTTACACCAAATTAAAATATGAACCTACTACAGAAGATGTAGATGCCTGAGGGCTGGAAGAGGGAGCTATCTGCTGAAGAGTGGGAGAGAGAGGAAGCGCCTGCGAGGTGGGAGCGGAAGGGAGCCCCTGAGATGTGGGAGGGGGACAGATCACCTGAGAGGTGGGAGGGAGAGGGATCGACAGAGTCCGATGCCTTCGTAGGCGTGAGCCATCACGAGAAGAGCGCTTACTAGCAGAAGCCATCTGTTAAAAATAATTGTTAGTAAATATGTAAACATAACAAGTAAAAAAATTTCAATCTTGAACATCTATGTAAATTTATGTTAAAAATGAAATATAAATACTAACGTAAATAAATCACCTAAATATCAATATAATCGTCCACTCTTACGCTATTTCTTGACATAGATCCACATCTTGAATTTATCCTCTAATCGAAACATCAATTAGATTGTCCTGAAATGCTTCGTCACTTGGTTCTATATCATTCTCAGGAGCATTATCTTGCAAGTCGTAGTAATCATGCGGACGTGCTTTGACAGGAATGATCCATCCTTATGTTGTGTTATCATTGACATAGAACACCTCCTCCACTTGACTTGCCAGGGCAAATGGTTCATCTGTATTGAGTCTTTGACGAGTGTTCAGACTGATAGTTCCATATTTATCTATTTTAAATCCTCTATCTTTTCTATAAACATCCCACCAGTCACAGTCAAATAAAACAACACATCTTTGATTATCAAAATATATTTCCAATACATCATTTAGATGTCCATAATATCCATCACATCTGGATTCAAGTTCTGTATTGACAATAACTCCAGACAACTGAGTGACCTTTGTTGCATCAATAGATGATGTACGAAACCTGAATCCATTGACAATATAGCCCGAGTGTGAACGTTCAAACCTTGAAGGTGTTCGTGCTAGACAGTATATATCAGGAGTACACCGAGGATCATTTGCATCGTACAAATCTTTCACATAAATTTGGAACCACTTCAAGAAATTTCTTTCTGTATGGCTTGAACTCTCTACACATCTCTTGTGTTCAAAAAAATATTCATCGATATCTTCAATCTATTTAAGAATGTACAGATGTGCCTTCTCAACTTCTTCTTCAGACAATATACGACTATTACCTGCTCCTGCTAAGAAACATCCTGAAGACTTGAATATCGAACAACCTCCTTCATTATTGTCTTCAGAGGGGCCATCATAGTTTCTTTCCCTTCGATTAAAGCGAGTCTCAATACCCTCCATATACATAGAACAAAATGAGATTGTTTCCTCCATAAGATAGCCTTCAACAATTGAACCTTCTGGATGTGCCCTATTTAAAACATAGTCTTTCAATTTCTTCAAAAATCTCTCTATATGATACATCCATCGGTATTGAACTGGTCCGGCAATTCTCGCTTCATATGCAAGATGTACAATCAAATGAACCATGACATCAAAAAAAGACGGTGGAAAATTTTGTTCCAACTTACATAATGTTACTGCAATATCACCTTCCAATGTAAGCAAACGATCAGATTGAAGAACTTTGGAATAGGCATCTCTAAAATATATACTTAACTCTGTAATTGGGTCTGTCACATCTTGATTGACAATACCACGAATTGCCAAAGGCAATACCAATTTTCGACTCTAATATCTACACATTTCATCAAATTTGAGGAATATCCATCTGGAACTTTTATATTACGCAGAAAGTTGCACACAACTATTGTCTGCAATCTGTTCAATGTATATTCTGCCGCTGGTAACCTGGTCTTATTTTGACTGTCTGTCTGTGGATGGAGTTCTGGTCTTATTCCCCACTGTTCCATATCTAATCGTGCATTCAGATTGTCTTTGCTCTTTTCCCCACCAAGAAGATTCAAAATTCTCAACAAATTGTCACATACATTCTTCTCAATGTGCATTACATCCAGGTTGTGCCGAATGAGTAGATTTGACCAATACGGTAACTCTATAAAAAAAATACTTTGTTTCTTCCATCCTTCTAAATTCTTGATATCCTTCTTAAATTTCTTTCCAAATATGATATGAAGAAGTTGAAGTTGTTGATTCGACACTGTAGCACTCGTTAACACTTCTGGATGCTTACGACGTTCAGCCACGCCATCAAATTTATGTTGATACTCACGCCTTCTCCATCTATGACTGATTGGCAAAAATCGTCGGTGCCCTAGATAACAAAATTTTTGACAATTGTGCAGCCATTTTGAATTTGTATCATAATGACAGGATGGGCATGCATGTTTTCCTTTGGTACTCCATCCTGATAAATTGACATATGTAGGAAAATCATTGATCATCCACAGAAGGGCAGCTCTCATTTGAAAATTCTATTTCTTTGAAGCATCATATGTTTCAGCACCGTTGTCCCACAAATCTTTCAATTCTTCTATCAACGGTTGTAAATAGACATCGATATCATTTCTAGGACTTCTAAGACCTGGAATACGTAATGACATCATCATAAACGTCTATTTCATGCACATCCATGGCGGCAAATTATAAACTACTATCATCACAGGCCATACACTGTATCTACTACTCATCATCCCAAATGGATTGAAACCATCAGTCGCTAAGCCGAGTCTCACGTCGTGAACCTCTGCAGCAAAATCTGGATATTGATCATCGAAATGTCGCCATGCTTTAGAGTCAGCAGGATGTCACATAGTTCCATTTTCCGAGAGACTTCGGCCATCTTTGTGCCATGTCATCCACTTGGCTATCTTAGAAGACATGAACATTCGTTGCAATCTATCTTTCACTGGAAAATAACGCAATATTTTGTATGGCACATGTTTGCGACGTCTCTTCTTCAGGCTATCTTGTTGCATATTTTCTTTGTACCTGGGAGCATTACATACTAGACATCAATCTCTATGTTCATGTTCATTTCGAAACAAGACACAGTCATTCTGACAAGCATCTATCTTCTCATGACCTAACCCAAATCTTTCATAGTCTTCTTCACTTCATACAATGTTCGAGATAAATTAACTCCTTCTGGTAATACTTCTCTAAGCAACTCAAGAAACATTCCCATACAAGAAGCTGTCACTTTGTTCACGGTCTTAATGTGCAATAGTTTCAACAGAAATGTCAATTTTAAAAAATTGACACAACCAGGATATAATGGTGTTTCAGCATCTTCTAATAATTGATAAAAATCTCTAGCTCTCTGGTTTGGTTCATGTTCTTCTTCTATCCTCTCTGTTCCACCCTCTTGTAACTCATATAACATTTCAATTGTCATATCAATCTGCTCTTCTATTTGTACTTCATTAACAGACGAGCTAACTTGCTGAACATCAACTAATGGTGCCTCTCCATGACATACCCAATTGGTATACCGTGTCTAAAATCCATCTACTTTAAGATGAATTTCAACATCCATCTGGGACAACTTCAATCCGTTAACACAGTTACGACACACACATTGTATGAACTCATGATTCCGTCCATGTCTAAAAGATTATCTTTGTTCATCAAAAGCAAAATCCAAAAACTCATCTACTCCTTTCTCATATCTAGGATCCAAACGTTCTCTAAGTTGTATCCAACTCTTATTGAGTCTCGCCATTTTAGGATGCAATAGTTCTGCATTGACAATAACCCATCAGCCTAAGTTGTACCCAAACGATCTCTAAGTTGTATCGAATAAATATGAATTTATCGACAATTCAAAGAAAATTTCGACAGCACCTCCCCTATACCGGGAGCATTTTCACATTTACATTCCACACACACATACATGTCTGCATAAATTTATGCAAAAAAGGGGGTGCCTACAAAAAATCGTGCCCATCTATGGATATTTGATTCATCTGTACATTCTTAATTTATTATATGTGTATTGGGATTTGTGGACGTCTCGTTTCCGTGCCGTCCCCGGCCGACCTCTGGATCTCCCGAACGCTCGCGGATGCCGCCGAACTCTCGTTAGCGATGATGGGGTTGCCGGTTGACCTCGTTGACCCTCCAGTTGACTGAGTTGACTAGAGGGAAAAAAAAGAAAACAAGCTGAATGAAGGGGAGTACGTGATCGCCAGGGCCTTATCTGTGCCCAAGGAGTATTAGAATCGCGCCGGTGTGGTCGCCTCGCGCAGCGGATGGAGACGAGGGCTTCAACTTCTCCTCCTTCAGCCGGCCAAAGGAGAAGAGCTCCGCGGTCTTCTACAGATCGTTCCTGCTACAGAAAAGACTCTATTAGACTCTAAGAAGTGTGGTAAATGCTCAAAACAAAGTATGAAAAGTCCAAAAAGAGAGTCCCATACCGGTTGCGGACTTGAGAAGAGGGGTGGCCATATGCTATGACCACCCTTCTTCCCTCTGTTTTTGGTTGGGAAACCTCTTTCTAGGTGTGTAGGAAGAGGACCTACGTGCCTAGAGTGAGTGGGAGAGTGTGTGTGATATGCAAAAGAACTAAAGAGTAAAAGGGAAAGAGAGAGGGATGGAGGTGTAGATCCTCGTTTGCAAGTGTTTCAGCTCCTTGTAGAGCTCCTCCAGCTCCAAAGCAGCCCTCTCGGACGTCCCAACTCGTGAGAGGAAGAAGAGGATGAATGGATGAAGCTTGGGTGTAATTTTCTCTCTCCTCCTTCAAAGGATCAGCATGTGGACGTCCAGCCTCTCTCCCCTGGCTTAGAGGGCTCAAGGGGGAGTTATATAGACAATGGGCTCGAGCTCAGCTGCCTTGGATGCTCAAGTGTGAAGAAACACACTTGTACACATGGCAATCCAAGTCTAAAGGCTCCAACCAATGGTGAGAGGCCACATGAGATTTTTACTGGGTCAAGGGAGAGCCAAGATGGCCCATATGCCCGTTGGGAACGGTCCCATGCGGTGCATGGGCGAGGGAAAGGCGCTGGTGGGCTATATTCTCAGGGTAGTTGCGCAGACCAGGTAAACCAGGTTAATGTCCAACGATCATGCCGCCAACCTCATGCAGATGTCCAGGGATGTGGACGTCAGGATGGGTCAACGTCAAGGGGGCTTGCCGCCAACCAGAAGTCGGCAGCCATCGATGCTGTCGTCTACATGGTATCCCAAGCAAGTCAACAAATGGTCAAACGAGGCTTAATGGGCCAAAAAAGCCTTGCGGGAGATGGGCCAAATCTCGCGTCTACAAATGCCCCTCCGAGACGTCTGGTCTTGCAGGGGAGCAGAGCGGACTGAAAGGTTGGTGTCTCGGTAAACAAAGGACGCGGAGATTTGATGAAGGACCATTTCCGAGGATAGGAATTCTAGCGAACCAAACGAAAGAGTCAGGCTAGAAACAGATGACGTATCGTCTAAGAGACAAATAGGGGTAAGAAAAGGGTGATCTATCCGTGTAACTACAACTGCGACCCAATGGCAGGGTCCCTGGCGTGGCCGTGTTGGACTTTGACTAGTTTCTGGCCTGTCTGAGTCAAAGGAGTTGTAATATGACGGTTGAATCAAGAGGGTCTCATAATCGGAGCTCATGGGCTCACTGACCTAATCAGGACGTCAGTCCCGAATTTAGGAGGTCATGGAGACAAGGAGTTGGTTGATCTCTCAAAGGATTATCAAAAGATTCTAACTGGAATCACATGCTTGGAAATCCTGAAATCCGGAATTAAGCTCGCGATTGGCGAAGGCTCAAATGAACTCAATAAGGCTGGAATGATTATTCGTGATATGAACGGTGGGACAAGTGGAGAAGGGGGCAACAAAGACCCGATATCAACTTGGATAGTGATGAAGGGTGGACCCGGTAGGCTACCTGAGCTGGGGGAGCCATGAAGCAACCATTTTTTTTTTTTGGGTGTTAGTAAGAGAATGTTAGCAGTGAAGATGCATGCTGATGTGGGTAGCCTATTTAAAATGCAAATTAGCACCAGAGGAAAATTCTAAAGGCCATACGAATAACTGAGAGATCACAAACCCATCATGGTTTTTGGTGAAGGGGAACTCAGGGTTCACGGTCGCCAAGTTATTCGCCTCTGGTGGGGTCCTATGTTAGACATACCTGTAACGCTCAAGGTCGCATGAGCGTTCCGAATTTTTGAAGCGCAGCTTGTGCTTAAGATATCTGCAAAACAACTTGAAGCACAAGATAAAAAGATGATGGCCATATAAAGAATGAGACTTTAAAACTTTCCAGACAGTAAACGTCCACATCGATGGCCGCCAGTAACAGGTTAACGTCCACTAATGTTGCCGCTAACCTACCACTGACATCCACCGATCTGGATGTCTACCTGACAGCGGATCAGGCCGAAAATATAGGTGATGGGAGTCCATGAGGACTCTACCATCTCCTACCTCTGTCTCTCCCTGCTCCTGCTGCGAACCAGAGAGCTGAGAGATGAAGAAGCACAGCAAGATGGCCTCCTCATCGACCGGACAATCCACAGGCGTGAACCCTGGAGTTCTGAGCGAAGTTTCGGGGCACCTGAGCACGTGACTAGCCAACGGGGAGGTAAGCAGTGATCGTTTCTGCTTTTACCTGGGCTGAAAATGCCCCAAACATTGTTCTTACAACACCCCACCCTCATGCAGGAAATCCCTACCTTCCCAAGCTAAGGCCAGGTACGGGCCTTTTCTTGGCTCGTGAACCTGGTAAATGTCATCACTCTGGACATGAGAAGCTTCATCGGGATGTGGAATCTGAACTTTATGGTGGTGTTGGCGAAGAATATGAAGGACATGTGGTGGGGATTTGATGCATTGGGGGCGCTGGTGGAGAGATGGCACCCGCACACACATACTTTTGTGTTCCAGGGCTTCGAAGCAAGCGTGCTGTTGGAGGAGGTGGAGCTTTTTCTCGGATGGTGGCGGTGCTTGGAATACGATGCAGCGGCTCCTCTCCTCCCGTGGGAAGAGATTTTAGCAGACATTGTGCAGGACAAGAAGGAGGTGCTGCGGATGACAAACAAGCACGGGATCTTCCTAGACCAACTGGCCTGGTGGTTGATCCAACATGCGAGGGAGATTGGCAGAGAGAGGGCGACCTAGGGATTGACACTCTGCTTGGCTGGAGTCTTCCTGTTCCCCATGAGCGGCGAATTCATCCTTTACGAGCATGTGGGGATCCTATCTTTGCTGTGGCGCAGACAGTCACTTGCCCCTGCGGTGCTGGCACACCTGTACAGTTTGCTGACCACGATGAGCCTAGGAGGACGCACATGCGGGAGCTTGTTCCTGCTTCAGGTATGGATGGAGGCTCACTTGAAGTTTGATTTTTCTGATGTACAACCTACTCCCTCCAGAGTCTTCCTTTGGAGCTCGGTGTACTACAGCAGGGCGTGGTATGAGCCAGAGAATGAGATCAAGTGCGTGGCAGCGCACTTGAAAGGCAGAGATGCTTGGAGAGATCATTTGGCGTTTCTGGTAATGGATGACTTCATCGTGAGGCCACTCTTCATGAGGACTATTGAGTTCCGGGTTCAGACCAGGGTAGACAGAGATTTGTGGCTGATTGGAGCAGGTCAGATGGTGGTGTACCAACCACATCGGTGCCATTGTCAGCTTGGGATTCCACGGGGAATTCCAACTTCATCCAGTTGCACTGATATGATAGTCACCGGACGAAATGAGAAGTTGGTGAAGAAGGCTATGAAGACTTGGAAGAAGTACACAGTGAGCAAGAAGGTGGGACTGGCAGTGCAGGAAAGCCCGGAAGACATATGGCAGTATGAAGATTTTACTGACACCATTTGCCCCATTTCTTGTGATTCTTCATGGCCCGCAGGGCAAAATGATGATTCGAATAAGTGTAACACAAATTAGATGAATAAAAGGTGGGTTGCATTTGTGTTGAATTGGCTTGAATTGCTTGACTTGTGGAATGTGTGGAATGTGTGTACATGAAATGGCCTCAAAAGGTTCAAAGGAGTGTGCTGTGAGGATTGAGTGCGGGGGAATTGGCATCCACATCGATGGCCGCCAACCACTGGTAAACGTCCAGGTGCTGGTCGCCAACCATTGGGTCAGAGGGGTAGACGTCCACACCGATGGCCGTTGATTTAAAACTATACGTCCATACCTAGCCGTTGACCAAACTTCGAGGTCTGACATTGAAGAGACATTGACGTCCACATCATGGCCGTTAATGGTACGCGGCCACAGCGTGACGCCAGGAAGAGTTAAACGGCCAGACCTTGATGTTAAACCAGAAAACTGCCTTTTTTTGAACTGACGCCTTCTCCTGAGCACCACTTCGCCTTCTCATGTGCCGGGAGCCCTTTCTCCTTCCCTTCTTCCACTCTTCTCAACTCCCAATCTCCATTCTCCTTTCTTCTTCTTCGTTCACTTTTCTTCCAACTTCTTCCATCACTCCTCAACGGATTCGGATGATGACGAGGGTGAAACGCCAAATGCTTAGAGGGCGCCGCCAACCGGAGGAGGGGGAGGCGGACTCGGCGGCGAGTGGAGAGGGTAGCATGGTGGATGAAGAAGGGTTCGCGGCAGAGGAGGAAGCAGCTACGTTGGCCGGCGGCGACGGCATGCCGGAAGAGGAAGAAACCGCCGGAGATGATGAAGAGGGGGAGGAAATGGGGGCGGAGGCACTTCGACGGCCCAAGGTAGGCCCCTAGAACCCTCCAAACTCTGTGGATGTGTGTTTGTGATTTGTGAAAAGGAGGGAAAACAGGGGAGATGCCGTCGGTTGAGACAGGAACTTGACATCTACATCTTTGGACGTCGATCTCATGTCAACGGCCACCCCTTTGCCGTTAAGGTGAACTTGACGGCAGAAGGGTGGACGCCTACATAGGAACTTGACGGCCTAACCTTGGACGTTGACTCTGGTTAAACGTCCATACTGTTGACATTTGTAACGACCCTCTTATCTCGGTACGGTTTCACCAACCCACATCGATATAGAAAGCATCGCTACAGTGGGACATTTACCCAACACTAGTACAATAGGCTGAAACATACACAAATATAATATATCTCATGACAGCGGAATTTAAAGACTGAAAAGAAATCTTATTCCATCATCCACATTCTATTCACAGTCCGTATAGAAGAAAAGAGAGCTAACTGTTCATAACTGAAATAAAATAAATACATTGTCCACATGAGACAACGCAGAGTCTTTATTACATACTATGAAGTAATAGAAAAGTACAATGCTAACTCCACAACAATCTCCCCTACTCTCGCTCCGAGTCGCTCCTAACGATCTCCTCGGAAGAAGTAGAAATGTCTGTACCTGTACGCCGAAGCAAGAATGAGTTCAAAAGAACTCAACAAGTAACACCAAGCACACTAAACATACATGCATCAAGTAATCTCCATATCCTTATGCTATGTCATTTACAAATAATGCATGGAAGTGACAATTTTTCAAATAGAAGCTTATTCATGATTTCTACACATTTTACGCATGGGATTTAGGTTTATACACAATAAACTAATCCTATCACATGCTTTCTACACTTTTCACTATGCTAACTGATTTCATTTAATCATTCATAAGCCACGTGTTGATCATTTTACACAATATTTACACATTTCATATCAACTAATTTAACATGAATTCTAAGATAAGTTTTCACATGGTTAACACATTTATTTTAGTAAAAAGCCCGCTGTTTTACTACTATCATGTCGCATTCACAAGAAGTTTATCCTTTTTGCATGTTATCATAATAATTTCATGAACACATATTCACTTACACAATTTCACAATTTACACATTTCTTTTCACTTAAACACATTTTCACAATTTCTTAATGCCGTGACACATAGCCCAAACCACTTTAGAAGGACACACACTGATCACATCACATATCAATCACCTAGGCATTCCAGTGGTTAATCTTAGTTACTGCGCAAAACTAGGAGAAGTACTCTCCACCCTAACCAGCGATACTTGTTCGCCTCAAGGATTTAATCCCAATGCCCATGGGACATCACACACTTGAACTTTCCCGTGGGGACTTTACCACAGTACAGTTCCACAGCCCTCTAAGGTAGCAGTGTCACCCATTGGCACATTAATACATTTTCTCAATTTCAACACATTTCTAAACAGAAAATAATTACGCATTCATCTCATGTTCACACATTTACATTCTTCAGTATTACCTAGCATGGTACTACTGTTTTCAGTATTAATCAAATTTTTACAAGAATTCTAATCATGCTGAAATTTTTGCAGAATTAAACATTAATCATATTAGCTTGTATTAATTATTAATATCAAACATAAAACAAGTTTATATAGCTACTGTCATCTGTTCAGTACAGAAATTTAACCAGAAATTCATCACAGTTTATCCATCGTGCAGACCAAAATTTACATTTTTCTGAGTTACACATATTTTCTGAAAATTCTAACAGTGATGTTATCAACTGTAAAAATAGCCAAACTGACACAAATTTTCATTATTCAGATTCACAATTTATTTCATACATGAATACTGACAGTACAAATTTTATCACAAATTTTAGGAATTTAACTAGTTTCGCATAAATTCTTAACTTTTATACATTGAGTTCACATATTAACTATTTTTCGGTTTAGAAAATTAATAAACTGTACAGATATTATAAATTGCTCAATTTTTTTTTTATATCATGCAACAGATCTTATGAACAATGTACAGAAATTTCATGGCAATTAATTTCTACACATATTTCATAAACGACATTTTCCAAGATTAAACTTTTGTTGGTAGCACATTCCAAGAATTCTAATAATTAGTGAAAATTCAAAAATGCACAATAACTCACAGTACAACCAAACATATATATTACTATTATATGAAATTTTACCGTATATCCTCATGCGGAAAAACTTGAAAACTAGTTCATATAAGGACAGGCTTGCACACTGTTGCAGTCTGAAGAACTTGACGGCATGGGGTAGCCATCTATAGGTAACGACATTATATGATGCCGCCAACACATGATATTAGCGGCAAGAGATCTTGCCGTTAATATCCTGTCTGCACAAACAAACTGAAAGCCAATAAATCACTTGAAAGGGGGGGGGGGGTTCCAGGACACGAGAAAAATCTGAAAAATTCCTGGGACATACTAGACACATGTAGGGTTAATGTGATTGGGTACTTGCCTTCTGTAAAATCTACAAACGACGATTCAAGCCGAAGAAGCCCTCCTCGGCCTGTGCCAAGAGTCTCCAAATCCCTCCTTCTTCAGATCTTCTGTTGATCTTCACAGCACACTAGCGTGGGGAGTCGTTGCCGGATGTTAAAGGCTGACACCAGTCGATGTAGATCGTCAGACGAAGCCTCCCGAAGCCGGATCTCTCAGGTTCAAGTTAGGGTTTTTGCATAGAAAAGAGAGGTTTTTGACCCAAGAGCCAAAAGGGATGGATCTGGCCGAAATCTGGGTATTTTAAAGGGTGGGGGTCGGATAGGTTAAAGGGGCAAGTCTCAGAGCCTTGGGAAAGGTTTCCAAAACAAGAGGCTCAATTTCCGGA
Source organism: Colocasia esculenta (assembly GCA_014218235.1). Classification (NCBI taxonomy): domain Eukaryota; kingdom Viridiplantae; phylum Streptophyta; class Magnoliopsida; order Alismatales; family Araceae; genus Colocasia; species Colocasia esculenta. The sequence continues at coordinate 15,632,915 of CM024761.1, forward strand.
GGCATTTCCGGATCTGGAACGTAACAGGTCTGGGATATTGACGTCCATATATATGGTCGCCTATCCAAAATGGGCGTCCATCGATATTGCCGCCTACCCTGGTCAGCGTCAGCAGATGTGGACGCCGACTGGCCGACAAAACTCACTTTAATTATGCAGAATTTATAACACTACACTACACACACACACACACACACACACACACACACACACATAATATATATATATATATATATATATATATATACTTGAATACACTATGTACCTTTCAATAATACTCATTCATACAATTTGTATAATAATACTTATACACAATAATCTATACATCAATAGTATACACTTATACGCACATACATATACTTAAACAACAAGGTGAAAATCAAGGTCCTTACACCCTCTCCCCCTTAAAGAAACTTCGTCCTCGAAGTTAGACTGACACTACTCAAACAACTAGGATATTTCTTTTTCATTGCATCCTCAAGCTCCCAAGAAGCCTCCTCTTGCGAGAAGTTACGCCATAAGATCTTTACTGACGCAATGCTCTTGTTTCGGAATGTTGAACCTTCCGATCAAGAATAGCTACTGGTTGCTCTACATAAGAAAGATCTGGCTGGATCTCCCCTGGCTCATGGCTAATAACATGAGACGGATCTCTGACATACTTCCTGAGCATAGATACGTCAAAAACAGGATGAACGCTAGCCAAAGCTGGAGGTAAAGCTACTCATATGCCACGTTGCCCAATCGTCGGAGAATCTCATACGGGCCAATGAACCTAGGGCTTAACTTACTATGCCTGCCAATCTAACTACACCTCGCGTAGGCGAAATCTTCAAAAAGACATGCTCACCTACCTCGAACTCTAGATCCTTCCTCCTGTTGTCGGCATAACTCTTCTGCCTATCCTGTGCCGCAACAAGTCTCTTCCTAATGAGCTGGACCTTATCCGAAGTCTCCTGAACTAACTCCGGACCGATCAACTGCCTATCACCGGTCTCCTCCCAACACAAAGGAGATCTGCAAGGCCTACCATATAAAGCCTCAAATGGAGCCATGCCAATGCTCGCATGAAAACTGTTGTTATATGCAAACTCCACTAGAGGTAAATGGCGCTCCCAATCATCCTTCCAATCCAGCACACAAGCCCTCAACATATCCTCAAGCGTCTGGATAGTCCTCTCGGACTGTCCATCTGTCTGGGGATGAAATGCCGAACTGAGCTTCAGCTCCGAACCTAACGCATCCTGAAGACCCTTCCATAGCCTCGAAGTAAATCTCGGATCTCGATCCGAAATAATAGACTTCGGTACCCCATGCAATCTAATAATACTACTAACATACAGTCTAGCTAAACTCTCTACTGACTGCTTCTTCTTCATAGGCAAGAAATGTGCAGTCTTCGAGAATCAATCTACCACTACCCAAATCGAGTCATTACCTCGTCTAGATCGAGGCAAACCCGTAACAAAATCCATAGTGACAGCTTCCCACTTCCAAACTGGGATCTCCATCTTCTGCATAAGACCAGATGGTCGCTGCCGCTCGGCCTTCACTTGCTGGCATACTAGACATCTAGACACAAACTCAGCTATATCCTTCTTCATGCCAGACCACCAAAACGATCTCTTTAAATCCTGGTACATCTTAGTGTTACCCGGATGAATCGAGAACCTAGATCTATGAGCTTCTGCTAAAACATGCTCACGAATATCTACAATGTCTGGAACACAGACACGATGATGGAATCTAATCACACCATCCTCATCACGAGCAATACCCGCTTTGCCCACTAACTCTTGGAGTCTAGGGTCGGCTTTCTGATGCTCGATCACCTCATCCAACACCGATGACCTAATGGACAGCTGTGCTACAAAAGCTCGCACAATGATGGCTCCAACTCGGTCATCGAACACGCTGCATCTTCCAACATCTTCCAGTCCTGCTGGATAGTGACCTCTTTCTACTAAGGGCATCTGCTACGACATTCGCCTTTCCAGGATGATACTGGAGGTCGAAGTCATAGTCCTTCAGGAACTCAATCCATCTTCTCTGCCTAAGGTTTAATTCTTTTTGAGAGAAAAGATACTTTAGGCTCTTGTGATCAGTGAACACCTCAAATCTGACACCATAAAGATAGTGCCTCCAGATCTTCAGTGCATGAACCACTGCCGCAAGCTCAAGATCATGAGTTGGATAGTTTCGCTCATGCTCCTTCAATGTCTCGAAGCATATGCTACTACCCTTCCTTGCTGCATCAACACACAGCCAAGACCAATCCGAGATGCATCCGTGTAGATAGCAAAATCCTCTACACCGCTCGGTAGAACTAACACAGGGGCCGATGTGAGTTTAGTCTTCAATAATTGAAAACTACTCTCCACTCCTTAGACCAGACAAACTTCACTTCCTTCCTGGTCAGTTGAGTCAATGGAGGGCGATGGATGAAAATCCCTCAATAAAACGCCGATAATAACCCGCCAGACCAAGAAAACTCCGAATCTCCGAAGGAGTCTTGGGACTCTCCCAATCCATACAGCTTGGACTTTCGCTGGGTCCACTGCTACACCAGCACCGGAGATAACATGCCCAAGGAAATGAACCTCGCGCATCCAAAAATCGCACTTGCTGAATTTTGCATACAGCTTATGCTCACGGAGAACCTCTAACACTATCCTCAAATGCTGACGATGTGTGGCCTCATCTGGAGAGTAGACCAGCACGTCATCGATGAAGACTACAACAAAACTATCTAGATAGGGTCTAAACACCCTGTTCATGAGATCCATGAACGCTGCAGGGGCGTTGGTTAGACCAAACGGAAGGACCAAAAACTCATAATGTCCATAACGAGTTCTAAATGCCGTCTTGGACACATCCTCACTCCTATCCTCAACTGATGATAGCCATAATGCAAATCAATCTTAGAAAGACCGATGCATTCTGTAGCTGGTCAAACAAATCATCAATTCGAGGTAAGGGATACCTGTTCTTTACCGTCACCTGGTTTAGCTTTCTATAATCAATGCATAACCGAAGTGACCCATCCTTCTTCTTCACGAATAAGACAGGTGCGCCCCAAGGGGAAACGCTAGGGCGAATAAATCCCTTATCTAACAAATCCTGCAACTGCTTCCTTAACTCAGCTAATTCCGCAGGTGCCATCCGATAAGGTGCCTTCGAGATAGGAGAGATGCCTGGAAGCAACTCTAGAGTGAACTCTATCTCTCTAGCTGGTGGCAATCCAGATAAATCATCAGGAAAGACATCTGGAAAATCCTGCACTACATCTATCTCGGCAAGAGTAAGTGACTCATCAGCCTTGGGTATTAAAACCACACTGGCAAGAAAGCGTCACAACCCTTTCACCATTCTCATTGCCCTCATGGCCGAGATAACAAACTTTCCTGCTAAGTTCCTCGGTAAAGGATGAGAAAATTCATCCTCACCAGGAATGCGGAAAACGATCTTCTTCCCACGACAATCTACCAATGCATAGTGCTCCTCTAGCCAATCCAGACCAAGAATAGCATCATAGTCCTTCATCTTAAGCAAGAAGAAACACCCTTCTAGGACTCTATCCTCAATGCACACCGGTAAAGACGGAATACACTTCCTAGTCGATACCGTACCCCAGGTGTATGCACAGACAAAGGGACTTCTAAATCCTCAGACTCTAACCCTGACTCTAAAGCTAACTGCCTAGCAAAACGCTCGAAATGAACGAGTGAGTAGCACCCGTATCGAACAAAACCCGAGCATGCACACCTAAGAACAAAACCGTACCTTCGGTGACATGATCTGCCTGCTCGCGTCCTCACGAGCTAACGCAAACACTCGAGCTGGGGCTCGAGGTCTCCCTGGTCGTCCTGTCGCTGGCGCTGCTGCTGCTGCTACTGGGGCTGGCCCCCGCTGGGCTCCCTGCTGAAGCCTCGGACAATCCTTAATCTTATGATCACTGCTCCCGCACTTTAAGCACTTCTCTGCTACTAGCCAACACTCCGTACCGCCATGTGCCCTCCCCAATGAGGACACTCCTTCTTACCACTAGGGAACTTGAGAAGATACCTGACCACTGCCTGATGCCACAGGGCGCTGCGGTGACTGGAAAGTCGCCTTCTTCCTCTCCTGTCTCTAGAAAGGAGCTGCTGGCCTCTTTTGAGAAGCCTTCTTCTCCTCCAGATATTGCTCCATCTCTCCTTCCTTCCGACACGCCGCACTGAGCGCCTGCTCGAGAGTACGATGGTCGAAAGCCACCAACCTCATCCTCAGTGATGGTTTCAGACCCATCACGAATTTCTTCACCTTCCTGCGCTCATCAGCTACAATATGAGGGGCGTACTTTGATAGCTCGGCAACCTGGCCTCGTACTCCAGCAGGTCATGGAGCCCTGAGTCAACGAGAGGAACTCCTGCTCCATCTTGTCCTGGATGTGCTCCGGAACAAACTTGGCTCGGAAAAGCCTCACGAACTCATCCCATCCACTTCCACGGCACCATCCTCGAACCGAGTACGTAACAACGAGGACCACCATACATCGGCTCGCTCCTGCCAAAACCATCCATGAGAACTAACCAACATAATTGTACTTAAAGTAATAACCACTAGATTAGATTACACATACCTGTAGCATATAGGTGGCTAAAGTAACCTTGTCGTCCTCAGCGAACCTAATGGCCCGGAAGATCTTCTCAATCTCCCTCATCCAGTTCTTAGCTAATAATGGATCGCTCTCCCCCCTTAAAAGAAGGTGGCGACATCCTCTTGAACCTTTCCATGATGGAGGGTCCACCATGGTCAGCCTGGGGAACTGGTACCTGAGCCTGCTACAACAAGCAACAAAATTAACACATATAATATAACAATCATGCATTTAAAATACAGACTACTTTATCTTATTATTCTAACCTGAGCCTCCAACTGGGCCTGGAGTGCAGCCTGAGTGTGGGCCTGCGTTTGCATGGCCTGCACCAAACCCTGCATGAACACTCCATAGTCTACTGGTGGCGGTGGAGAAGTACAGGAGCCTGGGTGCAGGGGCTGCGCTCACCCTGATCCTCACGCCGAGGCTCATCTCTCCTCTGCTCGCCATCACGAGCAGAACACCCCGCCTACCACGCGAAGCCATATCTGTAAAACGGATTAATCACCATTTAGGACTAAACTATCTAAATTCTAACTAATCACTTATCTATGTGGACAATCTACACTGACTTAGTATACAATGAAGATGATGGTATATGCATATTATGTACAATTTCAGCCTGATTGCTCTGATACCAATCTCTGTAACGACCCTCTTATATCGGTACGGTTTCACCAACCCATCGATATAAAAGCATCGCTACAGTGGGACATTTACCCAACACTAGTACAATAGGCTGAAACATACACAAATATAATATATCTCATGACAGCGGAATTTAAAGACTGAAAAGAAATCTTATTCCATCATCCACATTCTATTCACAGTCTGTATAGAAGAAAAGAGAGCTAACTGTTCATAACTGAATAAAATAAATACATTGTCCACATGAGACTACGCAGAGTCTTTATTACATACTATGAAGTAATAGAAAAGTACAATGCTAACTCCACAACAATCTCCCCTACTCTCGCTCCGAGTCGCTCCTAACGATCTCCTCGGAAGAAGTAGAAACGTCTGTACCTGTACGCCGAAGCAAGAATGAGTTCAAAAGAACTCAACAAGTACACCAAGCACACTAAACATACATGCATCAAGTAATCTCCATATCCTTATGCTATGTCATTTACACATAATGCATGGAAGTGACAATTTTTCAAATAGAAGCTTATTCATGATTTCTACACATTTTACGCATGGGATTTAGGTTTTATAACACAATAACTAATCCTATCACATGCTTTCTACACTTTTCACTATGCTAACTGATTTCATTTAATCATTCATAAGCCACGTGTTGATCATTTTACACAATATTTACACATTTCATAACAACTAATTTAACATGAATTCTAAGATAAGTTTTCACATGGTTAACACATTTATTTAGTAAAAAGCCCGCTGTTTTACTACTATCATGTCGCATTCACAAGAAGTTTATCCTTTTTGCATGTTATCATAATAATTTCATGAACACATATTCACTTACACAATTTCACAATTTACACATTTCTTTTCACTTAAACACATTTTCACAATTTCTTAATGCCGTGACACATAGCCCAAACCACTTTAGAAGGACACACACTGATCACATCACATATCAATCACCTAGGCATTCCTGATTAATCTTAGTTACTGCGCAGAACCGGGAGAAGCACTCTCCACCCTAACCAGCGATACTTGTTCGCCTCAGGATTTAATCCCAATGCCCATGGGACATCACACACTTGAACTTTCCTGTGGGGACTTTACCACAGTACAGTTTCACAGCCCTCTAAGGTAGCAGTGTCACCCATTGGCACATTAATACATTTTCTCAATTTTAACACATTTCTAAACACAAAATAATTACGCATTCATCTCATGTTCACACATTTACATTCTTCAATATTACCTAGCATGGTACTACTGTTTTCAGTATTAATCAAATTTTTACAACAATTCTAATCATGCTGAAATTTTTGCAGAATTAAACATTAATCATATTAGCATGTATTAATTATTAATATCTAACATAAAATAAGTTTATATAGCTACTGTCATCTGTTCAGTACAGAAATTTAACCAAAATTCATCACAGTTTAACCATCATGCAGACCAAAATTTACATTTTTCTGAGTACACATATTTTCTGAAAATTCTATCAGTGATGTTATCAACTGTAAAATAGCCAAACTGACACAATTTTCATTATTCAGATTCACAATTTATTTCATACATGAATACTGACAGTACAAATTTTATCACAAATTTTAGGAATTTAACTAGTTTCGCATAAATTCTTAACTTTTATACATTGAGTAGACATATTAACTATTTTTTCGGTTCAGAAAATTTAATAAACTGTACAGATATTATAAATTGCTCAATTTTTTTTTATATCATGCAACAGATCTTATGAACAATGTACAGAATTTCATGGCAATTAATTTCTACACATATTTCATAAACGACATTTTCCAAGATTAAACTTTTGTTTGTAGCACATTCCAAGAATTCTAATAATTAGTGAAATTCCAAAAATGCACAATAACTCACAGTACAACCAACATATATATATATACATATTATATGAAATTTTACCGTATATCCTCATGCGAAAAACTCGAAAACTAGTTCATATAAGGACAGACTTGCACACTGTTGTAGTCTGAAGAACTCGACGGCATGGGTAGCCATCTATAGGTTAATGACATTATATGATGCCGCCAGCACATGATATTAGCGGCAAGGGATCTTGCCGTTAATATCCTGTCTGCACAAACACAGACTGAAAGCCAATAAATCACTTGAAAGGGGGGGGGTTCCAGTGTACGAGAAAAATTCTGAAAAATTCCTGGGACATACTAGACACAGTAGGGTTAATGTGATTGGGGTACTTGCCTTCTGTAAGATCTACAAACGATGATTCAAGCCGGAGAAGCCCTCCTCGGCCTGTGCCAAAGAGTCTCCAAATCCCTCCTTCTTCGGATCTTCCGTTGATCTTCACAGCACACTAGCGTGGGGAGTCGTTGCCGGATGTTAAGGTTGACACCAGTCGATGTAGATCGTCAGACGAAGCCTCCCGAAGCGGATCTCTCAGGTTCAAGTTAGGGTTTTTGCATAGAAAAGAGAGGTTTTTGACCCAAGAGCCAAAAGGGATGGATCTGGTCAAATCTGGGTATTTTAAAGGTTGGGGGTCGATAGGTTAAAGGGGCAAGTCTCAGAGCCGTTGGGAAAGGTTTCCAAAACAAGAGGCTCAATTCCGGTGGCGTTTCCGGATCTAGAACCATAACAGGTCTGGGATATTGACGTCCATATCTATGGTCGCCTATCCAAAATGGGCATCCATCGATATTGCCGCCTACCCCTGGTCAGCGTCAGCAGATGTGGACGCCGACTGGCCGACAAAACTCACTTTAATTTGCAGAATTTATAACACTACACCACTAAATATATATATATATATATATATATATATATATATATATATTTGTGTGTGTGTGTGTGTGTATATATATACTTGAATACACTATGTACCTTTCAATAATACTCATTCATACAATTTGTATAAATAAATACTATACAATAATCTATACATCAATAGTATACACTTATACAAACATACATATACTTAAACAAACAAGGTGAAAATCAAGGCCTACAACATCAATGATTTTTAAACGGCAATCGATGATGATGCCAATTTACTGTGTTTCCTGCAGGGCAAGGTAAGGATGACGAGCAGGGTCACCTGGGACTTATGCTGGGCGTGGTTCCGGGCATTGCCAGAGGCCGAGCAGACGAGGATTGCCCGAATGGGGTTCGGGCATCTGTTGACGGTATGCCCCTTTCATTTAGATGTCCCTTACTTAGAGGTGTTGAGGAGAGATGGGAGGAGGACTGCAAGGCATTCATCATGCCTTGGGGTCACATGATACCCACATTGGAGGATGGGGCTTATCTGACGGGGTTACCGGTTCAGGGAGAACCGGTAGTAGGGTTGGAGAGGAGGGACTACTACGATGACATCGTAGAGTTTCTAGGGCAGAGTTCATTGCAGGGAGGAGGAGGCCGATCCGGAGCATCCTGCTGGATCACTTTCAGAGGCAGTGGGGTTGAGAGCTGGAGGAGAGGACCCCTAGAGACACTGGAGGAGTTCTACAGCAGAGTGCGGGGGCACTGGACCTGGGAGACCGGAGCGATGAGCGCTGCACCGGATCTTCGTCGCCTACCTCTTCGGCGACTTCTCTTCGAGACACAGTCCTCGCAGATGAACTGCAAATTCATCTTGTTGCTGCGGGACTTGGAGCAGGAAGGGCGGTACGCATGGGGCGCCGCAATGCGGGACACCTCTTCTCACTCCTCCCTAGCAGTTCGCGGCGTTCTCAGAGCACCGGGGGCTTCACCCCCTTTCTTTAGGTACGCAACTTACTCTTAATGCTCATCATTGAATTTCAAATTGATTAAATTGCCTGACTGACATTCTTTTGGTTGCATTGTAGATTTGGGGGTACACCTGCTTCCCCATGGGGCGCGGGTCACTGAGAGAGGGGAGCCAGGCCTTGGTGCCCCTCTTGGCGAGGTGGGAGGTGACTCCTGACCTGAGAGTAGCAGATCGATGTGCGGAGGACGTACGTCTTGCACTAGACCACTACCCCCACGAGCAGGTATGAATTTTCCACTAACTCTTGCATTCTACTCTTCCAATTGCTGCTTTTGAATAGTGTGATTGACTAGTGTTCTCTGTTGCAGGTGGTGTGGACTCCCTACCAGGGGGAGGTAGATGCTTCCCACCCGGCGGTGGCAGCAGGTCGACTGCTCTTCGATCGCCACCTCCTCTTGTTGTGCCTCGGGACGTGCGAGGTGCTGTACCTAGAGCTCGTGGTGCGGACCTTGGGCTGGCACCAGCCGGCCATCGAGGTGCCTTCCCTCGGGAGAGAGGGGCACTCGCTCCGGCGGTTCTTTGCTGAGGACCGCGACTGGGGAGCGGATCATGGCAGCACCGTCGCCTACTGGCACGGGGGCGGTGAGCAGGTGGTACAGCAGACGGACCTCCAAGACAGCTCAGCTTACCTGGAGGACTATAGGAGACGCTACATCGGACGACTCCGGCTAGACCGGCGAGCGGTAAGTGAAACTTCTAACCTTAATCCTTGGTTGTTTGGATTGCCTTATTTGATTCTAACCTTGAAGTGTGAATGGCAGATGCCGGAGTCACATGACGTACGCCTTTTGGAGGGGCGATTGGCCGAGCAGGAGGTGTGACTGACGAGGCTCCACACCGAGGTCAGCACACTGGTAAGTAACGTAACTTTGATTATAGATTGAATTGAATTGAATTGAATTGAATTGAATGACTAACCAAGTTCTGTGATGCAGAAGGAGGAGCTAGCGAGGGTGCGCACGAGTCATGATGCGTGGGCGCGCTCGTCTGCCCAGCCAGTGAGATGAGACCTAGCAGTTCGCCTGCAGGAGAGGCCCTGGATCGGGCGCAGGTCGAGTGCAGGAGCTCGAGGCAGAGGTAAGACAGCAGGCTGATTATGCTTTCAATTATGATTTTGACTTGACTTGATCTTGACATGACTTGCTCTTTATGTGCAGCGGGAGGGGAGCGGAGTGGCGACTCTCCAGGCATAGATGGAGACTCTGCGGTTGGAGATGGAGGCGGAGGTAAGGCACCGAATTTCCTCCTTCCTGGCATGTGTACATAACTACACCCCTTGTATTTGATGGGCAGCGGCAGACCATGGCGGCTGCTATGGAGGAGCTGAGGGATGACTGGGCTACCAGAGGGGTCGCCTGCTCGAGGCCAGGGAGAGAGAGAGAGAGGTTTGAGGCAGCTCGGGCACGGATCGCCACGGATTACGAGATACTGAAGGACCGGTGCTAAAGAAGCCTGGGAGCAGCAGCGGTAGGCCCAACAGAGACGCCTGCGAGGACCGGATCGGCGTTCGCCTCCCTCGACGACATTGTGCCTCTGGGGATCCCTCTGTGGTACGAGGAGGGTTGCAGCGGCCCGAGTTGTCGATGGCGTGAGGCCTCCTCTCCAGATCGGCGTCGGGAGAGGGAGGAGGAGGAGGTGAGCAGCTCACGTAGGCAGAGCCTAGTGAGGGGGGGGGGGGGGGGGGAGAGAGGAGTGAGGAGCGGGTCTCCGGTTGTACTTCCAGGGGTATGCCCCTGTCATGATATGTACAATTTTACCCTTTTAGTAGATTTTGGATTTTCACTTGAATGGGTTGTTCTTTGTGCTTTGGTTTCTACATCCAAGACACTTAAATGAAAAATGTTAGTGTAGATCTGTTTTAGCCCCTTGCCTAAAAGATGTACCTTTCTTGAGATCTGGTCAAGGGGTTAATTTCTAATCAAAGATAGAAACATAATAAAATAAAAATAACTGAAAGGAAAATATGCACATGCATTTTTTTTGTTGTTTTTCTTGTTTTTTTGTTTTTTTTTATTTAGATAAGAAAATAAGGAGAATGTTAGTATATACTGTTACTACTATTTTTTTGGATTTTGAATTTTTCTGATTTTTTTGTCTTTTGAAAAATAAGAGTAAAATATTATATGGTGAAAATATACACATAAGAGAGTCTTTTTTTGTTCTTTTTGCATTTTTTTTTGACTGACTCTAAACACATATTCATCACTTGTCATGGCATAGAGTCTACTTGATCTACTTGACCACAGAGGTCATGAATAGGAGGGGCGTGCATGAATTCTTTGATGTTGGAATTGCCCCTAGCCTCTTAATATTTTCCACTACGGAGGATCTTATACAATCAAATTGCCCCCTAGAGGAGAAATGAGAAGAAATAATAAGAGTCATGTAAGACTTTTGTTCAAACTACTTTTGTTTCCCGAACCGACATCTCATATAAACAGACTTGGTCAACCATTGTTTTCAGGAGGATTTTTCATTTTATCTTATTTCTGATTTCTGGGGTGGAGGCACTACTTTTTGCTACCTCCTTGAGTGGTCAGCTTTTTTCCGGGTACGTACTTTTTGCTATCTCTTTTTTGACCTTTTGGCTTTTTCTTTTCCCCCTTTAGGCTTGATTTGACTTTTTCCCCCTTGCTTTTATTAGTTGCCCCTGTTTTATGGTGACCTTGTCCTTTAGATGAGAGTGGGTGGTCCCCTACTCGTAGTTTGTTCTGTTTCCAAACACGACCGAGTGGGAAAAGAATAGGGGAAACACATTGACCAGATGAGACCGCTCGAGTATACTTGTGATTTTCCAGTTAGGGGTAGTACTCTAACATCGTGTGGTGTGTGAAAGTCCGACCTCATTAATAATCCAATGGAAAAGTAGAGACTTAAACCCGAACCGTTGACAAGTGATGAATGACAGACGTGACTGACTGACTAGGGGTAGAATTTCTTGAGGTAGACCGCGTTCCATGTGTGTGACAACTCGACTCCTTCGGCATCTACCACCTATAAGCGTTCCCTGAGTAAACTTCCTTGACAACAAACAGACCTTCCCAATTTTCTTGCAATTTGCTCCTGGGACCTAGTGCCTTCAAGATTTTACGCTTTAAGACCATCTCGCCCACTTCGAATTTTCTCTCAAGGACTCTTTTGGCATAAAAATGTGCAATTCTCAGACGATAGACTTGAGCGTGGTCAGCCGCTATCATCCACCTTTCATCCAAGAGTTCAAGTTGTGCTAGTAAAGCCTCCCGACGTTGACCGGGGTCAAGTTCGGAATCCAATTGAACTTTAAGTGAAGGGAGGAAGAATCTCATATGGGAGTATCGCATATGATCCGTACTCAAGGCATAGGAGTTTGCCCCGTGGGTGTTCGGACTGAGGTGCGATAAGCCAAAGAGCTTCACCAAGCGATCTGGCCAGTCAGCATTGTTGTGAGATTTGCATGTTTTCTTTATGATTTTAATGAGAGTCTTATTAGTAGCTTCCGCTTGTCCGTTACTTATGGATAATATGGGGATGAATGATGCAAATTAATGCCATTTTACCACACATTGCGGAGCTCCTGCGAGGTGAACTGTGGTCCGTTGTCGGTGACGATATCCCGAGGCACGCCGAACCTTGCAACAATGTTGCGCTTGATGAATTTGACGACCGTTGAGCTTTGACCTCTATGAATGCTTCTGCTTCAGCCCATTTTGTGAAGTACTCGTGGCGGTCAGAATGAAAGACTTCTTATGGATTTCTCCGGTTCTGTCTGCGAGTGGATCAACCACGTCGAATGCCCACATGGCGAAAGGCCATGGAGCGATAAGGGATGAAGAGAGGAAGAAAGGAGCATGAATCTTGTCACCGTGCATTTGACATTTAGCACAATGACGGACAAGTGCGAGCAATCCTCTCCATGGTAGGCCAGTAATAGTGTCTTAGCAACTTTTGGGCGATTGCTCTACCATTAACATGACTACCACATCGCTAGAGTGAGCAGCTTCAACAATGCTTTGGGATTCGATTTCATCTAGGCAACGGAGATAGACCCTGCTGAGAGATCTTTTGTAGAGAAGCCACCTATGATCTTGTAACGCTCCGAGACACGGTGAAAGCCCGTCTATCAGCAGAGGTGGCATAATCGGGAAGGATCATCTTTGAGTAATTCTCAATGTCAAAGTACCAGGGATGGACATCATCGAGGTCAATGTCTGCTCTTTTAGCTTCCTAAACTGTCGGACTACTTTCCTACCAAATCTTGGTATGGTTTCAACTGGGGTCCCGAGTCTGGTACTTACTGAGGGATTGCCGGAGTATTAATGCGAATCTCCAATTATCCTTAACACCTTGACTCCGAGCAATAAAGCCATTTCAGCCCAACTAAGAGCGCCTCGTACTCGGCCACATTGTTCGTGGCTCAGAAGTTAATTGGTAGGCATGCGGAATGACTACCCCTTCCGGTGAGAGGAGGACTGCCCTATTCCACACCCTTTGGATTGAGAGCCCGTCGAAGTAAAGCACCCACGAAGGTTCACCATCATAATGGCTCCTAATTCTTCATCGGGAAAGCTTCATCAACAGGAGAGTATAAAGGTAAGGGGTGTGGGCCAAATGCTCAGCAATAGCGTGCCCCTTGATCGACTTCTGTTGACTTAGGTGATATCAAATGATTGAGGAAACTCTTCCACCTCATCAACCGGTCAGTCAGACAGGCTTCTCAAGCAAGTACCAAATAGGGTTCATACGCGCCAGAAGTTTCACTTCATGAGCCAAGAAATAGTGCTTCAACTTCTGGCACCCAGACGACGGCCGCACACGTTCTTTCCAATGCGGTGTACTTCTTTTCAGCTTCATTGAACAACTTGGACAGGTAGTACACCGCTCTCCATCCTTCTTCTCGTCGTCGTATTACGCCAAGACTGCTCCAGTTGAGTCTTCTGTGGTGGACACATAGAGCAGTAAAGGCCGACCCGGGATAGAGGAGCGAGAACAGGGGATTGAACAAATAACTCTTCAATTCATCAAAGGCTTTTGACACTTATCGTCCAATCAAACTTGCCTCCCCTTTTAGCATCTCATAGAAGGGCTTACAACGGATTGAGTGCTGGGAGATGAACCTCCTAATGAACTGAAGTCTGCCGATCAGCCCTCTGACTTCTCTGATATTCCTAGGAGGAGGCATGTCAATTATTGCTTTTGCCTTGTTGGATCTATTTCAATTCCCCGCTTGCTAAACAATGAACCCTAGCAACTTACCTGAGAAACTCCGAAAACACACTTCTTGGGATTCATTTTAAGATTGTGCTCTCTAGACCTTTAGAGAACTGCCCGGAGGACCTCAGCATGGCCATGTCGAGTCTTTGATTTTACTAAAACATCGTCCACATAGACCTCCATGTGCACATGCATCATGTCATGAAAAATTGCCATCTAGCCCTTTGATAAGTTGCTCCCGCATTCTTGAATCCGAAGGGCATGACGACATAACAGTAAGTCCCCCAGGGCATTGTGAAAGAGGTTTTCTCCTGGTCTTCCTCCGCCGACGGATCTGGTTGTACCCCGAGAAACCATCCATGAAAGATAAACATCTCAAAACTGGCAGTGTTGTCTACTAGGACATCTATGTGTGGGAGAGGAAAATCGTCCTTTGGGCAAGCAGATTAAGGTCTCGGAAATCTATACAGATTCTAACCTTATCGTCCTTCTTCATCACAGGGACGATGTTAGCTACCCAATGTGGATATAGAACAGCCTAATGAATTTGCTCTATGCAGCTTGTCAATATCCTCTTTTGATCTTGAGTGCAGCTTGGGATGTAGCCTCCTTAGCTTTTGTTTGACGGCTGTTGCGTCGGCTTTTTAACCAACTGGTGTTCGACTAAAGAGGTGTCGAGTCCCGGCATGTCCTCGTAGGACCAGGCAAAGACATCGGAGAATTCTTTGAGGATAGCTACAAGGGCTTGCTCTTCTTCTTCACTCAGTTGGCACTAATTAACACTATCTTCGGGATTCTTCAGTGCCAAGATTGACTTCTTTGGTAGGTTCATCTGCAGCCGTGTGGGCTCGTCGAACCTCTTTGTGCCATCCACATAGGAGCTCACTGGGTCCTCTTCTTCCAACCCAAGATCTCCTAGCCCATCTTTCTCATTGAAATCTAGCAAGTAAACTCCTAAACCGTCTCTACAGAATCACCTTCCTCGAAATCCGCTTCTACGAGGGCAGGCCAAGAAACTCAGAACTTGACTTAACATGGCACACCTCTCAGCCAATGCCATGACATATTGGGCAGGGACTTGCCTACCCTTCTCTTTGTGAATGCATGCTGGAGGGACCAGACTTCCCTAATCCTGACTCTCGACTGTACCCTAAACCTGACTCTAGCCTGAATCTAAACTAGGATCTAACCTGCTATGCACAGGACTATGTACAAAAGTATGTACAGGGGAATTGCCCCTAGAGGGGCAAGAGGAGGAGGATTTACCGCTGCAAGCGTCGGCCCCTGGCCGAGCGGAGGAGACTCCAGAGCGAAAGGGGCTCGAAAGGACCTCGCATTCCACTTTGAAATTGGCATTTTTTTTTTTAGGTCAAGGCCTAAAACCATGAGTTGTTGGCTCAAGCTGACCTCGACTGGCCAAGTGGGAGATGGGGAAAGGATTGAGGAGAAATAGGGGAGGAAGAAGTGGGTGGAAGATCTGAATCGTGTGGAGGGCACAGGAAGTAGAGGGAGATGAAGATGATGGTGGTTGATGATGGAGATGGGAGATCACCCAAAGAGTGAGAGGAGGCCAAAGTCTTCAGAAATTCCTCTATTTGGGCATCCTCTTCCTCTTCTTCTTCATCCTTGCTCTCAGAGCAGGGCAATTCTTCTATTAGGGGCTCCCTGGTTCCCAGCTAGGTCGGCCCTGAACAAAATGCTCCTTTAGAGTCCAGGTAAGAGGTTGATAGGGTATGAATGGATTTGGATGGATAGGGTCTGGGCAGAAACCTAGACCGGCCTTGGGTAACAACCTCCTAATTGCCTGAACCCTATGGATCTCTCCTTGTTCGTCCGTACCTAACCCGCGGCCAGGAACATAGCCAATATTGGCCATCACTTTCCAACCATTTCCCGGGAACATGGGACAGGGGGTTCTTCGGCAGGCTGGGGAGGTTGGCTGAGATCACAGGGTAAGGGGAAGTCAAAGATTGACATAACTGGTTCTTTCCCCTTATCTGGAATGAAGAGGTGCGGCATCTGTTCTGTAGTGACTGCGTTGAGGGTCTCTAGGATGGGAATGCTCTTGACTTTGATTACCTGCCCATTGAAGGGAATTTGAAGCACTGGTGGGCGTGGAAGGGACCCCTAGAGTCTGCTCTAGCCAAGGAGACCAAGGATGGCCTTGTAGGACGGATCGACATCAAGAACTAGAAACTCGGTAGACATGATGATGGGCCCGACTTCCAGTTTAAGAGCAATCTTGCCTTTGGCAACCCTTTGGAGTTGTCATAGGCAGCGATGGTGGAGCAGCTCTTCTCCAGATTCTCTTCTCCTAAACCCAATTGCTTAAGAGTCTTCATCGGATAGACATTAACAGATGCCCCGATGTCAATAAGAGTGGAGTCCTACCAAAACCCCGTTAAGGTTAATGGTGAGACAGAGAGGAAGCGAACGACACTCGGGAGTGACAAGATCCTTGTCCGAAAAAGATTTGAGGTCCTTGAGTGGGGATAGAATGGTGTTGGTGACCCCACTAGGAGGGAGGTCATCATTGACCATGATCTTTTGGAGAAACTAGAGGAGGGTGGATTGATGCGACGGCGACCTCCGAATCAATTCTAAAATGGACACCCTCGCGGGTGTCCTTATCTAGATGTTGGAGAATGTCATATTCGGTGCCGGCCGGGGTGATGGTCCACTATCCTCTTCATCTTGGGATGGCCGCGGAGGTGGAGGACAATTCGATTTCTGAGTGTGACATGAACGGCTTCCTGGGACTTAGGGAGATGAGCTGGAGGGGTCTGGTAGATGACCTCACGGGTAGGGGAAGTGAGGATAGTATGATAGCATCTTGAGGAGGTCGGATGAGCGTTAAAGGTCTCTCCTCTAGAATGGCATCCACTGATACGGAGGGCTCCTGAGACTCTGCAGTGGGACATGGTTACCATTCCTCGAAGCCCTCTACCCCCCACTGTTGCTCCTCCTCCTCACACCCGAGGTCCTGAGTGTATTATGGTATGCACATTCTCTTGGGTTTTAAAGGAGGAGGGATTGTTGCCTTGGTGTTTGGGGAGAGGTTACTGAAAATGCTGAGTCCTTCTTGGTGTACCTAGACTTGGCTATGGCCACCTTGACATCTTCCCAGTTGATTCTTCCTTGTTCATTATGTCATAGACCAGTCACGGAAGGTAAAGCAATTGTTGATAAATGACCGTGGGCCCTATGGTATGGACAGTATTTGGAGGTATCCATCCTCGGAT